>JABWTJ010001303.1:23737-83581 GCA_016801875.1 Solanum sitiens | reverse complement strand
ACGTTGGTTGGACCACTAGCCATCGTTTGGTCTCTTTGGTGGACACTGCCTAGGCAGTTTTGGGTCCAAGTCTTTGGCCCTTCTCTAGGGCCCCTTTTTTGTCCTAGGTAGGGTCGTACCCGGATGTTGAACCTCTAAACATAGTAATCTAGGTATTAGGAACATCTCAAACCAATTTTAAGAATAGAAACACCTAAAATTCACTCAAACACATGAGAACACACAAGCACTATCTAAGGCATATCTTCCGAACGTCATGGACGTTCTTGGACGTTTGACCTCCAAACTCAACCAAACATCACACACTTCCTAAGGACACTAATATTACTCATTTTAACACAAAATTAACTCAAGTAACAATCACGAATCTCTAGTTCACCTTAGTTCGTTTAAGGGTGATACATTCTCCCCCACTTGGAATAACATTCGTCCTCGAACGACACTAAAACTTTAATACCATCAAGGAATCCATTAGCAACACATAACACATTAAAATCATGTTCAAACATTCATAATCAAATAAAAAACTAACAAAGAGCACAAATTCACACTTTCACACACTTTGCAATATAAGCAACTTTTGCATCAACTTCACATTTTTAAAACTCACCCTTATACTTCTTTAATGGAGGAAATACCTTATCCAACATTAAATATTCTCATATAAATCACTTTTTCACACCTTAGAGAAACAATTCATGACAATACAATTTTAAAAAAAAATGAGAAATCTTATAGTGAGCATCACTATAACAAAGTGAACATGCAAGAATTTCAAAAAAATCATTCTTTGAGAAATTCATCATGAATTTATGATCATATGAAATATAAAACCAATTAAACTCATGTTATAACATAAAGCAACAATCATAAAGAGTTAAGACTTACCGGGACTATCAACTCCGTATTAGTTATCCTTCCAAGATCCCATCCCATAGGGATGATTCTTCTTTGGAGCATTGGGATCTAGACCACTTTGATGATATTGATTGACATCTTTCCTTCTTTCTTTGATGCTAGGGCAGTCCCTCATATTGTGTCCTTTACTACCACAACTAAAACAACCATCCGTTCCGGAAAGACACTTACCCAAATGTAGCTTTCAAAAAGAAGCACACCTAGTCCTCTCAAAAGTATGGCCACGACCTTGGGAATGTTGGTTTGGAGCCCTATCCTTGTTCCGCATGGATGATATCTCGGTAAAAGAACCTCTTCTTCAGTTTTTGGTGACTAGAATCATCAGACATAGGCCTCTTACCCTCTTGCCGTATCTCTCTAATTTTGGATTCCTCAAATTTTTGTGCATACACCATGAGCCTAGAAATATACATGTCATTAAGAAGAATTGTTGTACGCCACTCTTTCTCAACCAAGCTAGACACTCCCATCACAAATTTGTTCAACCTAACCCTAGGGTTGGATATCATAGTTAAATCATTAGAAATGTTTGCATGCAAGACCCATACTTAGGTCAAAGATAGCAGAAGTTAGGATTGAAAAACTCTTTTTGAAATCTCTTAGAAAGGGGATCCTTGAATGGAAAAGAGTCCAAGGATGACTACCATACCTCAAATTTAAAACCCCAATGATTTTCATGAATAAATTGACCACCAACAGCCCCTTCTAACCCTTCTTGAGTTCTAGCTTCCACGGTGACTTTGAGAGAGTCTTTTAAGAGAGAGGGATTTTGGGTTTTAGGAAATGAAGTCTAAATTAGGTCTTAGGGTTTGAAGCTTCTTAATATACCTAATAAACCCTAAAAAATCATCCAAGGTTCTTAAATGACTTGGGGTGAACTTACCAAACACCCCAAGTCAATACAGGGAAAATGACATCTTTTGGCAGCTCACAGACGGCTCTAACCAACGGAATGTTTGTCCATCGATGGCCCGTTGCTGGAGGGTCGTTGGTTGGGACTTAACTCAATTTAAGAGCTGTATTGTAGGTCCAGTCGACGGACCAAGTAGACGGTGTCACGACCCAGATTCTGGAATCCGAACCGGAATCGATGTCGTTAACCTCTCAGAGGTCGCAAAACAAGCCTCTTGTTAGCTTTCATCACAATCATACAGTTAAATTTGTGGAAAATTTGAAACTTTTAAATACTTAGCGAAGTATACATAGACTTCATATAGTATTGTATAAGAGTGATATTCTAATAGCTCAAACTCAACAACTATCTATCAATAGATTAAACAAATGAAATAAATGATCGTAATAATAATAATAATAGTTTTCCAATTGGCCTTATTACAAAGCTTTGAATAAATACTTGAAAGGAAACGCTAGGGACAATAGTCACTAGCTAAATCTAATGTACTAAGCTAGAATAATAAAGTGTAGCATCCTCGAACTCAAGAGGATCTACAAAAGTGTAATGTACTAAGCTAGAATAATAAAGGGACTATGCATGAACAAGGAAAACTCTTCCTAAACAATATGTCAATTGCGGTCAATACGTTAATTTCTTACTTAAATTGGTAATCTTTATTTATGATATGTATATGACACTTTCTCATGCAATTAAGGCACACAACTCATTTTCTGTATGAACATAAGACCTTGGATTTATGAAAATGATTTTAGAACAACCTAAACAAACATTTACTATTTTGCTAATTAGGCCGAGAGTTGCCAATTCTATACTTCGATTATTTTTCAGTCTTTTCTATCTTCTATTGTGTAATTCAATGATCTCCTTTGATCTTATATTTTCCTTACAAGTGCAATGATTCATTGTAGTCCCATACCTAATATGACTCGAGTAAGCAATTCACAAGACTAAGGAAATGATTTGGCTACATTACTTAAAATTGGTCATCTTCTAACCCATGTTGAATGTGGATGAATATATTATAAGCCAATCTTTATTGGATATGCCCCTTATTTGATTATTTACATAATATATAGTTCTTGGGACATAATCCATGCTCCATTATTGGCTACCCCAACTTGTTGTTTCTATCAAACACTAGTGGTTGATGATCTTTAAGCTCTTACTTTACTTAGTTCACTATGAACTTATGATTCTACTTCTTTGCTCTATTGTTCACTTTGAACATGCTACTTTATTCTTTCTTACTCTCTTAAAGAATACTCTTAGCATTAGCGGAAGTAGATTATGCAAGCTACATAAAATCCACTGTCTCCCACACCGAAAAGGGGTGATTCACTGATTAAAGCGAACCAAGCTCTGTGTCTTCCCCATACCAAAAAGGGGGTTCACCGGCTAAGGTGAACCATGTCGATGTCTTCCCCACACCAAAAGGGTTGTTCACGGCTGTAGTGAACCGGATGCTTTTCCTGAGCTATAACCGACATAGATCATTTGAGCCAAACATGAAATCTGGTATCTCCCCCACACCGAAAAGATGTGGAATCACCGGCCAAGGTGAAACCTAACTTGCTAGCGTTCTTTAGTGTGTGGCGTCCACTATCTAGGTGCCCCTATGTTGGCAACATAGTTGTAAGACTAGGAGACGTACAAAGACCCTGGTCCACCGGGGTGGTGATCTCATCTCATAAGACTTACATGTGATGACACAAGCTCATTGCTAGTCTATCGGTGCTAAGCTCAGATTTTATCTTATTATCTTTTAGAGTTCACTCAAACATTATGGAAGCTTGCTTCTTGTTATGAGGTTTACTTACTCTATGGATGACTGGTCATCCCTATCTTTACTTGATGAATATAATCTTAAGTCTTTACGTTATCATCATGGTGCGAGTGAGACTTATCTCACAGACTCTAGAACCCTCTTATGTGAGTATTTTTGACATAACGATTAAGTGTATTTGAGACTTGTCTCACTTCTTTCTAACACTCTTTATTAGGTAAATTTAATAACTTAAGCTTTTAGTTATTTCTTTACTCACCTTAACTTGTTCACGTTACTTAGTAGTCTTGTATCATTCTCTATGATAATTATCATTCTTATAAAATGCTATTATGTTAACAAGTTCGTGTGGATAGGGTATGTTGGGACTTGTCTTATTGATTGGAATACCCTATGTTATGAGTTGATTGAATTAAGATTGGCATAACTTTACATATTTTGGAAGATAATATTACTAAGCCAATTTGTTGGCATAAACCAAACCATAATATTATCACAAGCCAATTCAATCATCCATGAATATAATATAGTAATGTAACATGTTAAACAAGTCAACTTTTAACCTTTGATTAACATATAAGACAATTCAACGAATACTCATAACAATCTCATATCCTCGAAACACAAGTAGGCATTATAACATTCAACGTTCATGTAAATAATACCCTAAGCATGCGGATCTAACATGTATATATTATTCAACATGTTATCACTAAAACATACACATAATGATAAGTTTACACCACATACAAACAACAATGCGTCGAGAATTAAACTACTAATACTACAAGAATCGGAAACCGGGAGAACTAGGGAGATGAGCATGTTATTCGTTGGGAACAATCCTAGTTTCGATATTCTTGAAGTAAAAACGTTTTAAAAGCCTCTTGGACAAAGAATTCCAGGAGAGAAAGCCCATACCTTGTTGTAGAATTAAATCTACAAAGATCACTATGAACTTTGCACGATAAACCTTGGAGCGTTCTTGCTAACGTCTAGGGTTTCGGTCACGACTTATCTTCTTCTTACGTTGGGCGTTAATGGTGATCAATTTAGGTTTAAATCTTTTAAGAACTGAATGTTAACTAAATAAACTTAGACTTTATACTTAACTAAAATAGTTTAAGTAGCTAATTACCAAAACACCCTTGCTAGATAGACTAGACATAGAGAACTCTTTGACTTAACCGAGTTTTGGGTCTTTCCTTGTGGTTTCGGTTTTGCCAATTAATTTAATCAATTAAGTTTCTAAATTAATTAATTAAGTAGTCTAGGGTAATTACTAAAATACCCCTAAGTTGTTAGGACCATAACCAGCCCTTTAGACCATCCTAGGTTAGGTACTAGGTTGTCCCTAAGTTAGTTAGGTTAGGTAGGTATCACCCGACAAGGTCCTAGGTTGTCGGGTCCCTTGGCTTGTCGTTCTTAGTTTGTATTAGGTTAGTTAGTTAGTTAGATTAGTTGGTTAGGGTCTAGGACAGGTTAGGGAGCCTGGTCCGACGTGGTTGGACCCACATGTGCGTCTGTCCCCCAACAGCCCTAACCAAATCGGTTAGGGTGGTCCCCCTCGGCCGATTTGCACATGTGATTGTCCATGTGCTTCTTGCACTTTCCTAACTAACTCTTCTGGAAGGTTCATTTGGAATGTTTACTTATTTTCCCAAGTATCCTCACAATGTCCTTGGGCACTGCTTATTCTACATGATCATTTTAAATGGTTATGTACTAGGGTACTAGGCTTGACACTTGGATGCCTAGTACCTAACGCATTGCTATATATATGGTGATTGATTATTAGCTTAGAGTCTTCTTTGCAGGTACAATATCTAAACAAGCTTGGAATATATTTTTCTTATTTGGGTATATATATAGAAATTGGCTAACACCCCTTAGCCAATTTTTTATTCAATGCCCAATATTTCTCAATATTGGGCATTGGGGTGCCTATGTACCCCCAATACGCATTCTTAAAGACCTATTGGTCTCTTCACTAGACATGTAATTTTCCGGAATGATACAGATGGGCCGTTGGTTGGACCAGTGGCCTTTGTTTATTATCGTTGGTGGACACTGCCAAGGAAGTCTTGGGTCCTAGTCTTAGGCCCGTATCTAAGTCCCCTTGTGGGTCCTAGGTGGGGTCGTACCCGAATGTTAAACCCCTAAAATAGTCTTCTAGGTCTTAGGAACATCTCGCATAAATTTCAAGCAAAACGAACACGTAAAAATAACTCAAACACATGAGAACACACAAGCATTTTCTAAGACATATCTTGCGAACGCCATGGACGTTCTTGGACGTTTGACCTCCAAACTTAACAAAACATCACACACTGCCTAAGGACACTAATATAACTCATTTTATTACAAATTTAACTAACAAAACAATCACGTAGCTTTGGTTCACCTAATTTCATTTTAGGGTGTTCCAATCATACCCTTACAATGATCTCAAATTCAACTTATTCATAATATGCCATCATAATCATCATATCATCATATTCCTATTATATTCACATATTCATACTTCAATTGAATATCTTCATCAAGAATAAACAATCATTATTGAAGTAGAGTACTCAGAATCATAAAGGTCTTACCAATAGCTTCCAAAACCTCCTTCGAGATCTTACCTGTAATTCATCACAATTATCCAATAATCAAGTCACCATAATCATAATATAGTGAATTAAACAATAACATATTAAATTTCAACAACCCTAATCATACACAAGTCCAACTCATATCTAGGGTTAGGGAAAAGGGTTCAATCATGGATCTTGAATGGAAACTAGGTCAAACACTAAGAACTACAACAATTCCACCATTAAACAATCATAATATATCAAGATAAACCAAAATAAAACAACATAAAATCAATTTGAAAAGGACTCCACGAAATTGGATTAAACCCAAGATTTAGACATCTTTGGAAACCTATTTTGAAGAGCCTCTTTGGGGAAGAGATCACAAGAGTGCATAACTTTAATACCTTAAAAATACTTGAAGATTGATGGAACAAATCATGAGTCTTTAATACCTAGAGAAGCTTGAACCTTGGTATACAATGGTGGGTCTTGGAATAGAGAGAGAAACTAGAGAGAAGTTGGAGAGAATTGGGTTTGGGAAATAATGAGGTGTTGAGTTAAATTAATGAGCGTCAACTTTTTTATAATCCCCAAATAACTTAATTAACCACCCCTTAACCCCTATCAAGTTATTAACTAATTAACTAATCAACCTAACTTAACCCAAAACTTAACAGTAAACTCGACCCCAAACCACGATTGCCCGTCTACGATCCGTCCACCCGATCACAAACCGTACTGGTAGTCAGTGGTGTTGGCAAGAGAATGGATTTTGGTGCCATTTTCCAAAATACCTAAGTTTTAACCTCCGACTACCATCTATGGGCCTTTGACCTATCGATGACTCGTAGTTTGGTTCTGTCATTAGCCATTGTCAAATGACAACTTTTTGTTCAAATGCAAGGGTCCTTCTCAAGGGCACTTAAGGTGGTCGTTGGGGAGTCGTACCCGGAAGTTTTGTCTCTAAACACACTCTAATGTATGTTCAAACCCTTTCCACCAAATTTGACTTAATTCGTACTCTTAAAACCCCTTTAAATAGACTTAGGCATACTAGCTCAATTTCACTACTCTCCGTACGTCATGGTGATTTCTTGACAATTTGACTCTAACACTTCCTAATTAGGTTAAATAAAGTATTTTAGGCTTAGAAATACTGTTTTAAGGATTATTTCCTCAACTGAGGATCTATCAAAGTCATGGAACTTTATGAGTGTTACAAGTCCCTGGCTAACGAGTATGTATGAAATCCTAGAGTTTTACTTAGTATGGGTAAGATTATGGGGTCTTATCCATATAATGCACAAGTATGACTTGAAGCTACTTATGAAGTGTTTCTCTTAAAAGACTTAGGTTTATCTTTGATTGTTTCTATATTTTACTTACATGATATGATTGGCCAAAGGTGAGAGATTCCCTTGTCTATGAGAATTAAGAAAAGAATGATATTAAAGGATGGTAAATATGATTATGATATGCTAAAGGTTGCACTTAGTGTGGATAGGACTATGGAGTTTTATCAATGCATTGCACAAGTTATGAAATGGTTCTCTTATGTTATGAAAGTCTATGTATTGAGTTATAAATATGAAGTATCTTCTACGTTTATAGATCATGGATTATGATGACTAATGCTTATATTATGTCTACGTGGGAGATTATTCTTAGGATTATGTTATTATTGCTTATGCTCATGGTTTATGTCTTATGTTGGCTAGAATTTTTTAGTGATGTTATGGTAGCTGACTGATTTTGCACATTTTGTACTAAAGCATACTCTTGCCTACATTTTATCAGATGTATGGTCCAGTGACATTGAGTTCCCTTCTCGCGGCTAGGTTCTAGTACAAGCATGGAGTTGTTGACTTGGTTAGTCCTCATAGCGTCAAGGATGTGATCACTGTTCCTTTATGTATTTTCTATTTTGTTTGAGACTATTGTATTGGCTGCATACCAAAGTTTCATTCATGGAGGTTTAGATTGTATACACTTCCGCTTGCTTTTATGAAGACTTCGATTGTAAGGAAATTTTTTAAATTTCCCCATCATTTGTATTGACTTTATGTTAGTATATTCTAATGTGGATTGTGTAAAACCTTTTGAGGTCTAGTACACGATGTTATATCTAAGGTGTACCCCTTTATTGTGACAAAGTCACATCACAAACCAACTCTTTCTTATTTTCCTCAAAATTAGTAACACTACCCATTGATAACTGACTATGAGCATCCATCACCATACTTTCTTTGTCGGGGCGATAGAAAACACTCATGTCATAATTCTCTAGGAACTCAAACAACCTTCATTGGCAAATATATAGATATTTCTGTTTGAACACACATTGGAAATTTTTGATGTCGCTAAACACATCAACATGAACACCATACAAGTAATTAATCCAAATCTTTAAAGCGAACACAGCCTACGTTACTTCTAAGTAATGGGTAGAATATTTATTTTCATGAATATTAGGTTTCTTAAAGCATAGGCAATGACTTTCCCGTTTTGCATAATAACACACCCTAACATAATTCTTGAATCATAACAATAAACATAAAACCCATAAGTTCTTTTAGGTAAAGTCAAGAGCAGAGCTGAAGTAAGTTTCACGACAGGGATCACCCCCTAGTCATCACCGGCGTATTCTACCTTGACGAGGTCTTATACAAGTCCTTAGCATTCGTCATAACATGTATCATAGAATAAAAATTTGGAAAAATTTAAACTTTTACTTTGTAAGTTCAACTTCACTTTATATAAGGAAAATAGGATCTAACTTTATCACAATGTACCATCTAAACATAAAGGAATAGAAATTCGAGACTTAGCAATTACATCAATAGAAGTCTAGAATTAGGAAATACGACAATAATGTCTTTCAACAAGACAAAGACTAGAAGCTAAAATATAGGTTCTCGTCCTCGGACTTGAGGACTCCCCAACTTGGAGAAGCAAATCCAAGTGTCTTGAGAATTTGCCTTGAAACCTCTTCAACGGCCCAAACCTACATTGTTTGGGAAAGAGAAGAAATATTGGTTAGTACATCACACGTACTAATTATGGCTACTATGCATAAACATCATCAATACATGCATAAAGGGACATTTTAGTCAAAAAATGCTTTTTATCAAGTAAACCAAACATACACATATAATAAACATTATAGGATAACCCAACATGTAGAAAACCTAAGAAATACTTGTGCAATGCAAAGAATACAATCCCATTACCCTATCGAAAGCTAAATATAACATTAAGCAACCTACTTCATACACACATTCATAACCCCATATTTCATCATAACTTTCCACAATCATGGAGATCATACATAGCTTAACATACATAAGTCATACACAACATAGTCATAAGAGAACACTACTACAACAATCTCTTAGGATCCCACAAGTGCAATGTGCCAGAGAAGTGTCATACCCTCCCTCACACTATGTAAAACCCCTTAGAAAAGGCCTAGTAAGAGTTCATACATTTCATTCATTTATTCACTTTTACCTTAGGGAAAAAGGTTGCAATAACCAACATGAGACCATGAGAGTTACATGCAATCCAATGTTCTACTCCCACACCGAAAAGATAGGGGTTAACACTTGCCTAAGGTGTAACCTTTTGTACATAGCTATGTAGGTGGATCCACTAAGCTAGAGTCTCATTTGGGCACATAGTAAAGGATCAAGGAGATTGTTACTAGAAACCCTAACTTGCTAAATTTGGGGGTTTCCATCTCATGAGAAAACACATATATTGGGAGTCCAGACTTTTTAAACGTGAGGTAACCATGTTGGGAGTCGGGCTTACTAACGTGAGACCCCCATATCATTTACATGCCCTTTAGGCTCTAAGAATTTATTCCCTTTAGTAATCATCTTTTGTCATCACTTAAGTTCACATTAGCCTTTACTATGCCCTTATTTAAACATCTTATCATAATAGCATAAGTGAGAAGAATCCTTACACTTTATAACACTACCAAGTGAGTAAACCTTTCACTTTAACAATTAAAATTATCACGAGAACTACCTTTCAATCACGTAACAATCACACCATAACATACATTCATACTTCATAGTTAATTCAAGTGTATACGGTTAAGGATGAGGGAAACTTGTGATCAACACCATAACAACACATTAGCTACAACATTATTACTATCTAAATAATTCATCTTTAATAATATAGACCAAGAAAGAACCAAAATTCAAACCTTTTTACCTTCATGGGACTTCATAATTAAATCACAAAAGAATACATAACCAAAACATAAAATAAGGTGATTCATGAAGCAATAACATAACTAACATCAACATAAACAATTGACATATCATCATCTTCCACAATTTACCATGTAGATTGAAGGTTTTTATGAAAGTAGGGAAGAACATGGGTCCAAGGCAATGTTCAGTGAATAATATCAAATATCCATCAACATAACCCAAAACAACCTAAATTTATCAGAATTCATCCAATTGATTCATAATTTTTTGTTTTTTTTAAGAAGACCCATGTGTAAAGAAAACCCCTAGATTTAGAGAATTATGAAAACATCTTTGGAGGGGCCTCTTGGGGAAAGAAATCCAAAGAATGAAAGAAACCATACATTAAAGATGATGTAGCCAGGAATTTGAGTTGAATCCCTTGAGAATTGACTCTTTTCTTTGTGCTCCAAAGCTCTTCAATGGAGGTTTGACTTTTTTATTAGGGAATGAGTGGAAAATGACTAAAAACTATATATATTAACCCACCTAAAATAACCAAAACACCCCTACACTAGTTGGTCTTTAAATTAAGGGTCAAACTTTAAAAATCCCAAAATTGTCACATCTTAGAAGTGGGTTCGCGTCGAGCAGTAGGGTTCTAATCAGTTTATAAAATTGCGATTTAAGGCACAAGACCTAGTGTCATCTCCGCGTGGTGGAGCTTAAATTTTCAGAAACTTGAGGCACGCACACGACGCGCATCTTGTGCAAATTTTGTCCGCCGATATTTCTTCTTCCATTCTCATCTCTAAACCCTTAGAACTTCCACAACTCATTTCCCAAACCCATAGGAGTATAATTAGCCTTTTCTAAGTAATAATTTCTTAGGTTAGGCACTACATTAGGTCATCGAACTTCCCAGGTGTTTCAGTAAGACTATATTTGAATTATTGAAATCTACTTTAACACTCTTCAGACCATATGAACTTAACATTTTTGGGTCAATGCTGTTAATGTAGAGGTGATTGAAGAAAACCCTTTGTAACACTCCGAAAGTCCATGACCTAATCAACAGACTCACATAATGAACTAGACATTGTAACAATTCTTCAGAGTCAAAACGTCAAGCAACACCCATGACGTCCGGAGACTAGTGAAATAGAGGTTAGTGTGCCTTGGTATGTTTCATGTGGTTTTAAGAGTTGGAATTTAACAAAAATTGGTAGAAAGGTGTTAAACATGTAATAGATTGTGTTTTGGGTCAAAACGTCCATGTACGACTCCCCAAGAACAACCCTAGGGTTCATTTGAGAGGACCCACACATTTGACCAAAAGCTGTCAAATTGACAGTGGCCAACAACGGTCCAATCGACGAGCCGTCGATGATGGTCGTTGGTCCAGACTTAGACATTTTCTAAAAATAGTTCAAAATATTCTTTGAACTCATCGACAACTTTCCAGCATGGTTCGTCGATGGACGTACGAACCGTAGGTCGGGGAGTAATCGATGGGGTTCTGTTTTCACTGTTAAGTTTTTAATTAAGTCATTTAATTAGTTAATTGGTTACTTGGCTAATTAAGGGTTAGGGGTGTTTAATTAATTTAGTTAGGGGAGTATAAAAGGTGTAACCCTCATTAAACTAACCAAACACACTTCAATTGCCAAACTCAAAATCTTCTTCCTTGTCTCTACTTTGTCTCTCCCCAAAGAACAGAATTGAAGACCAAGTTCAAAGGGCATTAGGGTTGCAAGAATTCAACTTTCTCTCCATGAATATTCAAGAATTGTTAAGGTATGGAAGCTCTTCACTCTGGGGAGTCCTTTCCCCAAGAGGTTCCTTATAATCGATTTCAAAAAGTATATAGAAACATGGTTTTACTTCTTAATCCGAAACTAATCTTTCAAATTGTATCGTTCTTGATTTATTTTGATTATTATGGATAACTTATGATTGATTATCATTGAATTAGGGTAGTTCTTGATGATAGACCTTGTTCTATGGAAGAGATCATGAATTGACTATGTATCCCTAACCCTAGGTTATGAATGATGTTGAATAGGTTAGTGATTGTTATGACCCAAAATACCCCCTAGGCGTAACCGGCTTGGCCGTTCTGTAAGACGACTAAGACAGGCCCTTAGCATATATCATAGAGCATCATAGGTCAAAAATTGCGAAAAAATTTAGAACATTACGTATTAAAGTATACTTAGACTTCTCACTTAATATATATTGAGTTTACATAGACTCCTCACATATGAAGTGTACATAGACTTCTCTTTTAGCATAAAAAATCATATAGGAGTCTAAATTCTTATCTCACATAAAAGAATGAATGTTTCTAGAAAAGCAACATCATAGCTAGATTAGGAACTTGGCAACATCCTCGGACATGAGGACTGAGCAATGACTTGGGAAAAGGTCCAAGTCCTACTTGAAATCTACCACGAACTTCTCAACGGCCCGAACCTAAATGTTTTGGGAAAATGGGAGAAATATGGGTTAGTACTAACCACATGTACTAAGTAAGGCTACTATGCACAAAAATCATCAATTCATGAGAAAAGGACATTTTGGTCAAAATCATGCTCTATAAATTAAACTTAAGATGCATATATAATAAGCATAATAAGTCAATTAAACATAATAACAACCCAGCATGTAGATCATCCAATACTTGTGCGATGCCAAAGATAGAACCCCATAATCCTATCCAAGGCTAAGTATCACATTAAGCAACCCACTTCATACTTACCACATATTCTCATAAATTCATCATAACATGGTTAATACATGAACAATAATCATATCTTCTCAACATAATCATAATCATAGTCATAATCATAAAAGAACACTACTAGAACCATCCCTTCGGATCCTACATGTGCAAAGAGTAAGAGAAGTCTCATACCCTCCCTTACCTTATGTAGTAGCCTTCAAGACAAACCTAGTAAGAGTTCACATTCTTAACTTATTCGTTTACTTTTACGTTAGGGAAACAAATGCAATAACCGACATGAGACCATATGAGCTACATGGAATCCGGTGTTCTACTCCCACATCGAAAAGAGAGGGTTAAAAGTTACCTAAGGTGTAACCATTCATACATAGCTATATAGGTGGATTCACTAAGCTAGAATCCTATGTGGGCACATAGTTAAGCGTCAAGGAGATTGTTTCTAGAAACCTTAACTTACTTACGTGTAGGTTTCCATCTTCTGAGAGAACACATAATTTACGAATTCGGACTTACTAACGTGAG
Organism: Solanum sitiens; assembly: GCA_016801875.1. NCBI lineage: Eukaryota > Viridiplantae > Streptophyta > Magnoliopsida > Solanales > Solanaceae > Solanum > Solanum sitiens. The sequence continues at coordinate 69,903 of JABWTJ010001303.1, read as the reverse complement.
GAAACTCATGTGGGAGGACAGACTTACTAACGTGATACCTCCATCTTAATTACATGCCCTTTTGGTGGTAAGAAATTATTCCATTTAGTAATCATATTATTTCATCTTACAAGTTAACATTAGTCTCTTGTAGACCCCTATGTAAACATCTTATCATATCTATCTCATTGGTCATCACAAGTGAGAACAATCCTTTAACATTTGACTCCACTCCATAAGTGAGTAAATATTTAACTTAACACTTTATTGTAATCATAAGAAACCTCTTTCAATCATACAATAATCGTATCATAACATGCATACATAGCTCATATAGAAAGTGGTTGCGCGTCGCGGGGTTAATTTCACAATTTATTTTTGAAGTCAGGGTTGAGGCAGTGGACCTTGTGTAGGCCCCGCGTCATGAGGCAAAGTTTGTATCCCCAGGTGATGGTTGTGCGTCACGCAGCAGCCACAAAATTCTTGGCTGCTTTGGCAGCCTGCTTGCCCATTTTCGGGTCCTCCCCAAGGACCCTTCCGGTGGTCTTTGGGGTATTGTGATTGTATGCTTTGACCCTCTATAATACATTATACCTATTTAATGTATTTTTACAAGTTTTGGACTTCATATGACCCTCCCAAACCTTCACCAAACAGAGGGACATTAACTCGTTCAATTTCGTTAGTTTTCGGACGTTAAGGCCTTTTTTAAATGCTATGGATCCAATACATATTTAACAAGTTATTTTTACTTACTTAGGTCTAAAATCATAATTAATCAACATATAAGGATCTAGTTTAGGTAATGGAATTTGTGTGGTGTGTCAATATCCCCCCCCCCCTTAGGAACATTCATCCCCCGAATGACACTCTAGACCCTTATAGAAGATAAAGAGACTTAAGACTAGCATCCCAACCAATAAAAATTTATAACATGAGTGACAACTCATTGGAATAATTCGTAACTCCATTCAAAATAAAATAATAGAAATAACACATACGAACTTAATCCACAACATACCGTAATACAAGCTCAACTTTTCATATCACATAAGGAGGTACTACCTTCTCCATTTCAATATGAGCATCAATATGACATTAAGAGTTAACCTGCTGATTTATTATCAAAACAATATGAAACATGCGCACCATAATTTCCATGAGTACTAATAGCACAGCACACACATTAGGTGAAAGCCAACCATAAAAAATGTATTTCATGGAAAGAAAAGAACTCAACTTAGGCATGAATTTCTACTATAATATGAACATAGTTAGAAAAATATGATAAGTTAAACATTATTCACAATAGTCATATAAGGAACTACTAACCTCAATCTTGGCTAGCAGTAAGGGGAAAAAACTAAGGATAGCGGGAATTCATGTCGGACTCAGCCTCCCATGTTGCACGCTCAACAAGGTGGTTTCTCCATAGAACTTTTATGGAGGCAACCTCCTTATTCCTTAATTTCTTAAGTTGACGATCCAAGATCTAAAACGGGACCTCTTCATAAGAAAGGTCCTCTTTTATCCCTAAACCTTCTAGAGGAACAGTGGAAACCGGATCACCTATACACTTCTTAAGCATAGAAACATGGAACATCGGATGTATCATGGCAAACTCATTTGGCAACTTCAACTCATAGGAAAAACTCCCCACTCACTTCAAAATTCTATACGGGCCCACATAACGAGGACTAAGTTTCCCCTCTTTTTAAACCTCATCACCCTTTTCATGGACAAAATTTTTAATAGACCCAATTTCCTACTTCGAATTCAAGGTCCCTTTCTCTATTGTTGGCATATGATTTTTGCCGACTTTGAGACATTTTTAGTCTATATATTATAACCCGAACCTTCTCGAGGGCTTCATAGACCAATTAGGGTCCAATTAGAGCAAACTTACCTACCTCATACCACCCAACTGGGGATCTACACCTTCTCCTATAAATTGCCTCGATGGGTGCCATAAAGATAGTCGAATCATAATTATTGTTGTAGGAGAACTCTATCTAAGGTTGGTGGTCATCCCAATTACCCTTAAAGTCAATGACACATGCCCTCAAAATATCTTCAAGAGTTTGAATAGTGCGTTCTGCTTGACCATCTATCTTTGGATGAAAAGCGGTACTAAGCTTCACCTTTGTACCAATCCCACTTTGGAAAGATTTCCAAAAATGGGAGGTAAATTGAGTACCTCTATCCGAAATGATGGACAAAGTGGCTCCATGTAACTTCACTATATCTTTGATGTACAATTTGGCATAGTCTTCCGTCGAAAATGTGACTTTGACAGGAAAAGAATGTGCAGTCTTGGTTAGTCTATCCACGATACCCATATTGAGTCATGTTGTCTTCTAGTACAATATAACCCTGCTACGAAGTCCATATTAATATCCTACCACTTCCATGTAGAAATATCTATGTTTTGAGTCAAGCCACCCGACCTTTGATGCTCCGCTTTGACATGTTGGCAATTTGGACACTTAGCAACAAAATCCACTATGTCTCTTTATAACCATTCAACCAATAAATTTCTCGTAAGTCGTGGTGCATCTTTGTGGCACCTGGATGGATGGAATACCACGAGCCATGAGCCTTATCCATGATCAATTCCCTTAAGCCATCCACATCTGGTACACACAACCTTCCTTTGTGCCTAAGCACCCCATCTTCTCCTTGAGAGAAAGACTAATTAGACTTGCTAAGGACCATTTCTTTCAACTCCATCAATAGAGCATCAAGGTGTTACTGGGATTTCACCCCAACCACTAACGATAACTCGGAGTTGCCGCGAACCACAAACCACCCTTTGGAGAGTCCTCTTGTGAAACCCCCAAACTAGCCAATCTATGTACCTATTTTGTTAAGTCTTTCTTATCATCAACCAGATGAGAAACACTACACATGGACACTCTTCTTATCACATCCGCAACCACATTAGCTTTTTCGGGATGGTAAAGGACGTTCATATCGTAATCCTTTAAAAGTGGTAACCATATTCTTTGGCATAGAATCAAGTATTTTTTAGTGAATACATATTTTAGACTCTTATGATTGGTGAACACATTAACATGTACCCCATAGAGATAGTGTCTCCAAATTTACAAGGCAAATACTACGAACGCAAGTTCAAGGTAATGAGGTAGGTAATTCTATTCATGTGGCTTGAGTTGCCTAGAGGAATATGCTATGACTTTCCTATGTTCCATGAGAACACATTCTAGATCCACTCGGGAGACATCACAATAAACCACAAACCCTTTGGTACCCTCCGTTAAGGTCAATACCGGAGCAGAGGCGAGTCTATCTTTCAAAAATTGGAAGATCTTTTCACATGATTCCGACCATTCAAATTTGAACTTCTTTTGGGTTAAGGCCGTTAAGGGAGATGCGATAGACAATAATCCCTCAACAAACATCCTATACCGTCCAACCCTAGAAAACTTCGAATGTTAGTAGGACTCAAAGGTCTAGTCCAACTTTTGACCACATACGTCTTCCTCGGGTCAACCCCTACCCCTTCACTAGAGACAATGTTACCAAGAAAGGCAACCTATCTTAACCAAAACTCACACTTGCTAAACTTAGCAAAAAGTTGGTTATCCTTGAGAACTTGCAAAAACTATCCTCAAGTGTCTCATATAATCTTTCTCACTCCTAGAGTATATCAAAATGTAATCAATGAAGACAATCACATACAAATCAAGATACTTTCTAAAAACTCGATCCATAATGTCCATGAATGCCGCCGGGGAATTTTTTAGACCAAATGACATCAATAGAAATTTAAAGTGACAATATCTTGTTCGAAAAGACATTTTCCAAATAGTAACCTGCCTCACTCTAAGTTGATAATAACCCTACCTCAATTCAATCTTTGAAAAGTAACTCGATCCTTGGAGTTGATCAAACAAGTCTTCAATCCTAGGGAGCGGGTACTTATTCTTTATAGTTACTTTGTTCAATTTATGATAGTCTATACATATTCTCAAAGACCCATCCCTCTTCTTCACAAACAATACCGGGGAACCCCATGGAGATATGCTTGGTTGAATAAAACTCTTATCTAGCAAATTCTTGAGTTGAGCCTTTATTTCTTTCAACTAGGTCGGGGCCATCTTATAAGGAGGGATTGAAATAGGTTGTGTATCCATCAATAAGTTGATGCCGAAGTCAAAATCCCGTTCGGGAGGAATTCCGAGAAGGTCATCGGGTCCATCCCATGGACCCTCCCGGTGGTCCTTGGGTTATCGTTACTATATTTTTTGACCCTCTATACTACATTTTACCAATTGAAAGTATTTTTACATGTTTTGGACTTCATATGACCCTACCAAACCTTCACAAAACATAGGAACGTTAACTAGTTCAATTTCGCTAGTTTACGAATGTTAAGTCCTTTCTTTAATGCTATGGATCCAATACTTCTCAAACAAGTTATTTACACTTACTTAGGTATAAAATCATTATTACTCAACATATAAGGCTCTAGAATAGGTAATGGAACTTCCGAGGTGTGTCTGTGATGATTCAATTGACTTAGTTCTTGTGTTGATTACTATTATATGATGTTGTTAAGTCTATCAATGGATGAATATGGTTGGTTGATAGGAAGACCATGGATGAAGAATTGTGAAGGGGAATTGGTAAGACTTACGATCATGAATTCTTACTTCAATTGTGATGTCTTATACTTGATCATGATGTTCAATTAAAATATTTATTGTGCTTATACTACGTAGGTGATGGTATGATGAATGTAATATAAATTTCTGGAGTATATGAATTGTGAGATTCTGATTAAGGTTTGATAATATAAGGTTGACTATAGATCACTTATGTGTCTTACTATGACATGATGATGATAATGTGTTAATCTCACATATGAGGGTTGTATTGAAAGGAAGTTCTCATACAATACCTAATGAGCTAATGATATGATATACAAGAGGTTAGTCTCCTATGGCCTATACGAAGTTATGACGATTAATAAAAGCTTAAAGACATTTCAAAAAAGGACTTTAGCTTAGCACCTACTGAACTAGTTATGAGAGGTGTCCCTTCCTAATGTGGGAATGTATGTTCACAATGATTCTCATCAAATGTATATTACAATGCAATTGTGCATAAAGAGGTCTGAAGTATGTCTCCTAGTTCTTGAACTATGTTTCCCCCATAAAAATACTAGCTAGTGGATCTTACTTGAATGGTATGTTCATATTTTGTTACTACCTTGGAAAGTAGACCACCTTCTTTCGGTGTAGGGTTTCATGCCACCGATTCCACATTTAGCTCATGTGTTCTTTGTTGATTAAGGAAATTTTTCCTCAATGTAAAATGAAGTAATAAAGTTAACACTAACAAGTTTGACTTAAGGGATTTGACCTAGTCTAGGTAGGGGTATGGGACTTTACCTATACATTGCACTAGATGGCCTTGAGGGAAGTCCTAGGAGGTATATATGATGACTTTACATATAAAGATTCTATGTGATGTTAGTTTCACTCGTGAATATGTTATTGGTATATATTGTTAAATATGATGATGACTACTCATGATTCTATGTTATATGATGTTTGGCATTGCTTGTGATCCTTTGGGTAGTTTACTTGATTGTGTGGGGTTATGGGACTTCACTTGATCATTGAACTTGTAAGCTTGGTAATGTGTTGTGAATAAAGGTGTTGTATATGTTTTAATGTTATGAACTAGTGTACATTCTTTGTTGTTATAAAATTATGTTGGAGTTACTTTGGTGATATACTCTTGATATGCTCCGATTCATGCGACTTGACTTTATTGATAATTTTTGTCTTTTGTAGTATATGGTCTTGTCTTAAGGAATATGTGGTCATTGTCTTATATATGTTCTTGGTTGCGCATAAGGCTTTTCAAAGTAACTTAGCATGATTTTCAATAAAATGTCCCTTTATGCATGATTTCTATTGTTATGTGTGCATATGTTTCAATACATAGTACAAGTGGTGTACTAACCCATATTTCTATGTTTTCTACAATTATGTAGGTTTCTACCATTGAGTTCCTAGAAGGCCGATTGAAGAAGACTTGAACTCTTTTCTCCAAGTGTTTGTAGGTCCTCATGTTAGGGGGTGTTACCTTTTCTATGCTCTAGCTTTGAAGTTGAATTGTAATAAAGACGTTGGTCATTCCTTTATCATTTAAATATTGATGTAAGCCTATAATGGCACAATTACTTTGTATTGGCTCTGTCAAACATTTTTACTAGTTTTAGATAGTTCAATATAAGACAAAGTATTAGACTAATTCCTTTGTATAGATTATGTTGCCTAAACAAGAAGCCTATGTAAGCTTCATTAAACGAGAAGTCTATGTAAACTCATATGTAGTATGAAAGCGGTCTTTGTAAACATCACTATATGAAAAATTTTAATTCTTCAAAATTTTTAGCCTATGATACGTTATGACGAATGCTAAAACACTAGTCTTAGTCCTCACCGAGAACGATGATGCAGGTTACGTCTAGGGGGTGCTCCTCGGTTGTGACAACACTTTGTATCAGAGCATAATGGTAAAGAAATTTTAGGGTTGATGTGTCATTGAACCACATTTATGTAGATTCTTTTTCATGGGTGTGAAGTGCGCCACACTTATGAATGAGAAGCTATGTGTTGCTTAGGAATTTTCATGTATTGGAAATCTTGAAAGTCATGCCGTGTCTTCTTTCTTCTAATCCATCCCTTGTGAATATAGGATATGACTAGAGGACGTGCATCCACAAGAAGAGTGGAGGAAGATTTGGCTAATGCTGGAGCTCCTCCCCAAGGAAACCAAACTCCTCCACAAGACAACCAAGCTCCTCCAGAAGTCATTAAAGCTCCTATGGTGACCAAGCTCCGGTCATTCCTCCACCTAGGACATATGGAGAGACAAGGGCAGCTTTTGTGACATTGGCTGAAGCTATGACTACCCAAGAACGCGCGGTAGCTACTCAAGCTCAAGACATGGCAGCTCAAGCAAATAGGGAGGTTGGACCCGTTATCAACAAAATGCTAGCACCATGGCTTCTCGCTTGAGGGACTTCACAAGGATGAACCCTCCAATGTTCATTGGGTTGAAGGTAAATGAGGATACCCATGAATTCCTCGATTATATTTAAAGAATCATATATGTTATAGGGTTCACTTTGAATGAAAAGGCCGAGCTAGCTTCCTATCAACTTAAGGATGTCGCTCAAACTTTGTATACCCAATGGAGAGAAAACAGGGACTTGAGAGCGGGTCCTATTACATGTGAGGTGTTTATAAGAGATTTTCTTGATAGGTTCTTCACTAGGGAGTATAGGGAGGCCAAAGTGGATGAATTCATCAACCATTGTCAAGGAGGTATGAGTGTACAAGATTACTACTCTAAGTTCACCAAATTGTCAAAATATGCACCTTTCTTGGTGTCTAACCCAAGGGATGAGATGAGTCACTTTTTTATGGGGGTGTCCGATGATTTGGTTGAAGAGTTTATTTCGGCGATGCTCCATGACAACATGGATATCTCTACGTTCATGGTGTATCCTCAACAAGTTGAGGAGACTCAACTCAAGAAGAAGAATAGGGAGTTTAAGAGGGCCAAGTCTTATAACGGAGGTACTTCCAAGGGTAGGCGTGAGATTAAAGACAAGCCTAGGTTTAAGAAGAGGGTTTACAACCAAGTTCCTTCCCTTTTTCCCATGGCTAATGAAGATAGGGTGTCGAAACCTAAGTCCCAAAAGGCAAGACACAGGAATTCACCTAGTAAGAAACCTACTTGTTCCAAATGTGGTAAGAAGCATTGGGGTGAGTGTCTAGTTGGGACGGAGAATTACTTTAGGTGTGGCAAGACTGGACATAAGGTTAGGGAATGCCCTAATGTGAGAAGTCAAGAGAAGAGGAGTTGTCAAACTCAAGCTAGTGATACTACTTCCAAAGCTCCAAAGAGGAACTGCTTTTATGATTTTCGCCCTAGGGATGAGCAGAGGAGTCTCCTGATGTGGTCACCGGTATGTAAAAAGTCTTCTCTATTGATGTTTATTCTTTATTATATCCCGGTGCTACCTTGTCATTTGTAACTCCTCTAGTAGCTAGAATGTATGAGGTTCTACCCAATGTGTTCATTGAATCTTTAGCGGTTACTACCCCAGTGAGTTACTCCGTTGTTGCTAGGAGACTCTTTAGGAATTGTCCTATATGTATGCCCAATAGAGTTACATGGTTGGATTTGGTAGAACTTGATATGATTGATTTTGATGTCAATTTTGGAATGGATTGGTTGCATGCTTGTTTTTCTTCCATTGGTTTTCGTACAAGGGCATTCAAGTTCAATTTCCCTAATGAACCCGTCTTAGAGTGGAAATGGGGTAACTCAATTCCTAGAGGACATATCATTTCTTGTTTAAATGCTTGTAAAATGATCTCTAAAGGGTGTCTTTACCATATTGTGAGGGTTATATATCTTAAGTCCTACATCTGTCCTATAGAGTTGGTCCTCGTAGTGAAGGACTTTCCAGAAGTCTTTCCCGATGACTTACCGGAATTTCATCCTGAACGAAATATTTTTTTTTTGCATTGACTTATTACCGGATACAATTCCCATTTCAATTCCTCTTTATGGAATTGCTCCGACCGAATAGAAACTGTTGAAGGCTCAAATCAAGGATTTACTAGATAGAGGTTTCATTCAACCTAGTATTTCTCCATAGGGTCTATGGTGTAGTTTGTGAACAAGAAGGATAGGTCCCTTAGGATGTGTAATTATTATCGTCAACTCTATAAGGTCACTATTAAAAACAAGTATCCTCTCCCTCGGATTGATGAGTTATTTCATAAACTCCAAGGGGCAAGTTACTTTTATAAGATTGACTTGAGATCGGAGTATCACCAACTAAGGGTGAGAGGTGAGGATGTATAAAATAAGGCTTTCCGAACTAGGTATGGTCACTGTGAGTTCCTAGTGTTGTCTTTTGGTCTCACTAATGCCCCAACGAATTTTATGGACCTAATGAATAGGGTGATATGAAACTACCTTGATTCCTTTGTGATTTTTTTCATTGATGATATCTTGGTATATTGGAAGAATGAGGGTGAACATATGGACCATTTAAGGGTGGTATTACAGGTCCTTAAAGAAGCTTTCAAGTGTTGAAAGTAGGCTTAACTCCGTTTCGATGTTGACTTACTAGAATCTTCCAAGTGTTTTGTTGTATATTTGCATCCCGAGTGGGTTTGGGTTGTGTCCTTATGAAACATGGGAAGATAGTAGCCTATTCCTCTAGACAACTCAACGTGCATGTGAAGAATTATCCAACTCATGATATTCAATTAGCAGTCATGGTGTTTGTTATAAAAATATGGAGGCATTAATTGTATGGTGTTCATGGTATGTGTATGCCTACCAAAAGAGTCTTGAATATGTGTTTACCCAAAAGGAGTTGAATCTCCATAAACGAAGATGGTTGGAATTGTTGAAAGATTGTGACATGATTGTTCTCTACCACCCTGGCAAAGCTAATGTGGTGGCGGATGCTTTAAATTGTATGACCATGGGTAGTGTGTCTCATGTAGAATAAGGCAAGAGACCTAGTGAAGGATGTTTATAGGTTGGCTCGATTGGGTGTTCGATTGGATGATTCCCCAAATAGTGGTTTTGTGGTTCATAATAACTCCGATTCATCCTTAGTTTTTTGAGTTGAAGTCTAAATAACATCTTGATCCTCAATTGATGGATTTGAAGAAATCAGTACTTAGTAAGTTCAATGAGTCCTTCTCGTCGGGGGATGGTGTGCTAAGGTACCAAAATAGATAGTGTGTGCTACATGTTGATGATTTTAGGACAAGAATTTTATATGAAGCTCATGGTTCCCGATATTCTATTGATACGGGTTCCACTAAAATTCATCGTGCTCTTAAATAGGTATATTGGTGGGATGGCCTAAAAAGATACATACCGTAGTTTTTTGCTAGGTGTCCGAATTGCCAACAAGTGAAAGTTGAGCATCTAAAGCCAAGTGGTTAGACTCAATTTATGGAAATCCCACTTGGAAGTAGGAGGAAATTAACATGGACTTCGTAGTTGGGTTGGCTTGGACTTGGAGGGAAAATGACTCAATTTTGGTGATAGTGGATATATTGACAAAATCCTCTCACTTTATTCCCGTCAATTCCACTTACTTGCGGAGGATTATGAAAAGATCTACATAGATGAGATTGTGAGTCATCATGGTATTTTGTTATCCATCATATCGGATAGAGGCGCACAATTCACGTCTCATTTTTGGAGATTATTTCAAAAAGGATAGGGTACGCAAGTAAAGCTTAGCACCGCTTTTAATCCCCAAACAGATGGTTAAGCGGAGCATACAATTCAAACCCTAGAGGATATGTTAAGAGCTTTAGTGACAGACTTTAAGGGGAATTGGTACAATCACGTGCCATTGATTGAGTTCTCCTATAATAATAGCTTCCATTCGAGTATTTCCATGGCTCCCTTTGAAGCACTCTATTGTACGAGAAGTAAGTCTCCAGTTGGGTGGTTTGAGGTTGGTGACACTTCACTCCTTGGTACCGAAATAGACTATGAAACTATGGAGAAAATCCGGGTTATAAGCGATAGGTTGAAAATAGCCTATAGTCGGCAAAACTCCTATGCCGACAATAGAAACATAGATCTTGAATTTGAAGTAGGTGATAAGGTGTTTTTGAAGATTTCACCTATGAAAGGGGTGATGAGATTCAGCAAAAGGGGTAAGTTAAGTCACCGGTATATTAGTCTCTATTAGGTTTTGCAAAGGGCTGGAAAGGTTGCAGACTAGTTGAGATTACCTAGTGAACTAGCTTCGGTTCATCGTATATTCCATGTTTCCATGCTTAAGAAGTGCATTGGAGATCCCATATTCATACTTCCTATTGTAGTGCTTGGTGTGGATCTGGTCCTTTCCTATGAAGAGGTTCCGGTGGAAATTCTATATCTCCAAGTTAAGAAGTTGAGGGACCAAGAGGTGGCCTACGTAAAAGTTCTATGGAGAAACCACCTAATTGAGGGGGCAACATGGGAAGCCGAGGCCGACATGAGGTCCTGTTATTCTAATTTTTTTCCTAACTAAGGATATTTGTTCCTATGAATAATGAAAATAACGAGTAAATTAGAATTTGACTTGTTTTGCAAAAATTATGCATATTTATGGTAAAAGGTTTATGCTAAAATGAGTTTTCATGGAAAATGCTCTTTTGCTTAAATTGCACTTATTTTTGTATTTATGTTTTGTTGCCTTCATGGAATAGTGTTGAGCATGTTGATGTCTTTTTAAAGAAGTTGTGGCATAAGTGAATCTTAATGTTTTGTTTAGCTCGTGTTGTTGTTGAGAAGGTAGTTCGTCATATTCTGATGTTGAGCACTTATAAGTGGTAATTAGTGTTTTGAGTTGCTATGTGTAAATGTTAGGTTTATATGTTGAATGGAGTAGTGAAGCACTCCTTTGAGTTGTAACTTATGTTTATAATATATGTTGTTGGTTGGGATGCTATTATTGAGAGTATCCTTTATCTTCAAAAGATTTTAGTCTTATTCGGGGATGAATGTTCCTAAGGGGGGATAATGTAACACTCCGAAAGTCCATGACCTAATCTAGAGCCTCACATGATGAAATAGTCCTTGTAAATCTATTTTAAAACCTAAATTAATGTATATGAAACATTTAGAAACTGTTAGAGTCAAAACGTGAAGGAACGTCCATGTCGTCCGGAGACTAGTGAAATAGAGGTTAGTGTGCCTTGGCATGTTTCATTGGGTTTTAAGAGTTGGAATTTAAAGAAAAATTGTAGAAAGGTGTTAAACATATATTATAGTGTGTTTAGGGTCGAAACATCTGGGTACTACTCCCCAAGGACCACCCTAGGGGTCCTTGGACAGGACCATCGCATTTTACCAAAAGATGTCAAATTGACAGTGTCCAAACAACGGATGAATAGATGAGCCCTCGATGGGTTTACTTTCCCTTCGATGGTTTTTGTTGGTCCAGCCTTAGACATTTTCCAAAAATGGTTCAAAAACCAGTCACTGAACTCATCGACGACTTTCGAGCACGGGCCATCGATGGACCTACGGTCCGTAGGTCGGGGAGTCGTCGATGGGGGTTTCTTTTCACTGTTAAAATTTTAATTAAGTCATTTAATTAGTTTATTTTTTTTGTTGGTTAATTAAGGGTTAAGGGGTGTTTAGTTAAGTTATTTAGGGACTGTATAAGGTCTACACCTCATTAAACTAACCCAAGACACTTCAATTTCCAAACACAAAATTCTCTTCCTTCTCTCTAATTTCTCTCTCCCCAAAGAACATTATTGTAGGCCAAGGTCAAAGGGCATTAGGGTATAAATAATTCAACTTTCTCTCCATCAATATTCAAAGATTTTAAATGTGTGGAACGTCTTCACTCTTGGGACTCCTTTCTCCAAGAGGGTCCTTAAAATTGATTTCCAAAAGTTGATAAAAAAAATGGGTTTACTTCTTAATCCAAAATTGAACTTTGAAATTGTATTGTTCTTGATTTATTTTGATTATTATCGATGAATTATGTTTGATTATTGGTGAATTAGGGTAACTATTGATGTTAGACCTAGTTCTATGGAAGAGATCATGAATTGACCCTATATCCATAACCCTAGGTTATTTCGGTGTAGGGTTTCATGACACCGCATTCCACATTGAGCTCATGTGGTCTATGTCGGTTAAGGCGATTGTTCCAAAAATTAAAATATAGTAATAAAGTGAACACTAACTATGGTGACTTAAGGGTTAACCTAGTCTAGGTAGGTTTATGACACTCTACCTATATATTACTCAAGTTGGCCTTGAGGGAAGTCCGAGGAGGTTGTTCTTATGTAATTATGTTATGTATGAAATATATATGATGACTTTCCATGTGAAGATTTTATGTGATGTTAGTTTCACTCATGAACATCTTATTGGTCTATATTGCTAAATATGATGATGACAACTCATGATGCTATGTTATATTAAGTTAGACATTGCTTCTGATCCTTTGTTTTGTTTGCTTGGTTGTGTGGGGTTATAGGACTTCACTTTATCATTGCACTTGTAATCTTGGTAATGGGTTGTGAGTAAGGGACCTTTATCTATAGTAATATAATGAACTATTGTACATGCTTTGTTATTATAACATTATGTTGGAGTTGCTTTGGTGATGTGTCCTTGGTTTTGCATAAGGATTTTCAAAGTAACTTTTCATGGTTTTGAATAAAATGTCCCTTTATGCATGATTTCTAAGATTAGTTGTGCGTATGTTTCCATACTTAGTACAAGTGGTGTACTAACCCATATTTCTAGGTTTTCTACAATTATGTAGGTTCCAGCCGTTGAGTTGCTAGAAGGCCTATTGAAGAAGACGTGGACTCTTTTGTCCAAGTGTTGGTAGGTCCTCAATTTAGAGATGTTACCTTTTCTATGCTTTTGCTTTTATGTTGTATTGTCATAAAGACATTATTCATTACTTTATCATTTGAATATTGATGTAAGCCTATAATGGAATATTGACTTTGTATTGGCTATGTCCTACATTTGTACTCGTTTTAGATGGGTTCAAAATGAGACAAAGTATTAGAATAATTCCTATGTATCGATTATGTTGTCAAAACAAGAAGCCTATGTAAGCTTGATTAAATGAAGAGTTTAAGTAAACTCCATATGTAGTATGCCAGAGGTCTATGTAAACCTCACTATATAGATATATATATGAAAAGTTTTAATTCTTCAGCATTCTTAACCTATGATATTTTATGAAGAATGCTAAGAGGCTAGTCTTAGTCCTCTCCGATGACAACGACGCCAGTAACGTCTAGGGGGTGCTCCCTAGTCGTGACACACTTCAACAAATCGTCTATAGTAAGCAGCAAAACTAAAGAAAATTACTAATATCCGAAACGTATAGACGTCTAGGCCAACTCTTAACCATATCTATATTCTTAAGATCTAACTCAATACCATTTCAAAAAACATTGTTGAAAAAAAAATTCACGGATCTTAATAAAAACTCACTTACTATACTTTGCGAACAGTTGTTTGTCCTTTGAGATTTGCAACAAATTCGTAAAATAATTTGTATGCTAATCATCAATTCTTTAGTAAATCACGATATCATCAATGAACACAATCACAAACATATCTAGGTGTTGTATAAGCACTCTATTCATTAAATAAAAAAAGTGCAGCAGGAGCATTAAGCAAGCCAAGGGAAATACAAAAAACACATAATGACCATACTGAGTTCGAAAAGTTATTTTTGGAATATCATCTTCCTTCACCCTTAATTGGTGATAACTAGTCCAGAGGTAAATATTAATGAAATAACTTCTTCCCATAACTTGATGAAGAAAGTTGTAAAGACCCAAAGTACACCCTAGTCGTTACCGTCATCCTCGTCCTCGAAGAGGACTAAGACAAGCCCTTAGCATACATCATAGCACATCATAGGTCTAAAATGCGGAAAAATTAAAAACTTTACGTATTGAAGTATACTTAGACTTCTCGCATATCGTATATAGGGTTACATAGACCCCTAACTTATGAAGCTTACTTAGGCTTCTCACTTAACATTTAACAACAACATAGTCTAATTCTTTGGCTCACATTTTACAATCTAAAAGTGAATCACAATAGTTTGGGCATAGCCCTTAGTCTATTACAATATGCCATATAGGCTACAATGAGGTCTCAACATGAGAATGGAATGATTGTCTCAAAACATAGAAAAAACTAATAAGGGCTTGATGAGTGGCTCTATCCTCGGAACTCATGAGGACTCACCAATTGTCTTAGGAAAGAACCAAGTCTTCTTCTCCATTAACCACGAATGTCATCAATGGCACGAACCTAAAATGATTGGAAAAAAGGGAGAAATATGGGTTAGTACAAACCACATGTACTAAGTATGGCTCCTATGCACAAATATCATCAATGCATGCGAAAAGGTACAATTTAGTCAAAATCAGTCATAACGTCCAATAATTCAATATACACATATAAGGAACATCATAATCATACCAACATATAAGTAAATCAAGTAACACTTGTGCAATTCCAAGAATAAAGCCCTATAACCCTATCCAAAGCTAGGTATCACATTAAGAAACCCACTTCATACTTACAACATATCCTCATATATAACATGCTTCATACATCAATACTACTCATAGATTATCAACATAATCATAATCATAATCATAATCATAAAAGAATACTACTAGATCCATCCCTTAGGATCCCACATGTGCAATGAGCAAGAGAAGTCCCATACCGTCCCTTACCCTATGTAGTAGCCTTCAATACAACCCTAATAAGAGTTCACATACTTGACTTGTTCATTTACTTTTTACATAAGGGAAAGAAATGGCATAACCCACATGAGACCATGTAAGCTAAATGGAATCAGGTGGTAAGCTAAATGGAATCAGGTGTTCGACTCCCAAACCGAAAAGAGAAGGTTAACATTTGCCTAAGGTATAACCATTTGTACGTAGCTATCTAGGTGGATCCACTAAGCTCGAGTACTATTTGGGAACATAGTAAAGAGTCAATGATGTCACATCCGAGGAGCACCCCCTAGACGTAACCGGAGTCGTCGTCCTTGGAGAGGACTAAGACTAGCCTCTTCGTTTAGATAACATTCATAGGTTAAAAATGCGGAAAATTTAAAACTTTTCTATCTATATGAGGTTTAAATAGAATTCTCGCATACTCGTAATATATATTCATATCGAGTATACATAGACCCTTCGTATAAGAAGAATACATAGTCTTCTACTTTTATTGCGCGCACACACACACACACACATATATATATATATATATAATAGTCTCAAAATGGATGTCTCATCTCATAACCATCTAAACAAGAGTATAACACTTGGGCATAGCCCATAAATCAATATAACAAAGCCACATATAAGCTAGATAATATTTAATACTCAAATGAAAGGGAATGAACTAATAGTCTTATAACTAGAACAATCATCTTTAGCTTGATAGTGGCTTGCGCTCGGAAACTGAGTGCCTACACTACTTGGATGAATGAGAATTCCAAGTCTTCTTCAATGTCGTCTCAAAAGCATTTCAACGGCCAAAACCTAAAATGTTTGGGGAAAAGGAGAAAATGGGTTTAGCACATCACATGTACTAAGTATGAGACCATATGCACATACAATATAAAATCATGCTAAAAAGGGACATTTTAATAAATCATGCTATTTTAATTGAAAAGCCTTATGCACATTCAATAAACAATACAAGTCATTAATATATATTCATTAATGTCAAGACTATGTACATCACAAGACCAATCCTACTAAGTCTAGTCAAGTTAATCATACATACCGACATACTTGAGTAGATAATCAAGACAACTCTATTATCAAGTTATAACATCAATAAGCTTGAATAAGAGTTCATCACATTATAATAAAGAAAGACCATTACTCTTGACCCTCTTTAAGTCTACTTGTGCAATGACTAAGCAAAACCCCATAACCTTACTTAATCAAGTAACCTAGCAAGAACCATAACCAATGCTCAACTTCACATATCACATCAACAAGAGTACATAATACCATACTTTAGCAATAGAGACCGAATAAATGTTCATAAGAATTACAAATATCATATTGTGTCACTAACATGTAAGATCATCACATACATATCATTTACATTTATAAGAATATGCATACACAACAACATCCTCCTTAGAATCCCATCAAGGCTAACTAGTGAAATGTATAGGTAGAATCCCATACCCCTACCTAGACCAAGCTAAAACCTTAAGGTCATCCTAGTTAGAGTTCATTCATTAATTCATTTTCCTTTTGGGAAACTCTTTCCTTAACCAACATAGACCATATGATCTAACATAGAATCCGGTGTCACGGAACCGTACACCGAAAGAAGACGGACTACTTGCCAAGGTAGTAACAAAACATGAACATAGAAACTACGTGGATCTACTAGCTATTATTTCTATGGGGGCAACATGTTCTAGAACTAGGAGATACAGTTGGGACCCTTTTTATGCTACATGCATTATAGTCTCCAATCTCATCATTACATTAGTGATCCTACCTTACCTATGTGGGAAGGGATACTCCTCAGTCTAGTTCACTAGGTGCTAAGATAGAGTCCCGTTTTGAAATGTCATTAATCCTTTATGAACAATCATAGTTTAATTTAGGTCATAGGGTCTATCCCTCATATAATCATCATCATAAATCAATACGAATTGCATGAGTACTTTCCTTTCATTACAATTCATACATGTGAGGTTAGCACATTTATATAACCACATCATGATAAGGTACTTTAATAAGTTATGACCATCCATATAACATTTACATCCTTAGCTAACACCTCACAAACCATAGTCAAGACATTTAAATTAAACATCATACCAACTATATCAATCTTAACATAATGCATACTTGAATACAATACCACCACTTAATCACAAGTAACCAATAATTGAAATAAAGAGTTGAGAGCCCAAGACTTACCAAGACTCCTTCATAAACCATCATCAAGGTCTTACAATCACCCTCGAACTCAACCAAAACAAGGGGTGTAATATCACCACACAATAGTAATTAACCTAAGAAATAAATCAATTGTGTCATCATTATCCAAATTAACTTCAAATTATAACCTAGGGTTAGGGGAAAAGGGTTTATCCTGAATTATTAAAGAACTAGGTCTACTCCCAACAATACAAGTCCCTAGGCATCCCATAGATTGAATAAAATGACTACAATAATCAACAAATTCATAATTCCTCTTCAATTCACAAGTAAGAACCAAGACATGGGAAAATTGGGGAAAGGATATGATCTATGCAAAATTCCCACAATTAACTTCTATTACACAATAATATGTTATAGATTAGTCATAGGCAATCATAATTCATCCTAATCAATCATCAATTTTGACTTTAGAAGAAAACCGATTTTTAGAGAAAAACCCTAAGAATTTGGGTAGTTGAAATTCAACTTTGAGAGGACCTCTTTGGTAAACGATTACAAGGAGTGAAGATCACATAACTTAATGAAGCTTTATCCCCAAAAAATTGAGTTAAATTCTTGGAGACTTTGTCTTCTTCCTCAAGCTTCTTGGAGGATGAATGAAGAGAGAGAATGTAGAGAGAAGTGAGAGCAATTTGGGTTTCAAATTGGATTCGTATTTTTGGAGTGGGAAATGAATGGAAATTTACCTAAAGTCAATATATAGTCCACACCAAAAATACCCAAACTACCCCTCATTAAGTTGGACTTCCAAAAGTTAAATCCAACTTCACTTCACTGTGAGGCCATCACCACACCCCACTTCATGGTCCGTGAAGTGCTCAACGGACCATGGTGGTTGTCATGGAGTGGTGAGGTAGTAGATCCTCCCCAAGGAGGCCCTCTCCATTTCTTCCACCAAGGCATGACAACGGATCACTTTCTCCCTCCCGTGGAAATGCATCAGGGCCATCAAGTGGCTCGTGGTGCTCTTAGGAAGTAGCTCACCATCACTCACCTACTCACCTCCTTCATGACTAAGGGCTTTTCACGGAAGACCCTTTCCCTCTGTCAAGTTCACCACAAGTCGTGAAGTGGCTCGTTGTTCTTTGAAGTAGCTAGGCTACTTTGACATCTTCCCCCATGGCTAAGACACCCTTCACGAGCTCCCCACGTGGGCCGTGGTTATGACCACGAGCCGTGGTCATGCTCGTGAATAGTGAGGCAGTAGCCTCCCTTCTTGGGCAGCCTTGGCCTCTTAGCTTTGGCTTGCCCTTGGAGGTTGGCAATCCTCACTTGGACTAGCATTCTTAATACCTTACTTGACACTTATATACATCCTAATCATCTCACTAAGATAGAACCCTTAGACACTCTCTTCAACCCATCAAGACACTCCACTAGTCCTAGTAGTAAGTTCATTCTGCGACATGGACGTTTCTTGACGATTTGCTTTCCAAAATTCCTAAATAACTTATATACCTTAAAATTGTCATTAGAACAGTGTTATAACTGTTAGACTCTCATGTAAGGCTCTAGTTTAGGCTTTAGACTTTCGGAGTGTTACATTATCCCCCCTTAGGAACATTCGTCCCCAAATGACATTAAAATATTTTGGAAGGAAGGAATAGACTCAAGAATAACAGCCCAACCAACAACAATACCTTATAATAAGAGTTACAACATCAATCATGGAATTACACATAACAAATCAAAATTTCATTTACTACACATAAAGCTCAAAATTACAATATAAGGAATTTCCTTCTTACAACAACATGAGCTCAACATACCATTAAGGAGTCAATTATGCCAAAGATACAACGACCAACATGTGTAATATCATTTTATAAAGACTCACCATATCAAAATGCACAATGTAACTCAAAACAAGATGAATTGCAAAATTTCAAGTCTCTAGGCATAACTTCATTGTATTTCACTGTAACTAGAACACTTTTGCAAAATTTCACAAAATCAAAGCAACTTCAAGTTTAATCATTAATATATTTATTAGGAAGAACAAATAACCTTAAGTAGTAAAGAGATGAGGATAACAGGACTTCATGTCGGCTTCTGCCTCCCATGTTTCTCCCTCAACTAGGTGGTTTCTCCATAACTCTTTTACGGAGGCCACTTCTTTGTTCCTCAACCTCTTTACTAGACGATCAAGGATTTCAACCGGAACCTCCTCATAGGAGAGGTTCTCTTTCACACCAAAACCCTCAATAGGAAGAATAGACTCGGGATCACCGATACACTTCTTAAGCTTCGAAATATGGAAAACCGGATGAACCGAGGATAGTTCACTTGGAAGTTTCAACTTATATGCAACCTTACCAACCTTTTTGCAATATTACATAGGGACCCACATAACGAGGACTCAACTTTCCTTTCTTGCAAAATCTAGCCACCCTTTTCATAGGCAAAATTTTCATGTACACCGAATAAACTTCTTCAAACTCTAAATATCTTCTCCTATGATCGGCATGAGACCGTTTCCAACTATAGGCTGTTTGCAACCGATTCATTATGATATGAACTTTCCCCAAAGTCATATAAATCAAATCGGGACCAAGAAGCAAAAACTCGCCAACCTCAAACCACCCAATAGGAGACCTACACCTCCTAAAATACGAAGCTTCATAAGGAGCCATAGATATGGATGAATGAAAACTATTATTATACAAGAACTCCACTAAAGGAAAATGCTCATCCCAATTTCCTTTAAAGTCAATAATACAAGATCTAAGAATATATTCAAGAGTTTGAATAGTCCTCTCCGCTTGACCATCCGTTTGAGGATGAAAAGTGTTTTTTAACTTCACTTGAGTTCCCAAACCTCTTTTAAATGATCTCCAAAACCTAGAGGTAAATTGAGCAACTCTATCCGATATGATACACAAAGGAACTCAATGAAGACTCACTATCTTGTCAATATAGATTCTTGCATAATCTTCCACCGAATAAGTAGACTTAGCATGAGTAAAGTGAGCGGATTTGGTCATTCTATCAACTACCACCCATATAGAGTCATATTGGTTTTGAGTTCGAGGTAAGCCAACTACGAAATCCATGTTGACATCTTCCCACTTCCAATTAGGAATTTGGATTTCTTGTAGTAGACCAATGGGATTTTGGTGCTCGACCTGCACTTGTTGACAATTGGGACACTTTGCAACAAACTTCGAAATATCCCTTTTTCGGCAATCCCACCAAAATACCTCTCTAATATCATGGTACATCATTGTAGAACCCGAATAAATAGAGTAACGGGTTCCATGAGCTTCCTCATGGATCCTACTACTCAAATAATCCACATTATGCACACACAATATTCCTTTATACCTAAGAACACGATCCCCCCCTTAGGAGACTGACTCATTCGTCGTTCCAAGAAACGATTCTTTCAACTCCATAAATAATGGATAAAGGTGTTTCTTAGACTTTACTTCAACAACCAAAGACGACTCGGAGTTATGATGTACTACCACACCACTATTTGGAGAATCTTCAATCCGAACGCCTAAACGAGCAGACCTATGAACATCTTTCACTAGGTTTCTCTTGGCTTCTTCCATATGAGACACACTTCTCATGGACAAACGACTTAGAGCATCCTCTACCACATTAGCCTTGTTGGGGTGATACAAAACACTTATGTCATAGTCTTTCAACAACTCTAACCATCTCCTTTGCCGGAGATTCAACTATTTTTGAGTGAATACATATTGAAGACTTTTATGATCTGTATACACATCAATGTCTCCATATTATCAAGGCAAATACCACGACCGCTAACTCAAGGTCATGAGTCGGATAATTCTTCGTTCTTCTCATGAACTTTGAGTTGCCTAGAAACATAGGCTATAAATTTTCCATGTAGCATGAGAACACACCCCAACCCGACTCGGGATGCATCAAAATATACTACGAAACCCTGAGTATCCTCTGGAAGGGTCAATACCGAAGCAGAAAAAAACTTATCTTTCAACATTTGGAAGCTCCTTTCACATGACTCAGACCACTGAAATTTCACATTCTTTTGGGTCAAGGTTGTCAACAGGGAAGCAAGAGACGCAAACCCGTGGACAAACCTTCTATAATAACCGGCTAAGCCTAAGAAACTCCTAATATTCGTAGGAGCCAAAGGTCTAGGCCAATATTTTACTGTTTTGGTCTTTTTTTGATCAACCTCTACACCTTCACTAGATTTTATAACCAAGAAACGCTACCGAAATCAACCAAAACATACGTTTGCTATACTTGCCAAACAATTGGTGTTCCTTAAGCACTTGTAACATCACCATCAAATGGTTCATGTGTTCACCCTCATTCTTCAAATATACCAAGATGTCGTCAATGAAGACAATGACAAATGAATCTAGTTAACTTTGAAACACCCTATTCAATAGGTCCATAAACACCGCCGGAGCATTAGTGAGACAGAAGTACATTACTAAGAACTCATAGTGACCATATTTTGTTCAAAATAACATCTTGGGAATATCTTCACCTCTCACCCTAAGTTGGTGATGTCCCGATCTCAAGTCAATCTTGGAAAAGTAACTCGCACCTTGGAGTTGATCAAATAATTCACGAATCCGAGAGAGAGGATACTTGTTCTTGATTATGACTTTGTTTAGTTGATGGTAATCGATACAGATTCTAAGGGACCCATCCTTCTTTTTGACAAACAATACCGGAGCACCCCATGGACAAATACTAGGCCGAATAGAGCCCTTGTCTTGTAAGTCCTTGAGTTGAGCCTTCAACTCTTTCAATTTGACCGGAGCCATCCGATAAAAAGGAATTGAAATGGGTTTTATATCCGGTAGAAAGTCGATACCAAAATCAATTTCCAATTTGGGAGAAATACCGGAAAGGCCATTAAGAAATACCTCCGGATATTCCCTCACTACGGGGACCGACACAATGGGAGGAATTTTGGAGTCTAAACCTTTGACTCTTACTATAAGGTATAAACACCCTTTAGAGATCATTTTACAAGCTTTCAAACAAGAATTGATACGACCTCTAGGAATATAATTTTCCCTCTTCCACTCTATGACGGTATTATTTGGAAAGTTAAACTTCATAACCCTCGTTCTACAATATATTGAAGCTAAACAAGCATGCAAACAATCCATACCCAAATGACATCAAAATCAATCATATCAAGTTCTACTAGTTCAACATGAATAACTCTATTGGGCAACATGATAGGAGAATTTATATATACTCTTTTTGCAATAACCGAATCACCCACCGGGGTAGACACCGACAAAGGTTCACTCAAGAGATCGGGAAAAATTTAAAACTTTGTAGCTACTAAAGAAGTAACAAATGACAAGGTAGCAGTGGGATTAAGTAAAGCATATACATCAATAGAAAAGACTTTCAACATACCGGTCACCACATCCGGAGAATTCTCATGCTCACCTATAGAGAGGAGAGGATAAAACAGGTTCTTCATCGGAGCATAAACATTTGAACCACTTGCTTGTCCACTCTCCTTGTCTTTCCCCTTCACATTTGGGCAGTCTCGAACTTTGTGCCCACTTTTTTCACAACCATAAAATTTATCCGTTCCTTTAAGGAAATCACCATAATGTTTCTTGCCACACCTTCCACATGTTGGTTTTTTTGTTGGTGAACTAGTACCACTCCCCTTTAAGGATTAGGGTTAGGCACCCTATCATCACTAGCCTTAGGTAACTTGGAAGGCTGCCCTTATGTCACCATCCGTCAAATGTGGAGGATTGAATGGAGCCTGGTCATCATTAGCAACTTCTTCAAGAGAAGGGCCTTGATTGTCACGGGAAGGAACTCCCGCATTAGCCATCTCTTTGTCTAGTCTTCGAGCGGCTGTTCTTCAAGTATTCATTGCATGTAATCACCTAAAAGTATTAGATTCTAGGGCACATAGAGTAAAGACTCTAGAGGCAAGATATTGGATTTCCAAGAAATTGAGAGTTTCCTAAGCATCATATAGTTTACTATTAATAAAAATGGCGCGCTTCACAATTATGAGGAGGAATCTACATAGACATGTTTTAGTGAGACATCTAGTCCAAAAATATTCAACGTCATACTCTAATACAAAGTTTGTCACATCCCGGCAGCACCCCTTAGACATAACCGGTGTCGTCCTCCTCAAAGAGGACTAAGACTAGACTCTTAGTTTACATCATTACATTCATTGGTTAAAAATGCAGAAAATTTAAAACTTTTCTATCTATCATGAGGTTTACAATAGACCTCTCGCATACACATAATATATATTTATATCGAGTATACATAGAAATTTCGTATAAGAAGATTACATAGTCTTCTACTTTTATTGCACACACACACACACACACACACACATATATATATATATATAGGATATATCATAGTCTCAAAATGAATGTTTCATCTCATAACCATCTAAACAAGAGTATAACACTTGGGCATAGCCCGTACATCTATAACAAAGCAACATATAGGGCTTACAATCTTTAGTACTCAAATGAAATGGAAAGAACTAATAGTCTTATAACTAGAACAACTATCTTTAGATTTATAGTGGCATTGCCCTCGGATAGTGAGGACCTAAACAACTTGAATGAATGAGAATTCCAAGTCTTCTTCAAAGTCGTCTCAAAAGCCCTTCAACGACAGGAACCTAAAATATTGCTGAAAAGGGAGAAAATGGGGTTAGCACATCACATGTACTAAGTATGAGGCCATATGCACATAAAATATAAAATCATTCTAAAAAGGGACATTACAATAAATCATGCTATTTTACTTGAAACGCCTTATGCACATTCAATAACAAAGACAAGTCATCAATACATATTCATTAATATCAAGACCATGTACATCACAAGATCAATCCTACTCAGTCTAGTCAAGTTAATCATACATACCAACATACTTGTGCACATAATCAAGACAACTCTATCATCATGTTATAACATCAATAAGCGTGAATAAGAGTTCATCACATTATAACAAAGCAAGACCATTACTAAGGACCCTCTTAAGTCCACTTGTGCAATGAATAAGCAAAGCCCCATGACCTTACTTAATCAAGTAAACCTAGCAAGAACCATAAACAATGCCCAACTTAACATATCATATAAATAAGAGTAAATATTACCATACTTTAGCAATAGAGACCAAATACTTGTTCATTAGAATAACCAACATCACATTGTGTCATTAACATGTAAGATCATCATATACATATAATATACATTTATAAGCATATACATACACAAGAACATCCTCCTAAGAATCCCCTCAAAGTTAACTAGTGCATTGTATAGGTAGAGTCTCATACCCCTACCTAGAAAAAGCTAAACCCTTTAGGTCATCCTAGTTAGAGTTCATACATTATTATATTTGGGAACCTATTGCCTTAAGCGACATAGAGCACATGAGATAATGTGGAATCCGGAGTCATGGCCTACACCGAAAGAAGGTGGACTACTTGCAAAGGTAGTACCATAACATAAACATAGCAACTACGTGGATCCACTAGCTAGTATTCCTATGGAGGAAACATAGTTGAAGAACTAGGAGATATAGTTGGGACCCTTTTTATGTTACATGCATTATAGTATCCAATCTCATGAGTACATTAGTGATCATACCTTCCCTATGTGGGAAGGGAAACATCTCACTCTAGTTCACTCGGTGCTAAGATAGAGTCCGATTTAGGTCATAGGGACTATCCCTTATATAATCATCATCATAGCTCAATAAAAATTGCATGAGTATTGTCCTTTCATTACATTTTATACATGTGAGGTTAGCACATTTACATAATCACATCAACATAATCACATCATGACAAGGCATATTGGTAAGTGATCACCATCCTTATAACATTTACATCTTAGCCAACACCTAACAAACCATATTCAAGACATTTAATTCAACATCATACCAATCCTATCAATCTTAACATAATGCATACTTCAATACAACAACACCAATTAATCACAAGTAACCATAATTGAAGTAAATATTTAAGATCACAAGACTTACCAAGTCTCTACCACAAACCATCATCAAGGTCTTACCATCAACCATTCAACTCAACCCAACAAGGGGTGTAATATCATCACACAATAGTAATTAACCCAAGAACTAAATCACTTGTATCATAATTATCCAAATTAACTTCAAATTATAATCTAGGGTTAGGGGAGAAGGGTTCATCATGAATTCTTCAAGAACTAGGTCTAATTCAAACAATAAAAGTCCCTATGAAGCCCATAGATTGAATAAAATGAATATGATAATCAACACATTCATAGTTCCTCTTCAATTCACAAGTAAGAACAAGACTTGTGGAAACTCGTGAAAGGATAGGATCTATGAACAATTCCCACAATTAACTTCAATTACACAAAAATCTATACTAGATTAGTCATAGGGAATCATAATTCGACCTAATCAATCATCAATTTTGACTTTAAAAGAAACCATTTGTAGAGAAAAACCCTAAGAATTTGGGTAACTGAAATTCAACTTTTAGAGGACCTCTTCGGGGAAGGAATCCCATGATGTAAGAACCCATACCTTAATGAATATTTATACCTTAAAAAATTGAGTGAAAATCTTGGAGACTTTGTCTTCTTCCTCAAGATTGTTGTTCTTCAATGGAGGATGAATTAAGAGAGATAATGTAGAGGGAAGTGAGAGCAATTTGTGTTTCATTTTGGATTTATATTTTTTGAGTGGGAAATGAATGGAAATTGACCTAAAGTTAATATATAGTCCACCCCCAAAATACCGAAACTACCTCTCATTAAATTGGACTTCCAAAAGTGAAGTCCTACTTGACTTCACTGTGAGGTTCCCGTCCATCACCACGCCTCATTTCACGGTCCGTGAAGTGCTCAACGGACCATGGTGGTGGTCATGGAGTGGTGAGGCATTAGCTCCTCCCCAAGGAGCCCCTCTCCATTTCATCCACCAAGGAAAGACCACGGAGCACTTGCTCCCCCCCTCCCCCCGTGAAAATGCACCACGTCCCGTCAAGT
The DNA here is from genome assembly GCA_016801875.1 of Solanum sitiens. Lineage (NCBI taxonomy): Eukaryota > Viridiplantae > Streptophyta > Magnoliopsida > Solanales > Solanaceae > Solanum > Solanum sitiens. The sequence continues at coordinate 43,319 of JABWTJ010001303.1, read as the reverse complement.
GGCTCTTGGTGATCTTAGGCAGTAGCTCACCATCGCTCACCTAATCACCTCCTTATTGGCTAAGGGCTTTTCACGAAATACCCTTGCCCTCCGTCAAGTTCATCACGAGTCGTGAAGTAGGTCGTGGTGTCTTCGACAATTGCTAGTCTACTTTGACATCTTCCCCCATGGATAAGGCCCCTTCACGAGCTCTCCACCTTGGACGTGGTCATGACCATGAGTAGTGGTCATGCTCGTGAAGAGTGAGGCAGTAGCCTCTCTTCTTGGCAGCCTTGGCCTCTTGGCTTTGACTTGCCCTCGGAGGTTGGCACTCCTCCCATGGGCTAGCATCCTTAATCCCTTCGTTGACACTTATATACATCCTCATCATCTCACAACGATAGAACCTTAGACACTCTTTTGAACCCATAAAGACACTCCACTAGTCCTAGTAGTAAGTTCACCGAAAGTCGTGGACGTTCCTTGATGAATTGGTTTCCAAACTTCTTAACTGACTTATATACCTTAAAATTGACCTTAGAACATTGTTACAACTCTTAGAATATAATTTAAGGCTCTATTTTAGCCTTAAGACTTTCGGAGTGTTATAAAGGAGATTGCTTCTAGAAACCTTGTCTTACTAATGTGGAGGTTTCCATCACATGAGACAACACATAGTTAGAGTATCCAGACTTACTAACGTGAGGAAACCTATGTGGGAGGCCGGACTTACTAACGTGAGACCTCCATCTCATTTAAATGCCCTTTCAGTGCTAAGAAATTATTCCCTTTAGTAATCATATTATCTCATCATACGAGTTCACATTACACTCTTCTAGACCCCTATGTATACGTCTTATCATATATAGCTCATACATCATCACAAGTGAGAACAATCCTTCTACTTTAGACACCACTTCATAAGTGAGTAAACCTTTCAGTTAACATTTTTATTATAATCACGAGAAACTACTTTCAATCATATAATAATCATACCATAAAATACTTTCATAATTCATAACCAATTCAATAGTCTAGGTTTGAGGATGAGGAATAGTTATCATCAACAACAAAACCACACATTAGACCTAGAATCATTACTATCTAAGTAACTCATAATTCATAATTGAATCGAATAAGATCAATAACCACAACTTATTGCCCTTCCGAGAACCTTCATACTTCCATTACAAAGAATACATAACCAATTACATAAAGAAGGTAAATTCAAGAAGCAACTACATAATTAACAACAATGTAGTCAATCTAGATGTTCATGATCTTTACAATTCACCATATCAATTCAAGGTTTTCATGAAATTGTGGGAAGGACATGGTTCTAGGGAAATCTCATAGGAAATCATCAATTAACCATCAATATATACCTAAACAACATTAATTCATCATAATTTATCACAATTGATCCATAATTTCATTTTTCAAAGAACACCAATGTGTACAAGAAAACATAGATTTTTGGGGGATATAGAAATCATCTTTTGGAGGGACCTCTTGGGGAAAAGGATCCCAAGAGTGAAGGAAACCATACCTTATAGATGATAAAGCCACAAAATTGGGTTGGAAACTTGAAGTCTTGATCTTCTTCTTGGGGCTCTAGTGGTCATCAATGGAGGACTGGAGGAAGAGAGAATTCGGGAAAGATGAGAGTGATTTTTTTATTTCTACTTTTGTGACTTTTTTTGAGTGTTAAAATTAACATAAAACTTACCCTAAGACGATATATAGTCACCCACTAAATTAGTCAGAAGACCCCTTACTTAAATGGGTCTTTTTGTGAAGTCAAAACAATAAAAATACGATTTTTATGAAGTGGCTGCGCATCGCGGGGTCAATTCCAGATTTATTTTTGAAAATATAATTTGAATTAGTGGACCTCGTGTAGGCCCTACATCATGAGGACAAGCTGAAATCTTCCTGTGATGGCTATGCTTCGCGCATCAGCCACCAAAATCCTATTGCACGCATAGCAGCCTGCTCGACCATGTTCGGGTCCTCCCCAAGGACCCTTCCGGTGGTCCTTGTGGTGTCGTGACTGTACGTTTAGACCCTCTAAACTACATTTTACCTATTCAAAGTCTTTTTAAGAGTGTTGTACTTCATATGACCCTTCAAAACCTTCACCAAACATAGGGATGTCAACTAGTTAAATTTTGCTAGTTTCCGCACGTTAAGGCTTTTCTTTAATGCTATCGATCCAATACTTCTCAAACAAGTTATTTACACTATTTTAGGTTTATAATCATCATTATACAACAGATGAGGCTCTATTATAGTTAATGGAAATTACGGGGTGTTACAATATCCCCCCCCTTAGGAACATTCATCCCCGAATGACACCTTGAACTTTCTATTGGGAAAAAGAGTAGAATCAAGACTAGATACCCAACCAGAAGCAATATCATAACGAGTAATAGCTCATAGGATGAATTCTTAGCTCATTTAAACACATAAACATAGCATTAACATATAGGAACTTAATCCACAATTCATAATACATAAGAGCTCATCATTTACATCACATAATGAGGAACTACTTTCTCCATTTCCACATGAGCTCAACATGCACAATTTCAAAGAGTTAATATGATAATTTCTTGTCAATACATATCAAAACATGCCCAACACAATTTTCATGAAAGCAATACGGCACACTATATATTTAAGTGCAAGTTAATCATGCGATTTATATTTCACAAAACTCAATTTAGGCATGAATTTGTACAATAATATGCACATACTATATAATCAGGATAAGAGCAACATTATTCACATAACTCATTTAATAAGAAACTACTAACCTTAATCTTGGATAGGAGTAGGGCGGAAGATATGAGGATAGCGGGTCTTCATGTCGGCCTCGGACTCCCATGTTGCGCCCTCAACAAGGTGGTTCCTCCATAGAAATTTTGCGGAGGCAACCTCCTTATTCCTTAATTTCATAACTTGACGATCCAAGATCTCAACCGGAACCTCTTCATAAGAAACGTCCTCCTTTACCCCTAAACCTTCTATAGGGAGAATCTACACCGGATCATCTATAAACTTCTTGAGCATAGACACATGGAACACCGGATGAACCGAGCACAATTCATTTTGCAACGCTAACTCATATGCCACTTCACTTACCCTCTTCAAAATCTCATAAGGGCCTACATAACGGGGACTCAGCTTCCCCTTCTTCCTAAAACTCATTTACCCTTTGATGGGTGAAATTTTCAAATAGACCCAATCTTCTATTTCAAATTCAAGATCCCTCTTTCTATTGTCGGCATAAGACTTTTGCCGACTATAAGCTATTTTCAACCTCTCCTTTATGAGTCAAACCTTTTCCGTTGCATCATACACTATTTCGCAACCAAGAAAAGCAATCTCACCCACTTCAAACCATCCAATGGAGACCGGCACCTCCTACCATAAAGTTCTTCAAAAGGTGGAATAACAATAATTGCGTGGTAGCTATTGTTGTAGGAGAATTCTATCAAATGAAGGTGATCATCCCAATTCCTTTCGAAATCAATCACACGAGCCTCCAATATTTCATCAAGAGTTTGGATGGTGCACTCTGCTTGTCAATCTGTTTGAGGGTGGAAAGCGGTGCTAAGCTTAATTTGGGTACCAGCCCGCTTTGGAAAGCTTTCCAAAAGTGGGAGGTGAATTGGGCACCGATATTAGAAATAATTGACAAGGGGGCCCCATGCACCTTCACAATTTAACTAACATACAATTTAGCATACTCCTCCACCGGGTAAGAAACATTTATGGGAAGGAAATGGGATGACTTAGTCAACCTATCAACTATGACCCCAATAAAGTCATGTTGTCAATGTGTTCGAGGTAATCCCACCACAAAATCCATGTTGACGTCTTCTTACTTCCATGTGGGAATTTCAATATCTTGGTTAGACCACCTGGGCCTTGATGCTCGGCTTTGACTTGATGACAATTTGGGCACCTCGACAAGAACTTACCTACCTCTCTTTTCATTCCATTCCACCAATAGATATCACGCCAGTCACGATACATCTTAGTGTTCCCCGGATGGATGGAATATCGGGAGCCATGAGCCTCATCCATGGTTTTCTCCCTTAAACCATCCACATCCGGCACACATAATCTCCTTTGGAACCTAAGTACCACATCCTCCCCTTGGGAGAAACATACATTATTATTGTTAAGGACCGATTCTTTCAACTCCATCAATAGAGGATCAAGATGTTGCTTGGACTTCACATCAACCACTAGAGATGATTAAGAGTTATGATGGACAATAAAACCACTCTTTGAAGATTCTTCAAATCGAACACCCAACCGGGTCAACCTATGAACCTCATTCACCAACTGTTTGTTATCTTTACCCACATGAGCCAAATTACCCATGGACATAGGCTTAGTGCATCCCCTACCACATTGGCTTTCCTGGGATGGAAAAGGACACTTATATCATAATCCTTTAAAAGTTCAAACCATCTTCTTTGTCTTAGATTAAAGTCTTTTTGTGTGAATACATATTGTAGACTCGTGTGATCGGTGAATATATCAACATGTACCCCATAGAGCTAATGTCTCTAAATTTTAATGTGAATACCACAGACGCAAGCTCAAGGTCATGAGTTGGATAATTTTTGTCATGAGATTTGAGTTTCCTAGAGGCATACGCTATCACTTTTCCGTGTTGCATGAGCGCGTATCCTAGACCCACTCGGGAGGCATCACAATAAATCACAAAGCCTTCAGTACCCTCTGGTAAGGTAAATACCGGAGTGAAGCTGAGTCTAACTTTCAATAATTGGAACTCTTTTCACAAGATTCTGACCATTTGAATTTGGACTTTTTTTTGTGTTAAGGCCGTTAATGGAGATGCAATGGACGAGAATCCCTCAACAAACCTCCGATAGTAACCGGTCAACCCAAGAAAACTTCGGATGTTGGTAGGACTCAAGGGTCTAGGCGAAGTTTTGACCACTTCCATCTTCCTCGGTTTAACATCTACCCATTCACTAGAAACAACATAACCAAGAAAGGCAATTGATCTTAACCAAAACTCACACTTTCTAAACTTAGAAAAAAGTTGGTTATCCTTGAGAACTTGCAAAAGTATCCTCAAGTGTCTAATATGATCATTCTCACTCCTAGAGTATATGAAAATGTCCTCAATGAAGACGATCAAAAACAATCAAGATACTTTCTAAAAACTTGATTCATAAGGTCCATGAATTCCGCTAGGGAATTTGTTAGACCAAATGACATCACTAAGAATTTAAAGTGACCATATGTTGTTCGTAATGCCGTTTTCGGAATATAAACCTCCCTCACTCTAAGTTGATGATAACTTGACCCCAAGTCAATCTTTGAAATGTAACTCGCTCCTTGGAGTTGATCAAATAAGTCATCAATCCTAGGTAGAGGGTAGTTATTCTTTATAATGACTTTGATCAATTGACGATAATTGATACACATTCTCAAAGACCCATGTTTCTTCTTCACAAACAATACCATGGCACCCCATGGAGATATGCTTGGTTGAATGAAATCCTTTTATAGGAAATCTATGAGTTGAGCCTTTAGTTCTGTCAACTCAGTCGTGGCCATCAGATAAGGAGTGATCAAATAGGTTGCGTATCCGGTAATAGATCTATATGGAAGTCAATTTCTCGCTCGGGAGGGATTCCAGGAAGATCATCGCTGAAGACCTCTGAAAACTCCCTCACAACGGGTACCGACTCTAAAGGAGGGACTTTGAACTCAAGATCCCTAACTCTTACTATGTGGTAGAGACAAACCTTTGCAATCAATTTTAAAGCCTTTAGACATGCAATGATCTTACCCCTAGGATTTGAGTTTCTCCCTTCCACTGAAAAATTGGTTCATTTGGAAATTGAAATTTGACTGCCCTCGTCCTACAATCAATAGATGCAAAGCAAGCATGCAACCAATCCATACACAATATGACATCAAAATCTATCATATCAAGATATATCAAGTCATCTAATGTAACTATATTGGGCAAGAAAATAGGACAACCTTTATAGACTCTTTTATCCACCACGGATTCATACACCAGGGTAGAAACCAAAAAATGTTTGTCTAATATGTCGGGTAGTATTTCAAATTTCATGGCTATAAAAGGGGTCCCAAATGACAATGTAGCTTCGGTATCAAGCAAAGCATATACATTAAAGGAAAATAATTGTAACATACTGGTTACTACATACGGTGAACTCTCTTGATTACCTATGGATTGGAGAGCATAAAAGTAATTCTTTATAAGAGCATCCGAATTTGGGGCCTTTTCTTGTGCTTGAACATTTTCCCTTCCTTGAGTTTTCATCATAGGGAAATCTCTCTTCATGTGACCACTCTTGCCACAACCATAGCAATTACCCGTGCAAACTACGCAGTTAGCATTATGTTTTCTACCACATTTTGAACAAAGAGGCTTGTCAACATAAGAACCACTACCTTTCCCCTCTTGGTGCTTGGGATTAGACACCTTACTCTTGTTGACCCTTGGAGCATTAGGATGTCCTTGATTGGAAAACCTCATCTTGAACCTTGGTTTGTCTTGAACCTCAAACCTATTCTTGAAAACTTCCCCTCTTCGGTTATCCCCTTCTTCAACTCCCTACAAAACTTGCTTAAGCTTTTGCTCTTTATTTGTTCGGCATGAACCATAAGACGAGAGATGTCCATGCTAGGAATAAAAATAGCCGGCCTACATTCATTAACCACAAGATAGGATATCCCCATGACAAACTTGTTCATCTTAGCTCTAGAATCTGCAACCATAGTTGATAGTTGGGTGAACTTGAGACTATACTCCTTCACGCTCATACCCCCTTGACGAAGGTTAATGAATTCTTGCATTTTCCTCTCCCTTAGATCCAACGGAATGACCCATCAAGGAAAGCCGTCTTGAAATCTCTACAACTAATCCGTCCTTCTATAACCAGCCTCTCATCCTTTGTATTGCTCATACCACACTTAAGTTACACCTTTGCGTTGGTAGGCGGAAAGTTTTGCCTTTTCTTGAGAAGAAACACCCATAGAATAAAGAACATTGAACACTTCGTCAATAAACCATTGTGGGTCCTCCTCCACCATAGAACCATAGAAATGGGGAATTCATCCTTATGAAATCCCTAATCCTTGAAGAGGTACTGTTACCATTGGGGATCACTTGCACCCTTAAATCCCAAGCAACTTGAGTAGCCAATACTTGAGTCAAGCTATGAATGGCCGACCTTATCTCAACATTAGACATAGCCCCATATTCAATAGAAACTTGAGGGTTTTGAGGAGCTTGAGGGGGAACCGCCTCATTAAAATTCTCCTCTCCGGCCCTTTGAGCATTATTCCTCCTTGTATTAGTTGCCTAAAAGCACAATATAAGGATTAGAAAAAAGTACTAGATAGAGTTAAGACTCATATGCACGACTAAGGAATAACAAGAGAGTGAAAGTTCCTAAGCATCACATAGTCTCTCATTCATAAGTGTGGTGTGCTTCACAATTATGAATAAGACCCTACATAGACGTTGTTTAGTGAGACATCAATCCTAAGATTTCTCAACCTCATGCTCTGATACCATGTTTGTAACGACCTAAAGTAAACTTCAAGCATTACCGGCGTCGTCGTCCTCGAAGAGGACTAAGACAAGCCCTTAGCATAAATCATAGCACATCATACGTCAAAAATGCGGAAAAATTAAGAACTTCACGTATTGAAGTATACTTAGACTTCTCGGATATCATAAATAGGATTTACATAGACCCCTTTGTTATGAAGCTTACTTGGGCTTCTCAGTTAACATTTAACAACAATATAGTCTAATAGTTTATCTCATATTTAACAATCTAAAAGTGAATCACAGTAGTTTGGGCATAGCCCTTTGTCGATTGCAATATGCCATATAAGCTATAATGAGGTATCAACATGAGAATGGAATAATTGTCTCAAAATATAGAAAAAACAAATAAGGCTTGAATAGTGGATCTATCCTTGGAACCTATGAGGACTCACCAATTGACTTAGGAATGGTTCAAGAATTATTCTCCAATGACCATGAATATCCTCAATGGCCCGAAAGTAAAATGTTTGGGATAAAGGGAGAAATATGGGTTAGTACAAACCACATGTACTAAGTATGACTCCTATGGACAAAACTCATCAATGCATGAGAAAAGTCACAATTTAGTCAAAACCATGCATAACTTCCAATAATATAATATACACATATAAGGAACATCATAATCATACCAACATATAAGTAACCCAAGCAACACTTGTCCGATGCCAAGAATAAAGACCCATAACCCTATTTAAAGCTAATTAAGCAACCCACTTCATACTTACAACATATCCTCATATATAACATGCTTCATACATCAATATCACTCATAGCTTATCAACATAATCATATTCATAATAATATTCATAAAAAAACATTACTAGAACCATCCCTTAGGATCCCACATGTGCAATGAGCAAGAGAAGTCCCATACCCTCCCTCACCTTATGTAGTAGATTTTGAGACAACCCTTATAAGAGTTCACCTACTTGACTTGTTCATTTACTTTTTACATTAGGGAAATAAATTTAATAAACAACATTAGACCATATGAGCAACATGGAATCCGGTGATCCACTCCCACACCAAAAAGAGAGGGTTAACACTTGCCTAAAGTGTAACCATTCGTACGTAGCTATCTAGGTTAATCTACTATGATATAGTCCTATGTGGGCACATAGTTAATGGTCAAGGAGAAATCTTCAAGAAACCTTGACTTACTAACGTGGAGGTTTCCATCTCATGAGACAACAAATAATTAGGGAATCTGGACTTACTAATGTGTGGAAACCTATGTGGGAGGCCGGACTTACTAACATGAGACCTCCATCTCATTTACATGCCCTTTCGATGCTAATCAATTATTCCCTTTAGTAATCATATTATCTGATCATACAAGTTCACATAAGACTCTGGTAGACCCCTATGTAAATGTCTTATCATATATAGCTCATAAATCAGCACACGTGAGAACCATCCTTTCAATTTAGACACCACTTCATAAGTGAGTAAACCTTTCACTTAACATTTTTATTATAATAATGAGAAACTACTTTCAATCATATAATAATCATACCATAACATACTTGAATAATTCATAACCAATTAAATAGTCTAGGCTTGAGGATGAGGAATACTTAGTATCAACATCACAACCACAAATTAGACCTAGAAGTATTACCATCTAAGTAACTCATAATTCATAATTGAATCCAATAAGAACCAATCAACATACCACATTGCCCTTCCAAGAACCCTTATAGTTCGATTACCAAGAGTACATAACCAATTACATAAACAAGGTAAATTCAAGAAGCAATTACATAATTAACAACAATGTAGTCAATCTACATGTTCATGATCTTCACAATTCACGATATCAATTCAAGGTTTTCATGAAATTGGGGGAAGGATATGGGTCTAGGGAAATCTCATAGGAAATGATCAATTAACCATCATTATACACTTAAACAACATTAATTCATCATAACTTTTCACAATTGAACCATAATTTTGTTAAACAAAGAAGACCCATCTGTAGAAGAAAACCTAGATTTTTGGGGGATTTAGAAATCATCTTATGGAGGGATCTCTTGGGGAAAAGGATCCCAAGAGTGAAAGAAACAATACCTTACAGATGATAAAGCCACGAAATTAATTTGAAAACTTGAAGGCTTGATCTTTCTATTGGACCTCTAGTGGTCTTCAATGGATGTTTGGAGGAAGAGAGAATTTGGGAGATATGAGAGTGATTTTTTTCATTTCAACTTTTGGGACATGTTTTGAGTGTTAAATTGACCTAAAACTGACCCTAAGACCTTATATAGTCACCCACTAAATTATCCATAAGACCCCTCACTTAAATGGGTCTTTTGGTGAAGTCAAAACACTAAAAATACTAATTTTACGAATCTGGGAAGTGGTTACGCGTCGCCGGGTCAATTCCACATTTGTTTTTAAAAAATCCAAATTGAGCCACAAAAAATCTTCTGCACACAAGCTGCTTTGGGAGCCGACTCGCCCATGTTTGGGTCCTCCCCAAGGACCCGTCCGATGGTCCTTGAGATGTCGTGACAGTACGTTTTTACCCTATATACTAAATTTTACATATTCAAAGTCTTTTTACATATTTTGGACTTCATATGACCCTCCGTAACAATCACCAAAAATAGGGACGTCAACTAGTTAAATTTCGCTAGTTTCCAGACGTTATGGCTTTTCTTTAATGCTATGGATCCAATACTTCTCAAACAAGTTATTTACTCTATTTTAGGTCTAAAATAATCATTATACCACATATGAGGCTCTAGTATAGGTCATGGAAATTACGGGGTGTTACACAAGTCATCTATCCTTGGAGGAGGATATTAGTTCATAATAGTCACCTTGTTCAAATTATCATTTAACTACACATAGGGAGTGGACTATCATTCATTAGAACAAACGAAACTTAAGAAACCCATGGAGAGATTCTCGGTAGGAAGAAACCCTTATCCAACAAATCTTTCAATTGACACTTTAATTCCTTAGTTCTGTTGGAGCCATGCGGTCAGGAGAAATAAAGATAGGTTGAGTATGTGGGATAAGGTCAATACATAAGTTTATTTCCCTTTCAAGAGGTTCACCGGGTATATAATCAGGAAATACTTTTGGGAACTCATTAACAATAGAGACCGACTAAAGAGTAGGGTATTTTGAATCTAGATCCCGTACTCTAATTAAATGGTATAACTAACCCTTAGAAATCATCTTTCTAGCTTTAAGAAAAGAATAAATCTGAATCTTAGGCATATAATTTCCCTCACTCGACTCTAGGATGGGGTCACTTCGAAACTAAAATTTTACCACTAGGGTTCTATAATCAATTGAAGCGTAACAAGAATGCAACCAATCCATATAAAAAATAACAGTAAAATCTAATACATCAAGATCTAGAATATAAACAGCAGCGACTCTATGGGATATGGAGACCAGAAAATTTCTATAGACTCTCTTTACCATAATAGATTCTCCAATAGGAGTAGAGATAAAAGAAAAAGGTCTAATAACATATTAGGAAGAATATTAAACCTCATAATTACATATGGGGTCACAAAAGACAAGGTAGAACCCTGATCAAGCAAATAATAAACATCAAGATGAACGAAATCCAACTTACCAGTAACCACACCGGCAGAATCCTCTTGGTCATGACAAGTCTAGAGTGCATGGAATAAGTTTACTTTGTAGAACCTTCACCCAAACTACTAGAAGGATCTTTACAATATTCTCATCCGTTAATTAGCCGTAAGTGACGAAAAATCGCTAATCTTATGACCACTCTTACATCGACCAAACAAACCATCAGTACCTAATAAGTATTTAACCTCATGTTTTAATCCAACTTAGCACAATAAAATGATGAAAATACATCATAATTCCCTCTTGCGGTTTAGGGTTAGACACAGTATCGTTGTTCAATATTGGAGAAGCATTAGCTTAACCTTGACTAGGAAACATTTGTCGGAACTTCGAACGACCATATCCTTTGGACCATGAATGTGGAAGGCCACAATCACCCATACTTGGATTCATTAATTCCCTATATATTACCATAATTTTTGCATACTCTATTTCCTTATCACGCACCATTAAACGAGATATGTCTATATCACTAATGATCATAGTGGTATTAAAATATTTTACTACAACCTCAGACATGTCACAACCATGGGGTACACCCAAGATGTAGCACTATTTGCATAACCCTAAAGGACTCTGACAAGTACTTAAATTGGACTCATTTAGAGCTTTATTTTTAAGGAAATAATATCTTGAAAGGCTTATTTAGTCTCAATATCTAATTGAAAATTTTTATGTTTCAGGTATTTAAAATTTTAGTGCAAGCATGGACACTTACGCAAAAAAGGAAACAAAAAGGTGTAAAAGAATCTGACAGTTGAAGTATGAGTGTAGCCATTTGGTGAGTCACCGAAGGGATGTATTCCGCTCTTGATTCCAGCACTCAAAGCGTTAAAGGAAGTGGATCATATAGAGATGAAAGTAGGAGTCGACGCTTCACCAAACAGTTTTGCAAAGAAATATTATACACCCTAACGGTCCATGTCACGACCCACATATATATCCTAGAAGTTAGGGTATTCTTAGGTCATGAGACGACGTACTTGACCTCTTGGAGGTCTTATACAAGCCCTTTCGTATCGTTCATCACATATACATAATCAAAAGTAGTGCGAAATTAAAACTTTTCACAAAACATTACAATATATTTAATAACATCTTTCATTAGAAATCATAGGAAATACTAAGTTTCAATCTCTTCAAAGCTTAGACACGAGAATACTTGGGACACGACCCATACATAAAAATATAGAAATAGTTAGTCTAATACAATGCTTCAGTAGAAAATAAAAACTAAGATAACTATGCCCTCGAATCAAAAGAGGACGTACTTCAACTTCACTTGAATGATGCTATGATTCAATCCTTGATTCCCGATGCTCCTCACCTACCAACCACTTTAGAGATAGAAATATATATGAAATTAGTAGAAACACATGTACTATGTATGGCATAATGCATGAAAATCATGAAAATGGACATTTATTGGAAATATGCATCTTTTGATTTAAATATCATAATATAAGCATAAGAACAACATTTATCACCGTAGAAACACAAAAGAAATAACATAGGAAATTTATCACAATTTTAAGGAACACTTTACAGTGAGCTAGTTCACTGTTACAGTGAAATCCTTTAACTTCACCTTGGACACTTTCTACCATGTAATCTTCTCAATAAAAGCTATCCTAAGAATCACTCAAGTAAGACAAAGAGAGACCGCCCATACACCCTCTCTAGGTACACCTAAATGATCCTTAAGACCACCTATAATGAGAGATACACACTTACAATACATCAAACATATGAACATATATGATATGACATTCTCCTTCCCAAGGCTATCAAAAGATTAACTTAAGTACTCCTAGAAGAGAACGCCCATACACCCTCTTCAATGTTACCTAAGTAATCTTTAAGACTTCCTAAATTTAGATCATGCCTAAATTATCAACCAAGTTCCCTAACTAGAGTCATTCTCAAGACTTCCCTAAATAAGACATGAAGAGATCATCTCTTATGCCCCTTTCACACTTTTACTTGGAAATCCTTAAAGTCACTATAGATTAGGTACTCATTCATTTACATTCTTTATAACATAAGTCATTATTCATTAGTTCATTAAGAGACATTCATCACATAGAAGAACATTCAAGTAATGGTCTTGGAGAAGACCTAGGGACTCTCACTAACATCTTCGAAGCCTAAATATGCAATTTCTAGGTAGCATCCCATACCACCACCTACACTTCATATTTAATTATCAAATAATAGTAGGTATACCATAATATGAGAATAGGCAATAACCGACATAGACCATGGTAGCAAAGCATGGAATCCGGAGTTGTACCCTACTCCGATAAAGGGTGTTCTACTTGCCAATGGTAGAACTTGGAAATATCCCATGTAGGAACATGGTTAAGGAATATGAAGGGTTGAATTTGCACTCAATCCTTATACTTAACTAGAGCTACTTCCCTTTACATTGTTCTCATAGGGTAATTCACATTAAAGGATCACATGAAGAGGTTCCACATCTAGTTTATAACCCAACCACATTCACCCTACCAAAGAGGTCCCCTTGGGATGCCTTAAAATGGAGACGAAGATAGCTTAATGACTTTCATAAGTATGATATGATGCCGTTCCAGCCAACCAAACCTAAGTCCACCATTCATTACAAGAAGGATACCATTACGACTTTTGACTTCTAGGTTCATAACCTTACCACTAGGTTTAAGGTTTCACATAAAGGAACTTCTTAGCATTCTTCAAGGTCTCATGTCATTCATACATACAAGACTAAGAGTCTTTAGCATCCTAAGTCAAGACATATCAAAATTAACATATCATTCATGCATCAAGAAGAGGGACTTAAGTCTACCTAAACAAGACACATCATTACTTCACTTTATCACATATAACATATCATATTCAAGAAGCACATAGGCACAACCTGCATCATCTTTAGGTCACCCTATACACTAATATTACATAATCAATATAGTCATCATAAGACTTAATAACCAATTAGGAAGAATCATGCATCAACTCTAAGACTACACATATAAGGACAAAGTCATAGTTTAACATGATCACCTAAATAGCATCAATAGAATAAACCACATATTTTCACATTGATTAACATGTATGTAGATATGATCATACTTAACATAATCCACTACTAAAATCATCATAATACTTCAACTAGTAACGACAAGGCCATAATCATCATAATACATAAAGTAACGCTGACAAGGCCACATCATTCACATAACACCGCCACCATAAGTTGACCATACCAATCACAATCTAATTCAACACCTACATTACATAAAATAAAGAGAATTAGGGCAGGGTACCACCAATACATTCTCTCCACTTCAATCCTTAGCTAAATCATCCAATTCAATACCAATAGGCCCTTACCCATGGCCATGATCATCAATTCAATACAAAAACCATAATACTCAATGAAACTAGGTCAATTCAATATATATTAATCAATCTAATACAACCTATACCTCAATTGAATACAATTGTTACATGATTCAATAGAACATAGAAAACTACACTAGAATTCATAAGAATTAAGAGATTATAAATTCAACCTCAAAGTAGTTAAAACTAGGGTTCATCAATTACATGTGTTCATAGGTTAATCGTGTCAAAATCACCTAATTAACAAAAATTCAATCACTATATAATGCTTTAGAACCTTTAATGCAAGAACCCATGGATAGATCATAAAATTGGACAAGTTCATATTTAGAAAACTTTATAAATCACTTTGAAGTTTGGATAGTTGAATAAGAGAGTTTGAAGGATGAAAAACGATACCTTGATTATAAGTTACCCACGAAATTTGGGTGAAAACCTTGAGGAATTCGTCCTCTTCCTTGAAGCTTGAGATTTCAACAATGGAGGAATTGATTTGAGAGAGAACTTTCGGGTTTTGATTTGGGGTCTTGAATAATGAGTTAAAGGAAAATTTTAAGGCTTTAGACTATTTATATTAATCATATAAACCCTTTATACTCAACCCAAATTAATAAAAAATTGAATAGATTTAATTTGGAAATCACTTCTTGGACAGCCCGCCCACGGCTACGGCCACCTTCACGGACTGTGATGCTCTTTAACGGCCCCTTTGGCGGTCCATGGTCCTTGGGGCAGTGGATTCCTTTCCTTTACGATCCCCCTAGTTACTAAGTAAACTCCACGTCCATCTTCACGTACCTTAGTGCACTCTACTGGTCGTGAAGTTGTCCGTGAACACCAAGGCAGTGAACTGCCAACTTGGGACAGCTTTTGCCCAAGAGTTGGGTCCTCCACCCTTTGGTTGGTCCTTGGGGAGTCTTACCTATACTTTTACAACCCAAATACACTCATACACATTTTAAGAAACCATCACATTAATTCGAACAAAAACAAACAGGTAAAACTAGACGAAATAGGCTATGATGCACAAGCACGTTTCATGGCAAAACTTTTGAATGTCATGGACGTTCTTGGTCGTTTGACCTCCAAACTTCACGAAACTTGAAAAACTGCACATATTAATTATAATAACTCATATAAAAACCTTATAAACTCATGAAACACATATAAATACATAAAAATACATATGAGGCACATAGGTGACGAACGTCTTAGTCGTCCCTTGATGTTTGACTTCCCATTCACCTAAACTCTCAGACGCTGCCTTATAACCATATTATAAACCATTTTAGGATATTAGACCCTTATTACAAACTTGTTAGGCTCTAGTTCGCCTAAATCATGTTCAGGATCTTATAGTCCAAGAGAGAAACATGCTGAAGGCAAGCACAAAAAGGCAATGAACCAGAAGAAGGGCGCATCGCCATGTCATTCTGCGATCACGACAAACCTCGGTGAGTGTTCCACCGCAACACCTTATGTGAAAGCTATAAATTCAAATTGTTGGTTTTATTTTTAGTGATCCAAAAATTATTATATATTTTTACTTTTCACAACTTTAGTTCGAGTATATTCTCTCATGTTTGGAGTTTTTTTTTTAGGAGATTTAAAAAAAAGAATGTTTTGTTGTAATGACCCAAACTACCCTCTAGTCTTTATTGGCGTATTCAAGCTTGAATAAAAAAGAACTTTTTTAGCATACATCATAGCATGTATTATAGAATAAAATGTGCGGAAAATTTAAAACTTTCACTTTGGAAGTTCTATTCACTTCATATGAGGAAAATATCATCTAACATTGTCACAATATACCATCTAGAAAAAAAGAAATAGAAATTGTGACTTATCTCATACATCAATGAGAATATCTTGAATTAAAAATTAAAATATCGTCTTCCAAATATAACAAAAACTCGAAAGCTAGAATATGGGGTTTCATCCTCGAACTTGAGGATCACCAACTTTGAGAAGCAAGTCCAAGCATGTTTAGAAGTGGACTGAAATCCTCAAAGACACGTACATACATTTATTGGTAAAAAGGGAAGAAAATATGGGTTAATAGATAACATGTACTAAGTATGGCTTCTATGCAAAGAATCATCAATGCATGCATAAAAGGACATTTTAGTAAAAAGATGCTATCAAATATTTAAAAAACCTAGAAGTTAATTAGGATAAACTATTGCTTATCATGAGTTTTATGAGTTAATAAGGTGTTAATAATATGAATAAGAGATTTAGAAGTTAGTTTGTAGAGTTTGGAAGTCAAACGTCAAAGAACGTCCAAGACATTTGGAAACTAGTTATTGTGTGCACTAGAGTGCGCCAATCAATTGACAGTGAAGCAGAGAAGGAAGAGTTTTGATCATCGTCTGGGTAGTCTCTATTCGGGTTTCCGTTTCATGTGCACTAAAAAGGAAGGAAGACTGGTGCGACTATAGTAATGCCAAACATACGAGCAAAGGACTCTACATAGCCCATACTGACGAATGAAAGAAGCTCATCGCAGATGATAAGAAAAGCAATAGCGGTTCCATTCTTGATCTTTCTATTACATACCATAAACAGACACCTTTGCTTCATCGACATTGGCGCTAGAGGCTCTACCCCCGCCCACCAGCCCCTTATGAAGTTATCGGACCAAGAAAAAAAATTCCCCGATATAATAAAGAAAATAAGAAGGGTTCCTGATTAATAAAGATGCTTTCCGTGGTATTGAAAGGGAAATGTACAAGTGTGAAATCCTAATGCTAAAAACTTTATTCTTCTACCTAATTTCTAAATGTATCGAAATCCTTGGTAGTAAAGAAAAGTTGGATGCTATATTTCCAGGATTGGGATTCGTAAATATGTTAATAAATTCTTGATCTATATCTTACATTTTTAGGTATGTGTATGTTATGTCTATGTAACCGGGACCTCTCATGAGAAATTGGATCATAGAGCTGTGAGATGTGTCTTCACTGGTTATCCGACATCACAAAAAGCTTTGATCCCATTACAAACATAAAGGTTATCTTTATGGATGTTTCTTGATTTTCAAATCAACCCGATTTTCATGACCCAACCAAGAAAACCTTGAGTTATCAACAATAAGAACCTGAGTCAAGTGATCATCCATCTTTTATAATCCCTATGTCATCTGCCAATAGAGAAAACAATGCTACTACTTTTCCAGGGGAAGATGCGGTCAAGACCAATTAGTGGAAGACATACTGACCTGACGAGGTAAGAGAGGACTCGTTGTCCCTTATGTTCCTCTTGTTAAGAGCAAGGATCTTTCCCTTGAATTGGGAAATTTTAATATGCCTCAAGATGAGGAGAGTGAAACTAACCCTGAAGCTTATGATCTTGATCTTACGATTGCCTTTGCATGTTTTATGTGTTGTTTGGTGTCTAAGTTTATAGATAGGACTCTAACACCTAGATGAACATGTTTAGGGTCAAAACGTTTGGGTACGACTCCCCAAGAACAAACCTAAGGGTCCTTGATGAGGGCCCAAACTTTAGCAAGAAACTGCCATAAGGCAGTACAAATACGACCACCAAACCACGTCTAGTAGTTCCATCGTGTCACGACCGGAATCTAGACCCCAGATGAGACCGGCGTCGTTGACCTCTCAGAGGTCGCAGACAAGCCTACATACGTCATCGTTACTTCTTCTAGGTTAATTTTAGCGGAAAATTTGAACTTTTTATTACTTAACATTCATGCAAGACATTCTACTTAAACTCATAAACGTTCACAATCAACCATCTAATATTAACATCATCAAATGAAAGAAATAGTTCCATACTGCATTAAGTGTATACTTGCCAAAATGGCACCAATACAATGTCTGAAATAAGATGACAAAGAAACGCTAGTGGAACATACTCCACTAACTCAAACCTATATCTAAGCTAGAATATAATGGGCAAGCGTCCTCGAAAGCATGAGGGCCTACCAAATCCTTATGAATGCTCCACGTCCGGATAGCTGCAACGTCGTACTGTAAGCTCTAACGTCCACCTGTGCCTGCACCTACAAGTAGATATTGTATGGGATTAGTACACACGTGTACTAAGTATGGGTATATGCAAGCACACACCAAGGACATGCATGAGTAAGAATAACTTGTCACGACCCAAAATCGAGCCGCGAGTGGCACCCACACTTATCCTACTATGTGAGCGAACCAACCAATCTAAAACCCCAACATATTGAACAAAATACAAAGCGGAAGACTTAAAACTCTTCTAAAATTTTAACTCATTATCCCCAAAATCTGGAAGTCATCATCACAAGAACATCTATCCTCAAGTTACTAATCTAAAAGTATCTAAGAAGCTAAAATAAATAAAAGGCTAGTCCATGCCGGAAGTTCAAGGCATCAAGACATTGAAGAGAAGATCCAGTCCAAGCTAGAAGCATTAGCTCACCCTGAAATCCGGTGTAGTGAAGACTGGCTAGAATTGCTGTTGAGTTGAAGACGACGGTACGTTTGCTGCATTCCCCAAATAACAAAGAAAGAAACAACAAGTAGGGGGGTCAGTACAAAACACAAGTACTGAGTAGGTATCATCGGCCAACTCAAAATAGAAAACAGTATATATCAGTTCATATCATAAATCAACTACAATACTCAACATGTAGCAACAAGTACTATAATCATCAATAAGTACTACCAAGTTCATCCATGAGGACTCAAGCCTCAATACCACACTCATTTGGGAAATTAGGTTCATTACATTGAGTATATTAACATCTCTCAAGATTCATTATCTTTCTTCCTCTTGTGTCGGTACGTGACACTCCGATCCTCTACTACTATGTGTCGGAACGTGACACTCCGATCCCCTAATTCTACGTGTCGGTTCATGACACCCGATCCCCTAATACTATGTGTCGGAACGTGACACTCCGATCCCCTAATTCTACGTGTCGGTTCGTGACACCCGACACCCGAT
>JABWTJ010001303.1:0-13343 GCA_016801875.1 Solanum sitiens | reverse complement strand
ACGTGACACTCCGATCCCCTAATTCTACGTGTCGGTTCGTGACACCCGATCCCCTAATACTATGTGTCGGTACGTGACACTCCGATCCCCTACTTCTACGTGTCGGTTCGTGACACCCGATCCCTTAATACTATGTGTCGGAACGTGACACTCTGATCCCCTACTTCTACGTGTCGGTTCGTGACACCCGATCCCTTAATACTATGTGTCGGAACGTGACACTCCGATCCCATACTTCTACGTGTCGGTTCGTGACACCCGATCCCTTAATACTATGTGTCGGAACGTGACACTCCGATCCACTAACATCATTCTATCAATTCATCAAGCGTTCTCTTATACCAAGGCATCATCAATCTCATTACTTTAGTTCATCAAGCCTTCTTTTATACCAAGGCATCATCAATAACAAGGTGAATTAGGGTTTCTTCAAGATTTTGGATTCAATAGCTTCATTATGCTTATTTTATCACAATCACATGATCACATTCATGCAAGCATACAATTAAGCATATAGAAGGGTTTACAATACTACCAATACATATCATTCGCTATTAAGAGTTTACTACGAATAGTATCAAAAACCATAACCTACCTCCACCGAGGATTCGTGATCAAGCAAGAAATCTCTCAAATCTTTTTGTTTCCTCTTCGTTTGTCTCTCTCTATCGATCGTTCCTCTCTCTCCTTGTTCTTTCTATTTTTCTTATTCAAAACCCTCTTTCTTTTACCCTAATTAGCATATAATTAAGTATAAAAGATGAGGAATTAACCCACTAATTAACTCAAGGTTATCTCCTTTACACCCCCAAGAATTTGAGTTATTAATATTAACCCACGAAATTCATAATTATAGCAGGAATAGTCCAAAACGCCCCTTTAAAACTTACCCAGAAATCCGACCCAGACTGGGATTACGCAACCTGTGACGGCCCATCGTGCCTGCGACGGTCCGTCCTGCAGGTTCGTCACAACCTTCAGAGACTCAATTTCCTTGATGAGTCTGAGACGGTCCGTCGTGCCTACGACGGTCCGTCCTGCACTTCCGTCATGACGGACAGAAAATTGCTCCCAGTACCCAATTCTCAAGAGTTGAAGTGTTTTGAAACGGAACCTCACAACGGTCCTTCGTGTCTGTGACGGTCCGTCCTGCAGGTCCGTCACAGAGTTCAGAGAGTCGATTTCAGCACTCAAATATAAGAATTCCAAGTGTTTTGGAACGAGACACCCTCGACGGTCCGTCGTGCCCATGACGGTTCGTCGTGGGATCCGTCGTCTCAGACAGTTTTTCCAGAAATAAAATCTGCTGCTCAAAACGACTAAGCAGGTCGTTACAAATATATATCTAGAAACTTCATCATAAAATAATTTAAGTTTTATCGCCAAAATTCAAGGTGACACATCTCTAAATTTTTTCATGAACTATTCTTATTCTAAAAGATATGAATATATATTTAATTTGGTATACTAATTAATAAACTTATAATTAATCACATTTTTACCATAAAAGCCCAACTCTATGTGATCTCCTAACAACGTACACTAACAACTTTATCCTAAAATTTATTTAATAATAATTGCCAAAATACAAGTTGACATATCTATAAACTTTTCAAAAGTCATTCTTATCATAAAATATATCAGTAATTATGAAATTGGTATGTCAATTAATAAGTCCACATACAGATTTTACTATAAAAGCCGAATGCAATTTCTTTTCACCTCCACCATCAAGAAAAATTTATATTTTTACAAAGTATATTCCAAGTCAAGCAAGGTTTCAACTTACTAGCTATGTATTTACAAGATTTTTAATATCTGACTTTATGCATTCACTATTATAAAATAATTTTTGTGTGTGTGTGTGCCTAAAATGAATACTTTCATCAACAATGTAAAGTTCAACAAGAAGAAAGTGATCCTCATAATGGGGGCCACAGGAACCGGAAAATCCCGTCTCTCTGTTGACCTTGCCACCCATTTTCGA
Source organism: Solanum sitiens (assembly GCA_016801875.1). Taxonomy (NCBI): domain Eukaryota; kingdom Viridiplantae; phylum Streptophyta; class Magnoliopsida; order Solanales; family Solanaceae; genus Solanum; species Solanum sitiens. The sequence continues at coordinate 11,356 of JABWTJ010001303.1, read as the reverse complement.
GGAGAAATAATCAACTCGGATAAAATGCAAGTTTACAAAGGACTCGAAATTGTTACAAACAAGATCACACACACTGAAAAACAAGGCGTACGACACTATTTGTTAGGTATATATATTTATTTCAAAGAATACTTATATCAAATGACTACCTAGATAATTTTATAGTAGTAATTATAGATTCTAGTGAAAAATATACTTTACTATTTAAAAATTATTTCTTTCAATTCTGATAAAGTTGATTTGATCACATTTTCTTAGATGAAATTGAGCCAGATTCAGACTTCACAGCTGAAGATTTTTGTTTGCAAGCTGTTGTCTACATAGATAAAATACTGAAGACTCAACGTGTTCCAATTGTTGTTGGAGAGTCAAATTCGTATATTGAAAAACTTGTGGAAGACACTGTGTTCATGTTCAAATATAAGTATGATAGTTGCTTTATTTGGATTGATGTTGAGCAATCAGTCTTGAACCGTAGAGTTGACATGAAGGTTGATCAAATGGTCAACGCAGGTAATTTTTGTAATTATTTTATGTATCAATCAAAATTTAATATCATTCAGCTAGCTAAAAACTTTTCTTATATATTCTTCTTAATAATACATTTGGTTATCAAATCTATGTTCTACTAAATTTGTGTTGCATGCAGGGCTAGTGGATGAGGTGCGACAGATTTTTATTCCAGATGCAGATTACACCAAAGGAATCCGACGGTCCATTGGTGTCCCTGAAATGGATAGATATTTAAGGGAAGAAACAATATAGACGGAGATGATGAATCAAAGGAGATGATTCTTCAAGCTTCAATTTCAAGTATCAAGCGTAATACTCGTACGTTAATTTGTAACCAACTTGACAAGATTCAACGATTAATAAACGAGAAAATGTGGTCAGTTCATCATATTATTGTTACGGACGTTTTCAAAGAAGATAGAAAAGAAGATCCTGACGAAGCATGGAGGAATACTGTTTTGCAACCATGCCTAGATATTGTGAAAAGATTTCTCAAAAATGAATATTATTATTGAGTGTACATAAACAGTCGTTATCTCCATCTTCTCTTTTGGTCACTTTAATTTTTGACCTATTTTGTACAGTATGTATCGCATTACAAATATACATATGATATGACCCTTCTTTCTATATATGTTACTCTTATCTGTAAAAAAAATCTTATTTATAGATGAAATATTTATTTTAAGTTCCGATCCAAGCCCAAGCCCCAAGTCCAAGTCCAAGTCTTCTATATTTAATATATATTAATATGAATACGTACGTACACAATTACATGAGATCACTCAGATTGTCAAACTAATAGAATGATAAAATAATAAATTACCATAAATGTTCGGGAAGATTCCACCCTAAAATGATTTTAAATAATAGAATTCTTAACTAAAAAATTTTAACATGTTACATAGACAAAGAAGATAAAATAGTAAATTTGTAATCTATCGGTAATGAATATGTTATACCTAATTCTATCACGGTGATTGAAGCCTGATTCAATAAAATCCTTATCTATTATTATATGGTGCAAAAGTCAATATAAATACTCGTAACTGAAGTAGTTATAGGTAATTGTTCACTTCCCTCTTATGGAATTAGACTTAACACTTATGATGTGTTGTTAAATAGTGTAAGATTTTGTCACGACCCAAAATCGAGCCGCGAGTGGCACCCACACTTATCCTACTATGTGAGCGAACCAACCAATCTAAAACCCCAACATATTGAACAAAAATACAAAGCGGAAGACTTAAAACTCATTAACGAAATCAATTAAATAACTTCTAAAATTTAAAACTCATTATCCCCAAAATCTGGAAGTCATCATCACAAGAACATCTATCCTCAAGTTACTAATCTAAAAGTATCTAAGAAGCTAAAATAAATAAAAGGCTAGTCCATGCCGGAAGTTCAAGGCATCAAGACTTGAAGAGAAGATCCAGTCCAAGCTAGAAGCATTAGCTCACCCTGAAATCCGGTGTAGTGAAGACTGGCTAGAATTGCTGTTGAGTTGAAGACGACGGTACGTTTGCTGCATTCCCCAAATAACAAAGAAAGAAACAACAAGTAGGGGGTCAGTACAAACACAAGTACTGAGTAGGTATCATCGGCCAACTCAAAATAGAAAACAGTATATATCAGTTCATATCATAAATCAACTACAATACTCAACATGTAGCAACAAGTACTATAATCATCAATAAGTACTACCAAGTTCATCCATGAGGACTCAAGCCTCAATACCACACTCATTTGGGAAATTAGGTTCATTACATTGAGTATATTTAACATCTCTCAAGATTCATTATCTTTCTTCCTCTTGTGTCGGTACGTGACACTCCGATCCCCTACTACTATGTGTCGGAACGTGACACTCCGATCCCCTAATTCTACGTGTCGGTTCGTGACACCCGATCCCCTAATACTATGTGTCGGAACGTGACACTCCGATCCCCTAATTCTACGTGTCGGTTCTGACACCCGATCCCTATACTATGTGTCGGAACGTGACACTCCGATCCCCTAATTCTACGTGTCGGTTCGTGACACCCGATCCACTAATACTATGTGTCGGAACGTGACACTCCGATCCTCTAATTCTACGTGTCGGTTCGTGACACCCGATCCACTAATACTATGTGTCGGAACGTGACACTCCGATCCCCTACTTCTACGTGTCGATTCGTGACACCCGATTCTATCATCAATTCATCAAGCCTTCTTTTATACCAAGGCATCATCAATAACAAGGTGAATTAGGGTTCTTCAAGATTTTGGATTCAAAAGCTTCATTATGCTTATTTTATCACAATCACATAATCACATTCATGCAAGCATACAATTAAGCATATAGAAGGGTTTACAATACTACCAATACATATCATTCGCTATTAAGAGTTTACTACGAGTAGTATCAAAACCATAACCTACCTTTACCGATGATTCTTGATCAAGCAAGCAATCTCTCAAAGCTTTTTGTTTCCTCTTCGTTTGTCTCTCTCTATCGATCGTTCCTCTCTCTCCTTGTTCTTTCTATTTTTTCTTCTTCAAAACCCTCTTTCTTTTCCCTAATTAGCATATAATTAAGTATAAAAAATGAGGAATTAACCCACTAAGTAACTCAAGGTTATCTCCTTTACACCCCCAAGAATTTGAGTTATTAATATTAACCCACGAAATTCATAATTATAGCAGGAATAGTCCAAAACGCCCCTTTAAAACTTACCCAGAAATCCGACCCAGACTGGGATTACGCAACCTGTGACGGCCCGTCATGCCTGCGACGGTCCGTCCTGCAGGTTCGTCACAACCTTCAGAGACTCAATTTCCTTGATGAGTCTGAGACGGTCCGTCGTGACTGCGACGGTCCGTCCTGCACTTCCGTCACGACGGACAGAGAATTGCTCCCAGCACCTAATTCTCAAGAGTTGAAGTGTTTTGAAACGGAACCTCACAACGGTCTGTCGTGTCTGTGACGGTCCGTCTTGCAGGTCCTTCACAGAGTTCAGAGAGTCGATTTCAGCACTCAAATATACGAATTCCAAGTGTTTTGGAACGAGACACCCTCGACGGTCCGTCGTGCCCATGACGGTCCGTCGTGGGATACGTCGTCTCACACAGCTTTTCCAGAAATAAAATCTGCTGCTCAAAACGACTAAGCAGGTCGTTACAAATTTAACGAATTATCACTTTAATATATTCCGTCAGAAATATTATTGAGTTCTTTTTACAATCCTTTTGTAATAGATCTTTCCGTCAACTCTATTTGTGATCTCATAACAATATACCTCAAGAAATTTCATCGTAAAATAATTTAAGCTTTATAGCCAAAATTCAAGGCAACACAAATCTAAATTTTTTCATGAACTATTCTTATTATAAAAGATATGAATATATATTTAATTTGGTATACTAATTAATAAACTTATAATTAATCACATTTTACCATAAAAGCCCAACTCTATGTGATCTCCTAACAACGTACACTAATAACTTTATCCTAAAATATATTTAATAATAATTACCAAAATACAAGTTGACATATCTATAAACTTTTCAAAAGTCATTCTTATCCTAAAATATATCAGTAATTATGAAATTGGTATGTCAATTAATAAGTCCACAAACAGATTTTAGTATAAAAGCCGAATGCAATTTCTTTTCACATCCACCATCAAGAAAACTTTATATTTTTACAAAGTATATTCTAAGTCGAGCAAGGTTTCTACTTACTAGCTTTGTATTTACAAGATTTTTAATGTCTGACTTTATGCATTCACTATTATAAACTAATTTTTTTTGTGTGTAGATAAAATGAATACTTTCATCAACAATGAAAAGTTCAACAAGAAGAAAGTGATCCTCATAATGGGGGCCACAGGAATGGGAAAATCCCGTCTCTCTGTTGACCTTGCCACCCATTTTCGAGGAGAAATAATCATCTCGGATAAAATGCAAGTTTACAAGGGACTCGAAATTGTTACAAACAAGATCACAGACACTGAAAAAAAAGGCGTACGACACTATTTGTTAGGTATATATATTTATTTCAAAGAATTCTTATATCAAATGACTACCTTGATAATTTTATAGTAGTAATTATAGATTCTAGTGAAAAATATACTTTACTATTAAAAAATTATTTCTTTCAATTCTAATAAAGTTTATTTGATCACATTTTCTTAGATGAAATTGAGCCAGATTCAGACTTCACAGCTGAAGATTGTTGTTTGCAAGCTGTTGTCTACATAGATAAAATACTGAAGACTCAACATGTTCCAATTGTTGTTGGAGGGTCAAATTCGTATATTGAAAAACTTGTGGAAGACCCTGTGTTCATGTTCAAATATAAGTATGATAGTTGCTTTATTTGGATTGATGTTGAGCAATCAGTCTTGAACCGTAGAGTTGCCATGAGGGTTGATCAAATGGTCAACGCAGATAATTTTTGTAATTATTTTATGCATCAATCAAAATTTTATATCATTCAGCTAGCTAAAAACTTTTCTTATATAATTTTCTTAATAATACATTTGGTTATCAAATCTATGTTCTACTAAATTTGTGTTGCATGCAGGGCTAGTGGATGAGGTGCGACAGATTTTAATTCCAGATGCAGATTACATCAAAGGAATTCGACGGTCCATTGGTGTCCCTGAAATGGACAGATATTTAAGGAAAGAAACGAATATAGACGGAGATGATGAATCAAAGAAGACGATTCTTCAAGCTTCAATTTCAAGTATCAAGCGTAATACTCGTACGTTAATTCGTAACCAACTTGACAAGATTCAACGATTAATAAACGGAAAAATGTGGTCAGTGCATCATATTATTGCTACGGACGTTTTCAAAGAAGATAGAAAAGAAGATCCTGACGAAGCATGGAGGAATACTGTTTTGCAACAATGCCTAGATATTGTGAAAAGATTTCTCAAAAATGAATATTATTGTTGAGTGTACATAAACAGTCGTTATCTCCATCTTCTCTTTTGGTCACTTTAATTTTTTACCTATTTTGTACAGTATGTATCGCATTACAAATTTACATATGATATGACCCTTCTTTCTATATATGTTACTCTTATCTGTAAATGAATTCTTATTTATAGATGAAATATTTATTTTAAGTTTCGATCCAAGCCCAAGCCCCAAGTCCAAGTCCAAGTCTTCTACGTTTAATATATATTAATATGAATACGTACGTACACAATTACATAAGATCACTCAGATTGTCAAGCTAATAGAGTGATAAAATAATAAATTACCATAAATGTTCGAGAAGATTCCTCCCTAAAAGTATTTTAAATAATAGAATTCTTAACTCAAAAATTAAAAATGTTACATAGACAAAGAATATAAAATAGTAAATTTGTAATCTATCGGTAATGAATATATTATACCTAATTCTATCACGGTAATTGAAGCTTGATTCAATAATATCCTTATCTATTATTATATGGTGCAAAAGTCAATATAAATACTCGTAATTGAAATAGTTATAGATAATTGTTCACTTCCCTCTTATGGAATTAGACTTAACACTTATGATGTGTTGTTAAATAGTGTAAGATTTGACGAATTATCACTTCAATATATTCTGTCAGAATATTATTGAGTTATTTTTACAATCCTTTTGTAATAGATCTTTCCGTCAACTCTATTTGTGATCTCATAACAATATACATCTAGAAACTTCATCCTAAAATAATTTAAGCTTTATAGCAAAAATTCAAGGCAACACAAATCTAAATTTTTTCATGAACTATTCTTATTATAAAAGATACGAATATATATTTAATTTGGTATACTAATTAATAAACTTATAATTAATAACATTTTTACCATAAAAGCCCAACTCTATGTGATATCCTAACGTACACTAATAAATTTATCCTAAAATATATTTAATAATAATTACCAAAATACAAGTTGACATATCTATAAACTTTTCAAAAGTCATTCTTATCCTAAAATATATCAGTAATTATGAAATTGGTATGTCAATTAATAAGTCCACAAAAAGATTTTACTATAAAAGCCGAATGCAATTTCTTTTCACATCTACCATCAAGAAAAATTTATATTTTTACAAAGTATATTCCAAGTCAAGCAAGGTTTCAACTTACTAGCTTTGTATTTACAAGATTTTTAATGTCTGATTTTATGCATTCACTATTATAAACAATTTTTTTGTGTGTAGATAAAATGAATATTTTCATCAATAATGAAAAGTTCAACAAGAAGAAAGTGATCCTCATAATGGGGGCCACAGGAATGGGAAAATCCCGTCTCTCTGTTGACCTTGACACCCATTTTCGAGGAGAAATAATCAACTCGGATAAAATGCAAGTTTACAAGGGACTCAAAATTGTTACAAACAAGATCACACACACTGAAAAACAAGGCGTACGACACTATCTGTTAGGTATAAATATTTATTTCAAAGAATACTTATATCAAATGACTACCTAGATAATTTTATAATTATATATTCTAGTGAAAATATACTTTACTATTAAAAAATTATTTCTTTCAATTTTTATAAAGTTAATTTGATCATATTTTCTTAGATGAAATTGAGCCAGATTCAGACTTCACAGCTGAAGATTTTTGTTTGCAAGTTATTGTCTACATAGATAAAATACTGAAGACTCAACTTGTTCCAATTGTTGTTAGAGGGTCAAATTCGTATATTGAAAAACTTGTCATGTTCAATTATAAGTATGATAGTTGCTTTATTTGGATTGATGTTGAGCAATCAGTCTTGAACCGTAGAGTTAACATGAGGGTTGATCAAATAGTCAACGCAGGTAATTTTTGTAATTATTTTATGTATCAATCAAAATTTAATATCATTCAGCTAGCTAAAAACTTTTCTTATATAATTTTCTTAATAATACATTTGGATATCAAATCTATGTTCTACTAAATTTGTGTTGCATGCAGGGCTAGTGGATGAGGTGCGACAGATTTTCATTCCAAATGCAGATTACACCAAAGGAATCCGACGGTCCATTGGTGTCCCTTAAATGGACAGATATTTAAGGGAAGAAACGAATATAGACGGAGATGATGAATCAAAGGAGATGATTCTTCAAGCTTCAATTTCAAGTATCAAGCGTAATACTCGTACGTTAATTTGTAACCAACTTGACAAGATTCAACGATTAATAAACGAGAAAATGTGGTCAGTGCATCATATTATTGCTACGGACGTTTTCAAAGAAGATAGAAAAGAAGATCCTGACGAAGCATGGAGGAATACTGTTTTGTAACCATGCCTAGATATTGTGAAAAGATATCTCAAAAATGAATATTATTATTGAGTGTACATAAACAATCGTTATCTCCATCTTCTGTTTTGGTCACTTTAATTTTTGACCTATTTTGTACAGTATGTATCGCATTACAAATATACATATGATATGACCCTTCTTTCTATATATGTTACTCTTATCTGTAAATGAATTCTTATTTATAGATGAAATATTTAATTTAAGTTCCGATCCAAGCCCAAGCCCCAAGTCCAAGTCCAAGTCCAAGTCTTGTATATTTAATATATATTAATATGAATACGTACGTACACAATTACATGAGATCACTCATATTGTCAAGCTAATAGAGTGATAAAATAATAAATTACCATAAATGTTCGGGAAGATTCCACCCTAAAAGGATTTTAAATAATACAATTCTTAACTCAAAAATTAAAAATGTTACATAGACAAAGAGATAAAATTGTAAATTTCTAATCTATCGGTAATGAATATATTATTACCTAATTCTATCACGGTAATTGAAATCTGATTCAATAAAATCCTTATCAATTATTATATGGTGCAAAAGTCAATATAAATACTCGTAATTGAAATAGTTATAGATAATTGTTCACTTCCCTCTTATGGATTTAGACTTAACACTTATGACGTGTTGTTAAATAGTGTAAGATTTGACGAATTATCACTTCAATATATTCTGTCAGAAATATTATTGAGTTCTTTTCACAATCCTTTTGTAATAGATCTTTCCGTCAACTCTATTTGTGATCTCATAACAATATACATCTAGAAACTTCATCCTAAAATAATTTAAGTTTTATCGCCAAAATTCAAGGTGACACAAATCTAAATTTTTTCATGAACTATTCTTATTATAAAAGATATGAATATATATTTAATTTGGTATACTAATTAATAAAATTATAATTAATCACATTTTTACCATAGAAGCCCAACTCTATGTGATCTCCTAACAACGTACACTAATAACTTTATCCTAAAATATATTTAATAATAATTACCAAAATACAAGTTGGCATATCTATAAAGTTTTCAAAAGTCATTCTTATCCTAAAATATATCAGTAATTATGAAATTGGTATGTCAATTAATAAGTCAACAAACAGATTTTACTATAAAAGCCGAATGCAATTTCTTTTCACATCCACCATCAAGAAAAATTTATATTTTTACAAAGTATATTCCAAGTCAAGCAAGGTTTCAACTTACTAGCTTTGTATTTACAAGATTTTTAATGTCTGACTTTATGCATTCACTATTATAAACTAATTTTTTTTTGTGTGTAGATAAAATGAATACTTTCATCAACAATGAAAAGTTCAACAAGAGGAAAGTGATCCTCATAATAGGGGCCACACGAACGGGAAAATCCAGTCTCTCTGTTGACCTTGCCACCCATTTTCGAGGAGAAATAATCAACTCGGATAAAATGAAAGTTTACAAGGGACTCGAAATTGTTACATACATTATCACACACACTGAAAAACAAGGCGTACGACACTATTTGTTAGGTATATACATTTATTTCAAAGAATACTTATATCAAATGACTACCTAGATAATTTTATAGTAGTAATTATAGATTCTAGTGAAAAATATACTTTACTATTAAAAAATTATTTCTTTCAATTCTGATAAAGTCAATTTGACCACATTTTCTTAGATGAAATAAAGCCAGATTCAGACTTGACAGCTGAAGATTTTTGTTTGCAAGCTGTTGTCTACATAGATAAAATACTGAAGACTCAACGTGTTGCAATTGTTGTTGGAGGGTCAAATTCGTTTATTGAAAAACTTTTGGAAGACACTGTGTTCATGTTCAAATATAAGTATGATAGTTGCTTTGTTTGGATTGATGTTGAGCAATCAGTCTTCAACCGTAGAGTTGACATGAGGGTTGATCAAATGGTCAACGCAGGTAATTTTTGTAATTATTTTATGTATCAATCAAAATTTAATATCATTCAGCTACCTAAAAACTTTTCTTATATAATTTTCTTAATAATACATTTGGATATCAAATCTATGTTCTACTAAATTTGTGTTGCATGCAGGGCTAGTGGATGAGGTGCGACAGATTTTCATTCCAGATGCAGATTACGCCAAAGGAATCCGACGGTCCATTGGTGTCCCTGAAATGGACAGATATTTAAGGGAAGAAACGAATATAGATGGAGATGATGAATCAAAGGAGATGATTCTTCAAGCTTCAATTTCAAGTATCAAGCGTAATACTCGTACGTTAATTTGTAACCAACTTGACAAGATTCAACGATTAATAAACGAGAAAATGTGGTCAGTGCATCATATTATTGCTATGGACGTTTTCAAAGAAGATAGAAAAGAAGATCCTGACGAAGCATGGAGGAATACTGTTTTGCAACCATGCCTAGATATTGTGAAATGATTTCTCAAAAATGAATATTATTATTGAGTGTACGTAAAGAGTCACTATCTCCATCTTGTGTTTTGGTCACTTTAATTTTTGACCTATTTTGTACAGTATGTATCGCATTACAAATATACATATGATATGACCCTTCTTTCTATATATGTTACTCTTATCTGTAAAAAAATTCTTATTTATAGATGAAATATTTATTTTAAGTTTCGATCCAAGCCCAAGCCCCAAGTCCAAGTCCAAGTCTTCTATATTTAATATATATTAATATGAATACGTACGAACACAATTACATGAGATCACTCAGATTGTCAAGCTAACAAAGTTATAAAATAAAAACTTACCATAAATGTTCGGGAAGATTCCACCCTTAAATGATTTTAAATAATACAATTCTTAACTCAAAAATTAAAAAATGTTACTGTCACGACCCAAAATCTAGCCGCGAGTGGCACCCACACTTATCCTACTATGTGAGCGAACCAACCAATCTAAAACTCCAACATATTGAACAAAATTACAAAGCGGAAGACTTAAAACTCATTATCCCCAAATCTGGAAGTCATCATCACAAGAACATCTATCCTCAAGTTACAAATCTAGAAGTATCTAAGAAGCTAAAATAAATAAAAGGCTAGTTCATGCCGGAAGTTCAAGGCATCAAGACATTGAAGAGAAGATCCAGTCCAAGCTAGAAGCATTAGCTCACCCTGAAATCCGGTGTAGTGACGACTGGCTAGAAGTGCTGCTGAATTGAAGACGACGGTACGTTTGCTGCATTCCCCAAATAACAAAGAAAGAAACAACAAGTAGGGGGTCAGTCACAACCACATACTGAGTAGGTATCATCGGCCACCTCAAAATTAGAAAAACAGTATTAATCAGTTCATATCATAAATCAACTACAATACTCAACATGTAGCAACAAGTACTCTAATCATCAATAAGTACTACCAAGTTCATCCATGAGGACTCAAGCCTCAATACCACACTCATTTGGGAATTAGGTTCATTACATTGAGTATATTAACATCTCTTAAGATTCCTTATCTTTCTTCCTCTTGTGTCGGTACGTGACACTCCGATCCCCTACTACTATGTGTCGGAACGTGACACTCCGATCCCCTAATTCTACGTGTCGGTT
>JABWTJ010001302.1:0-84026 GCA_016801875.1 Solanum sitiens | reverse complement strand
TCTACGTGTCGGTTCGTGACACCCGATCCCCTAATACTATGTATCGGAACGTGACACTCCGATCCCCTAATTCTACGTGTCGGTTCGTGACACCCGATCCACTAACATCATTCTATCAATTCATCAAGCCTTCTTTTATACCAAGGCATCATCAATCTCAAGGTAAATTAGGGTTCTTCAAGATTTTGGATTCAAAAGCTTCATTATGCTTATTTTATCACAATCACATAATCACATTCATGCAAGCATACAATTAAGCATATAGAAGGGTTTACAATACTACCAATACATATCATTCACTATTAAGAGTTTACTACGAATAGTATCAAAACCATAACCTACCTTCACCAAGGATTCTTGACAAGCAAGCAATCTCTCAGCGTCGGGGTTCCTTCGGGGTTGGCTGCTCGCTATATTAGGAATCGTTCCTCCTTCTCCTTGTTCTCCTAGTTTTTCTTCTGGTCCAAACTCGCTCGTCGGTTCCCTAATTTAGCATATGTAATAGGTCTAAAAGAGGATGGGAGGTCAAACCACCCACTAATGTAAACTCAACGTGTCATCTCCTTTACACCCCCAAGGATTTTTGAGTTTATACATGGACCCACTAAACTTTATAATTTTATAGGCAGAATAGTCCAAAAAACTCACCCTTTATAACTTACCCAGAAAAGAAAGAATTTGGACCCAGACTGGATTACGCAAAACCACTGCACCCTATGACGCGTCGGCATTACGACGGTTCCGTTCCTGCCTTTCGTCACGCCGGACCAGGAGAGAATTTTTTTTGCTCTCAGTACCCAATTCTCCGAGTTTTGAAGTTTTTTTGAACACGAACCTCCACAACGGTCAGTCATGTCTGTGGACGGTTTCCGTCATGCAGGTCCGTCACAGACTTTCAGAGAATTGCTCTCAGTACCCAATTCTCAAGAGTTGAAGTGTCTTGAAACGGAACCTCACAACGGTCCGTCATGTCTTTGACGGTCCGTCCTGCAGGTCCGTCACAGAGTTCAGAGAGTCGATTTCAGCACTCAAATATAAGAATTCCAAGTGTTTGGAACGAGACACCCTCGACGGTCCGTCGTGCCCATGACGGTCCGTCGTTGGATACGTCGTCTCAGACAGTTTTCCAGAAATAAAATCTGCTGCTCAAAACGACTAAGCAGGTCGTTACACAAGGATATACTGCAGATAATAGTACTGGAAATATACCACATAGAAGAGTGTATAGACAAGGTGATATTCCCCCAACAAACTTAAAACCAATAGGAAAAAGAATTCCTATAGAAGAACCAATAATACTACAAGAAGGAGAAAGTAAAGGAAAAATCTTAAACATAGCAGCACATGATCCACAAAGATGGAATTCAGTAATAGACTTATGAAAAGGAATCGTAGTAGCAGATTTTATAAATAAATATACTGTAACAGATGCAGAAACCATGTATAAGTACTTAGAAACATTCTTAGGAGAATCTACTAAAGCATTATGGGAAGCCTAACGTAGAATTCCCACAAGAATTCCAATATTTGGTATCATTAGGACCAAATCCATACAATTTTACAAATAAAATTCATATATTAATAACAGGAGAAGACCCTAATAGTGGATTAGTAACGTTACAAAGAAATGCGGTAATAAAATTAGAACAACTAAGTATAAGTAACTGGTACCATATAAAGAAATTCTTAAATGATTACTTTTACTACTGTACAATTAGTGATAATGCTTTCGACCAAGATCTAGGAAAGAAGTTATTTAATAAATTGCCTGGAGCTTTAGGAAGAGAAATAGAAGACAAATGAAGTAAACGAGAAGGAGTATTACAAAATCCTCAGGCTAAGTGATCAATAGGACATAGAATACAACATATAATGGAGATACTACAAGAAAAGTGCACGCACTTACAAATACAAAAACAATTAAAACAAAATGAGATGAATTTCTATAAGAATGTAATATACACTGCTCAAAGCTATGATAAAGAACAATATAAAAGAAAAAAGTATAAAAAGTATAAACCACAATACAATAAAAGATATAGTTAGAAAGGATATTTTCTTAGAAAATGTTCGGCTTGAAAACCATACCTAAATAGAGATAGACATGTTAGAAAATACAGAACAGATAGAATCTACAAAAATAAGCTAGAATGTTCCACATGCGGAAGTATAGAACATTTAACAAATACTTGTCCTAAAAGGTATAACACAAAAACTAGAAATGCTCAATTGGTAGAAGAATTTAATGAAGCATTATTAAATGTAGATGAATATATGTCAGATAACGAGAGTATCTACTCTATAGTAAGTATTGATGTAGAAGAACATACTAAAGAAGATAGCTCCTCCAATTCAGAAGGAGAAGAACTAATTAACGAAATAGGAATAGAAAACCTAAATTTAGAAGATTTATAATTTAACTTTATAAATATAGTCAAATGCGAACATAATTTTGAAAAAGACACAGGTTTAGATAGCAATCCATGTTGTTGGTGCAAATGGTATCCTAGCAAAAATAAAAGAGTTAAATGTAATAAGTATTTTAAAGAGGATGCATAACTTGCATAGAAAACCAATTAGGACTAATAATCAAAAGAAAAAGGAGATATATATAAATGAACCCTTAATAAACCTTAAAGTATCAGTTTTAGAAGCAAAGGTAAAAGAATTAGAAGAAGAATGATAAGATTAGAAAAGGGTAAACTTATTGAATCAATGCCATCAATAGACAATCAAGAATTAATGAATGAAGAGTTTAAAACCTTGATATGTAATGAAGATAAAAAAATAAATACTGTTAAAGTATTAACAAGACTTCAATTAGGAGAATACGAAATAGAGACCTTAGCATTAGTAGATTCAGGATGTACTAAAAGAATCCTCAACAAGAAAATTGTACCTCCAGAACTAATAAAAACCCTAGCAAAATCACTTGCAGCCATGCAAATGGACGGAACACATAATGTATACAGATACTATATAGACAAAGCACAGGTTAGTTTTTTAAACACATGTTCTGAATTTTATAAACCTACTTATAAAATGGATAAAATATGGGTTAGAGACTTGAATATAAGTGTAGATTTTGTATTAGGATTAGATTTTATACTATATAATAAAGGAGGCACTATTATAGCAAGTGATGGAATATTTTTTCTAAAAAGCATCACTCATACCTCGGTTTTAATTAGTAAACTTAATACTAAAATAAGACACAAATTAAAAGAAAAATATTGCGATAATTGTGAAAATAATTCAACATGCAGTAAAATAGGTTGTAATATAATATCTGAAAATATATCAGAACTAGAAGAATTAGAAGATTTAGATGAGTTAAATAAAAATTATGTCTTAATAGAAATGGCAACAGAACTATATAACTTCAAAACATGAATTCAGAAAATAGGACAAATAAAAAATCAACAAGACTTAGATAACATCATAAAGATGCTAGATCAAATAGAACTAATAGGTGAAAAACCTCTAAAATATTGAGAAAATAATAAAATTGTATGTAAACTAGACATTATAAATCCCGAATATATAATTAAAACTGCTTCAATAGAAGCAACTAATCAAGATTTAGAAGATTTTAGTATACAAATTAAAGAATTATTAGAGTTAGGTGTAATAAGAAGATCAACCTCAAAACATAGATCGACAGCATTTATGGTAAGAAATCATAGTGAAATATTTAGAGGAAAAGCTAGAATGATAATAAATTATAAAAGATTAAACGATAATACTAGAACAGACGGATATAAATTATCAGATAAAATAGAACTAATAAATAGAATACAAGGCAAAAGAATATTTAGTAAGTTTGATTGTAAATCAGGATACTGGCAGATAAAAATGCACCCAGATAATATTGAATGGACACCCTTTACATGTCCAGAAGGACATTTTGAATGGTTAGTCATGCCATTTGGTTTAAAAACTGCGCCTCCAATTTTTCAAAAAAAAAAAAGGATGAAATATTTGGAGAATATAAAAGATTTATTTTAGTATATGTAGATGATATATTAGTATTTAGTAAAGATATAAAAGAACACTTAGGACACTTACAGACGGTGTTTAGGCTATTTGTTAATAATGAGATAATAATTAGTAAAAAGAAAATGAAACTATGTAAGAACTACATAAATTTTTTAGGAATTACATTAGGAGAAGGAAAAATTAAACTACAACCTCATATAGCCAAAAAAGCCCTAGATATGCCAGATAACTTAAATAGTTTAAAAGATCTACAATTTTTTTTAGGAATAATAAACTACGCTAGACCATTTATTAAAGATTTAGGAAAACTTGCAGGACCATTATATTCTAAGACAGGATGCAAAGGACAGAGAAATTTTAATATAGAAGATATAAAATTACAAAAAATAACGGATAAAATAAAAAATATTCCTGATCTTCATATGCCTTTAGAATCAGATTATTTAATCATTGAAACAGATGGTAGTTCAGAAGGATGGGGAGCAGTATTAAAAGCTAGACCTCATAAATATAGTTCTAACAAAGAAGAAAGAATATGCGCCTACCAAAGCGGAAAATATAAAGAAAAAGGAAATAAAGCTAGTATAGACATTGAAATCCCTGTAATATATGGCCTGAATAGTTTTAGAATATACATTTAAACAAACCAGAGATATTAGTAAGGACAGACTGTGAGGCCATAGTAAAATTTCATCAGAAAATTAATGATAAAAGCAATAGCAGAAGACGATGGTTAAATTATTTAGACACTATATCTATTTATCAATCTATAGTATTTGAACATATAAAAGGAAATGATAATCATATAGCTGATCAATTAAGTAGACTACTAATAAAAATTTAAATTTTACAGAATGAGACCTCTCTTACAAGACAAGGGCAAAGGAGTTCAACCTCCAACCCCAGATTTTGAAGACTCTTACAAACAGACAATGTTATCAAATTTACATTTTAGACCTCTAAACAGAATTGATGATGTCAAAATAGAAAGACTACAGTTTGGACAACAAAACTTAATAGCATATGAGCAGTCTAACTGGACATTCAGACATTTGCCTAATTGCCAACTAGACAAACAGCAAACATGCCTCATAGATAATATATGGATATCACATAATAAAAAAGACACTAAATATGTAATTATTGTTTTAAATGCTTTAGGATATTATTTTACTAACAAAAATAAGGAAAATAAATTTAAATATTATGTGATAATTCATGGCAAGACAAATGGTGTTTTCCATACATGGATAGAAGTTTTAGACTCTATAAAAGGTTTTCAAAAACCTCTTTTTAAAGGCTTTAATGACTTTACAGAAGCTTTAGACTATGCTAGAGAGATATTAGGACCAAATTACTATATTTCTCCAGCCCTTAGAAAAAATCCAGACAAAACTCCACAATACAACATCCAAAAAGATACAGACAAAATAATATTCTGCGACCATTGCTTATCTATGACTGAAGCATTCAAAAGACTAACCTAAAAAATGAAGCTTTAATGCAAGAAAATGCCAAGCTCATGGAAAAACTCCAAAAAATGAAAAGCAAAGGCCAGACTACACAAGATGTACAAAATCAGACAGATATACAGGGTTTTCCATCCCTAATAAAAATGGATGAGATGGGTTTGCATTCCCCACTGAATGTTAAGAAATCCACTGTATCGGAAGAAGATACAGCTAGTCCGGTTCAAACGGTAGCCGATAAAGACTTATCAAATCCGTTTATGGCTGTCACTTTGCCAAAAAGTGAAAATGAAGGAAGTTCATCCTCTTTCCAGAATAGACGAAGACTACCACTCTCTTTCACCCAGACACTGAGACAGAAAACTAAAAAAACTCAAAAAGCTAAAGACATAGAATTTCTCATTACCCAGACGGTAGAAAAATTACTCAAACAAAAACAGAAATAAGATAAACATATAATTAAAGACCCAAGCCCAATTTCAAGCCAGAGAAATAGTCCAGATAACTCAGAAGATTTCTTAAAGACAATGCAATTTGCCCAAAATCCCAATGATGACGACTCTGGAATGAGTTTGTATTCTATAGCTTTGCATAATTTAGACACTTAATATATATATATATATATATATATATATATATATATATATATATATATATATATATATGTATATATATATATATATATATATATATAATAGTATCTTGTGAAGACAAACGTTTGGTAATAAAGAGGGATGCCTCTTTAGTCAATTTGTGAGTCCCACTTTACTCACTACCACACATCTGTGTAAAAACTGTTGGGACGCGTCTAGATAAAATAAAGAGACAAGACAGATACCGGACCACAAGGACAATAATGCAAAAGAAGGAGCATCATTTCACGCGACGATGGGGCCCAGAAGCGCACCCGACTGAGATGATAAGATTCTCTTTCCATTGAAATAAAAGTTTGAAGTCCGAAGATCTCTATAAAAGCAGACATTAAGAAAAGAATGAAAGAACAACAAACAAAAAAGAAAATCCCAAAGTATACACATCCCACTTCTATGCTTAGTCTCTTAGCATAAAAAAAAATAATAAAATAATATATATAAGGTCCTCTGTAAAACAAAGTTTGTACTAAGTTTGAAGAAGTTATATTTCTGTGAGTTTTGGGGTTTCCCGAAAGTTAACTTCACTCTGTTCTCAATAATGTAAGTTTTCATATTTAAGATCTAGTAACTTCCCATATATGTAAATTATGTTATTAATCATATTTTGATATGTAAAAATTGTTTGATAGTTTTATTTACCATGAATCCATGTTACTTAGTATATGGTTAGTCTCTTAGCCTCTTAAAAGCATCGATAGATTAGCCTGTAAATTTCTAGGACACTGACAGATCATGTTGAATGTTCTTGTGATAGAACTATGAATGACCATATCCGGGGTGTGGTTAAAGAAGATTGCAATTAAGAACAAAAGCTAAGAGAAAGAGATGAACAGTAATAATAGATTCATGAATGAACATAGTCTAAAAAAAAAAAGAACATAGTCTAAAAAAAAATAAAAAAATAAAAAAAATGGAAGACTACTAGAAACTTATGCTGATAACTACATAAAGAACAAGGGAGTGAAGGAGTACTGAGTAGGATTTCATAATAATTTTTTTTTATCCAATCTCAAAAATTTGAACATTTATAATTTAACTTTATTTGTTAAGTTGTTCTTTGGAATGGGCTTCTAGAGCTCTCCATTAATTCTTTCTGGCTAAGTGTAGATTCTAACTCAGTTGTCTGCTATCACTTTCTTGTAGTTCCATTATTATGTTATTAGCTTTTTCTAATTTTTCTTGTAGTATTTTTTCTAATCTATAGCCTCTATTATTTGTCCTGAATTTACATATTTTAAAATGAGATGTTACCTTGTCTAAATCTAGATTTCCTAGTTTACATCCTTTACACTTAAACAATTTATTTATGTTGTTGTAGCTTATTTCTTTTGCTTTTTCTATAACTAAGTCCACTGTAAATTCTTCTTCTAATATTACTTCTATGTTCATTCTTTCTAACGATACTTCTTCTATGACGCTTTCTTCCTCTATATCTCTTTGAGTTCCATAGTTATAATCTGTAAATCTAATCGAGGGTTCTCCTTTAGAATTTGTGTACATTAGATGAGTATCAGGAGTTAAAATTTCTTTCTTTTTGAAATCATTTAATTTCCATTCTAATCCCGCGTATTCTTCAGGGTTTATCTTTATAGGTTTTATTAGTTTTATTCCTTTATTACCCATTACTTCTACTACATCATTTATCTGTAATTTAAATCTAGTATTACTGTTGTTTGTCATTTTCCTAGAAATCCTATACACATTAGTAGGTTTTTTCCATTTTGCATTTCTTCATATCCTTTAGTTTGTATTTCTAGTTTAATATGTTTTCCAAATTCTTTTAAATTCATCATAAAGTCTGGGCTTATATAAAATATTCCTCCAACTATTAGTCATGTCTATCTCAGTTAATCCTATAATAGATTTTTTTATGTCTGACCATCTATTATCATATATTACAATTAATATCTTTGTTCCTAGATTTTTTCTAGTTAATCCTTTAATACCTATTATTATTAGTCCCATATGCATTAAGTCTTTTCTTACATTTTTTAATTCTGTTAGAGAATCTGAGTTTATAAAATTTAGAGCTACTGATTTTTTTTCTATTACTGATAATTTTTCTTCTCTATAGTGCCTGTATAATTGAGACTTGTTGAGGTAATTTGTATTATATAAGACTTTAGGGTTTAATAATCTTAATTGGTTTTGTTGAAAAATTTGTATATCCTTATCTACATCTATTATTTCATCTAATTGTTGGTTGTTATCTTCTTTAGTCCTTTTATTTAATATTCTTGATATGAAATTATTGCCTATACTATTTTGAGAGTAGCTGGGTCTAGGTCTCTCTTCATTTCTTGATCTAGTTGGAAAAATGTCCATTTTTTCTGTTTTTGACTGTTTTTTCTTTTTGTGGAGTGATTTCTATTTTAACTAATTTTTCTATTAGTTCTTCTACCCCTGTTATATCTATATTTTTACTTTCCCTTTTTTCTTTAAATTTTTTTATCTATTTTGTTAT
Organism: Solanum sitiens; assembly: GCA_016801875.1. NCBI lineage: Eukaryota > Viridiplantae > Streptophyta > Magnoliopsida > Solanales > Solanaceae > Solanum > Solanum sitiens. Next base: position 75,441 of record JABWTJ010001302.1, on the reverse strand, counting down.
GTAGTTGTAATAATAGTGATTATTATATTATTTTGTTTTATGATAACTTGATCTGATTTTAAAGACGGATTAAAATCTTTGTAATCTGTTGGAAGAGCTATTCTTTTTTCTATTAACATAAGAGCTTCTTTGTGTGTCTCAGATTCTACTAAGTCTATCATGAAAGAATTTTTTTTTTTAATAATGCTAATTCTGTTTTTATCTCTTGTACTCTTATAATTAGTGTATTATTAACTTCTTCCTTTGGTTTGTTTTTTAGTTCGCTTAGTTTCTTATTTAATTCAACTCCTTGTTCCTTAAGATAATCTAAATTGTCTTATATCTTATTAAAAACCTGCTTTTGTCTATTTTGAGTTTCTTCTTATTCACCTAATAATTTTATAATTTTATTATTATGTTCTTTAATTTTTTCGCTAAGATTTATTATTAAGTTTATTAAGGTATTATATTGAGAGTCTTCTGTAGTGTGCAAGCAGTGTCCTCCGTTTTCAAAATTACACTTTATGACACTATCGTCTTTTAACCTTTTAAATTTTTTTTCTATATTTATCTGTAAGTCTAGAAATTCTAGATTTTTTAGCGAAGTTATTGTTACTATTTTATCCTAAAGTGGTTATTTTACACCGTTTCCTCTGATTTTTTTATTCTTTTAATGGTATTGTAAATACTATTTCTAATTTCTTCTAATATCCACTTTAAAGCGCTTATATATTCTGCTTTTGTATATCTTTGAAATTTTTTGGTATATATGATTGACTTTCGTATATGTCTAAGTATTCTCTTATAGCTTTTTCTATTTTTTGTAATTCTTGTTTTTCTTTTATTTCTCTATATAAATACCAATACTTTATTCGTATACTTTTAGTAAAAGGATGGTTTCTCATAAAACGTGTGGCTTATAATCCGAATATTTCTTGATCTGAGGTGTCTTAATAACTTGTATTCTAATTTTTTAATTGAAAATAGTAGATAGTTTTGTTTTTGACTATCTTCTTTATAGTTATTTAATCTTATTTCTTCTAAATATATTGTATATTGTAAATATAAACTTAGTAAGTCCTGTTTAACCTTGTGATATTCTTTAGTATTTTTATGAGGTCTTCTCATGTATAGTTATCCTAGAGGGCTATTGTAAAAGGAACTATTTTTAATATGTTTTATCCGTGCTATTGTTTCTCTAATTTTTCTATTTACGTGGTATATCTCTAAGTTTATTTGACTTTTTTCTTGTCTAACTACTATCTGGAGTGTTTTTAACGAAAATTTATATAACTGAGTTAAAGATAATTGTAACTCTAAGGTAGCTAGATGGTTTTCTAGTGATTTTTTATATGATTTTACTAATTTTAAATGTTGTCGTTCAAAATGTAGATTTGTGTTTATTGCAAATATTATTCTAAAATAAATATGTTTTTTCATGTACCAATTTAGGTCTTTAGATCACTTGCTCTGATACCAAAATCAATTGAGGGGAATTATTTCAATAAAGTTTATTTCAATAAAGTTAAACTATAAATGTTCAAAATTTTGAGATTCGGTAAAAATTTTTGTTGTGAAATCCTACTCAGTACTCCTTCACTCCCGTGTTCTTTATGTAGTTATCAGCATAAGTTTCTAGTATTCTTCCTTTTTTTTTTTAAGACTGTTTTTTTTTTTTGACGATGTTCATTCATGAATCTATTATTACTGTTCATCTCTTTCTCTTAGCTTTTGTTCTTAATTGCAGTCTACTTTAATCACACCCCGGATATGGTCATTCATAGTTCTATCACAAGAACATTCAACATGACCTGTCAGTGTCCTAGGAATTTACAGGTTAATCTATCGATGCTTTTAAGAGTCTAAAAGACTAACCATATACTAAGTAACATAGATTCATGGTAAATAAAACTATCAAACAATTTTTACATATCAAAATATGATTAATAGCATAATTTACATATATGGGAAGTTACTAGATTTTAAATATGAAAACTGACATTATTGAGAACAGAGTGAAGTTTCCCTACCGGAAAACCCGAAAAACTCAGAGAAATATAACTTCTTCAAACTTAGTACAAACTTTGTTTTACGGAGGACCTTATATATATTATTTTTTTTATTTTTTTTATGCTAAGAGACTAAGCATAGAAGAGGGATGTATATACTTAGGGATTCTCTTTTTTGTTTGTTGTTTTTTCATTCTTTCCTTAATGTCTGCTTTTATAGAGATCTTCGGACTTCAAATTTTTTATTTCAAATGGAAAGAGAATCTTATCATCTGTGCGCTTCTGGGCCCTATCGTCACGTGAAATGATGCTCCTTCTTTTGCATTATTGTCCTTGTAGTCCGGTATCTGTCTTGTCTCTTTATTTTATCTAGACGCGTCTCAACAGTTTTTCCACAGATGTGTGGTAGTGAGTAAAGTGGGACTCACAAATTGACTAAAGAGGCATCCCTCTTTATTACCAAACGTTTGTCTTTGAATACGATATAAATAACGAAGAATATATAAATGCTCTAAAATGGGAATTACAAGGACTTAGGAGTGATATTGATAAGTATACTCAAAGAATAAAATTTTTTAGTGAATATTATAAACCAACTACTTTGGATAAAATAATAATAGTAAAAATAGCTTCATTAAAAAATTTAGAATATTTAGATCTACAGGTTAATATAGAAAAAAGATTTAAAAGATTAAAAAGAGAAAGTATTATTAAGTGTAATTTCGAGAGTGGAGACCACAGTTTACATACAGAAGATCCTCAATATAATACTTTAATAGATTTAATAATAAACCTTAGTGAAAAGATTAAAGAACATAATAGTAAAATTATAAAAATATTAAGTGAACAAGAAGAAACCCAAAATAGACAAAAACAAAATTTTAATAAAATAGAAGAGAATTTAGATTATTTAAAAGAACAAGGAATAGAATTAACTAAAAAATTAAATAATAGATCAAGAGAAAAAGTTAATAATACTTTAATTATAAAATTACAAGAAATAAAGACAGAATTAATAACAATAAAAGAAATAGTTCTTTCATGATAGATTTAATAGAAACAGAGACATATAAAGAAGCAATAACATTAATAGAAAAAAGAATAACCCTTCCCTTAGATTATAAAGAATTTAATCCACCTTCAAAATCAGATCAAATTATCATAAAACAGAATAATATAATAATATCACTTTTATTACAACTACATAATAAGATAGATAAAAACTTTAAAGAAAAATCAGAAGGTAAAAATATAAACACAACTGGAGTAGAAGAATTAATAGAAAAGTTAACTAAAATAGAAATTACTCCGCAAAAAAGATAAAATAATTAAAAAACAAAAAAAATGGATATTTTTCCAACTAGATCAAGAGATAAAAGACAAGAAAGACCAAGACCAACTTACTCCCAGAATAGCATAAGTCATAATTTTTTGTCAAGAATATTAAATAGAAAGACAAAAGAAGAAAATAATCAACAATTAGATGAAATAATAGATACAGATAAAGATATACAAATCTTTCAACAAAATCAATTAAACTTATTAAATCCAAAAGTTTTATATAATACAAATTCAAAATCTCAACTATATAGACATTATAGAGAAGAACAATTATCAGTATTAGGAAAAACTTCTGTATCTTTACCACTCATAAATTCTGAATCTGTAAAAGAAATAAAACATGTTAAACAAAACTTAATGCATATGGGATTAATAGTTATAGGAATTAAAGGATTAACTAGAAAAAACTTAGGACCAAAAGACATTAATTACAATATATGATAATAGATGGTCAGACATAAAAAATGCAATTATAGGATTAACAGAAGTACATATGACTAATAATGGAGGAATTTTCTATATAAGTCCAGATTTTATGATGAATTTAAATGAATTTGGAACTCAAATTAGAATAGGAATACAAACTAAAGGATATGTATAAATGCATAGTGGAAAGAATTTATTAATGTGTGTAGGATTTTTAGGAAAAATGACAGATAATAATAATACTAGATTTAAATTACAAACAAAAGTTGTGGTAGAAGTAATGGGAAATAAAGGGATAAAATTAATAAAACCTATAAAGATAAATCCTGAAGAATATGCAGGGTTAGAATGAAAATTAGGTGATTTCAAAGAAAAAGAAGCTTTAACACCAGACTCTCATTTAATATATACAAATTCTAAAGGAGAACCTTCAATTAGATTTACAGACTATAATTACGAAGCTCAAAAAGACATTGAAGAAGAAAGTGTTATTGAAGAAATGCATATAGAAGAACCAATAAAATTACAAGAAGGAGAAAGTAAAGGAAAATTTTTAAATATAGCAGCTCATGATCCACAAAGATGGAATTCAGTAATAGACTTATGGAAAGGAATAATTTATAAAAAATTATACAGAGACTGACGCTGAAACAATGTATAAATACTTAGAACATTTTTAGGAGAATCAACCAAAGTTTTATGGGAAGCTTATAAAGTAGAATTCCCATCAGAATTTCAGTATTTAGTATCATTAGGACCTAACCCATATAATTTTACAAACAAAATACATACATTAATAACAGGAGAAGACCCAAATAGTGGATTAGTAGCTTTACGAAGAAATGCAGTAATAAAACTAGAACAATTAAGTATAAGTAATTGGTATTATATAAAGAAATTTTTAAATGATTATTTTTATTATTGTACAATTAGTGGAAATGCTTTTGATCAAGATTTAGGTAAAAAGTTATTTAATAAATTACTGGAGCCTTAGGAAGAGAAATAGAAGATAGATGGACTAAAAGAGAAGGAGTAGTACAAAACCCTCAAGCAAAATGGTCAATAGGACATAGAATACAACATATAATGGAAATATTACAAGAAAAATGTACTAACTTACAAATACAAAAACAATTAAAACAAAATTAAATGAATTTCTGTAAAGATATAATATATACTAACCAAAGTTACGATAAAGATCAATACAAACGAAAAAAGTATAAAAAATACAAACCACAATATAATAAGAGATATAAGAAGGGATATTTTCTTAGAAAATCTTCAGCTAGGAAACCATACCTAAATAGAGATAGACATGTTAGAAAATATAGAACAGATAGAAATTATAAAAATAAGTTAGAATGTTTTACATGTGGAAGTATAGAACATTTAGCAAATACTTGTCCTAAAAGATATAATGCAAAAACTAAAAATGCTCTATTAGTAGAAGAATTTAATGAAGCATTATTAAATGTAGATGAATATATGTCAGATAATGAAAGTATTTACTCTGTAAATTTTCTTTAATCTTTTCTAGATTAAGACATTTATAAGTGATTTTTCTTAGATTTTCTAAATATTTTCTTTTAAAATTTCCATTATCTTTTTCAAGATTATACGGATTTTGTATTCTTGGGATTTTGATGTAATGTCCACAAGGAGTTTTTAGATTTATCATATATAAGGTTTGTTGATAATTTTGAAATTGTTGTAAAAAATCATTTCCTAATAATAATTTTGTTTCCAGTTTATCATAAGCAAATAATTTATTTATAGAAACAATTTTTGATCCTAAAATTATTTCTACCTTTTCTTTCGATTTTGAAAGTTTTTCTTTATCTCCTGTGATTCTATCATAGAAATATTAGATTTATTTATGTCCCAATCTTTTATTAAAAAAGATTTTGCTAGACTTGCTTCAGATCCATTGTCTATTTGACAACAAGTTGTTAATTTGGTATCATAGAAAGTTATTTCTATGAAAACTGATACTTTGAAAATTGTTTCTTTTGGCATTTATATTTTTTGTATGAAACAAGTTTCACCATTATATATCATTTCTATTCCATTTTTTCCTATGCTATAATCTTCTAATTTGTTTAGGAATAAATTTCCTAAAATTAATTCTTAATCACTTTCGTGATTTGTAATGTAACAGGGAACTGTTATTCTTATGGTATCAAATTGTATAGGTAAATTTACCATGTTTTAACAACTAAAGTTATTTCCTTTGAAAGTTTTGTAGGTATAATGTTCTCCTTCGTAAATTGGTATTCCATCTATTAGGATACCTTTTACATGATTAGCAGTTGCTCCTGTTTGTATTAAGATCTCTTGATTCTTCCATTCTGTTCCATTGAATATTCTTCCTTTTATTTTTGTAATATTTGTAGCTTCAATATTTAAATAATATCTATTAGATATACTTTTTCTAATAGAATTTTTTCCATATTCTATTGAAAGCCTAGGGTGACTAGTACTTCCTATTTCTTTCGTTTTTCCAAATCGAATTTCATATTCGTCTGGAATTTGGGCCTGTTGAATTTCTGCTTCAACTATTCTTGCAATTCCTGCACATTCTTGATCTATTTCAATCATTCCTTTATTTTTATACACCTTGCCATAATTTGAATTTGTAACTGTGTATAATGCTTGGTAATATATACTCATTATATGATTACCTGGTTTAAATAGATCATTTCTTTTGATCTGAAAATGTAAACTCAATGCATCATTAAAATCAGCATCTTTGAGTGATATACAATATTTTGGATAGTATGTAAATAGGAGTTTTGTATAGGCTAGATTTCCTTCTACTATACCAAGATTTCCTTCTCTTGCATTTATGAATCTTTCATCTGATAAATTTATCACTATTGGACAATTTATTCCTTCTTTAAAAGTTGACTTAACTAATATTTGAATTCCACCTAGATGAACATAATTCATTTTCTTTCTTTTTCTTTCAGGAATTTTCCTTAGAATTTGATCTATCATTGGTTTTGTTAACAGGTTTAGTTTATGTTTTCCTGTCGTTTGGGTAATTTCTATTACCTTTTCAATTTCTTGATATTCATGATAAGAAATTTTATCTCTTGCAAACACTCTTTGCATTTTGCTTAGTAGATTATCTTCTACTTTAAGATTTAGTTTTAATCCTTGGATTTTCCTAAAAGTTTCTCCATCAAAGGTTGCTTTTAAAGCATAACCATGATGATCTTCTTCTGTTTCTAACATTTGTACAGAATTTTCTTTTTCTTGTATTTCTTTATTCATTTAGTCAGATTCTTCTGAACTGGTTGAACATTCTTCATAAATCTCTTCAAAGAAATCATTACTTTCTATAGATTTTATTGATTCGAGATCTGAATCAATTTCTATTCTATCTATCTTTGAGATTTTTACTCTTTTCTTGTTACATTCGTAACTTTTATGACATTCTTCTCCACAATTGTAGCATTTGCATTTATCTTTTGTTTTTGAAAATTCTATTTTCTTTTTATAATATTTTTTCTTTGGTATATATTTCTGTTTATAGAAATATTTTCTTTTTATTAACCCTTTTTTGAGTTGTTTTCTTTTTTTGTAAGGTCTATCATCACATCCCCATTGAGTAGATGCGTTGGTATCTTTACAATAAATTTGTGTATTTATTCTTTTAGCGTTTCTTTGTATGTTATGTGACATACAAAGTTGACCAAGTCTATTTCTTAGGAAATTTATCCTTTGTCCAAGAGTATCTCCCTTTTTATTTTCTTTTTCGTATTCTTCTCTAAAGTATTTAGCCCAGAAGCCTGGTAATTTTTTATAGTATTTTTCTAGATAAGGCATCATTTCCTTACCGCTATCAAATATTTTATAATAATATTCTTCGAATTCACAAGTGTATTCTTGAATATAACTCATTTTACAAATTTGTAATTTTTCTAATTTTTCTTTAGCAATAGTCCTTATTATTTCTTTATTTTCTTTTATATTTCCTTGTCCTCCAAAGAATTCATTTGCAATATATTGCTTTAGATTTGTTATACCTTCTTGTACAGAATTTTTTAATCCTTCTAAGGTGTCATTTTTTATTATATTTTCTGCATCTTCAGTTAATCCTGAAAACCAGTTATTTACTTTTCCAATAAAAGTGTTTATCATAATGATATATTTTTCTTCCTCTGTATAATTTCCTTTTCCTAATAGGAAGTATAGGAGCATATTTTGAGACCAAAGGTCTAGGCTATCTTCTGGATCTCTTTTGCATTCAAGATCAAGAAATTGAACTCCGATATCCCCCTTTGGGAGTCTATTTGGCATAAATCTTGACTTATCACTATTATGATAGTTCTTTGTAAAATCATTATTCCTTTTTGCTTTATTTGCAAAAATTTTATCATCATTTTCTGGCTCTTGCCATTCTTCTTTCATTGATGTTGATGCTTCAAATTTACCTTGGGGTCCTCTTGTTTCTCCTTTATTCATGAATACCTTTAATTCTTCTGAAAGACTTAGATCTTCCATTGAATAAACCAGCTCATCAAGTTCATTCATTATTAACTTTTTCTTTTGATTTAGAATTAATTTCCACAACAGAATTATCTTTTGGATTTGTTTCCAAATCATTTTCTAATTCATATAAATCTTTTTCTTTTTGCTTTTCAAGAAATTTTAGGATTAAAATTTCATCCATGCTTCCTTTTTGATAAGTGTTTCCACTTGCTGATTTTTTGTTTAATAATTCTTTAATATATTTTTGACTTACTTTTTTGTCAAATTTTTCTGTTTTTTCTATTATATTTGTTATTCTTCCTGGAATATTTTCTTTAATATATTTTATTTCTATTTCTATCATTTTTAACCGTAAGGTTAATTGTTTATTACTCTCTATGAGATCTTTTAGTAATTCTGAAATTTCTTTTATGCTCATTATTCTGAAAAATAATAATCAGAGGTGTCAAAGAAATTATAATTTATAATATTATATCTTTCTTCGTCTCTTTTATTTTTTAAAGTAATTATCTTAACAATCTTTCTTTTTAAATTTTCATCTAATTCTTTTATTGCTTGTAAAATTGATACAAGAGTATCAATTTCTATATACCAAAAAGGTTTTATAAATGTAAAATTTGTGTCCATAGTTTGGTTTAGTTACTTGGCTCATATATATATATATATATATATATATATATATATATATATATATATATTAGACAATCTCAAAAACAGATACGTGAAGAATTAAATCAAGTAAATTCTGAAATTAAAGACATAGTAGAAAGAATAAAGACTATTAAAAATAATCCTTATTATTACAATTCTGTAGGATAATATATGAGAAGACCTTATAAAAATATTAGAGAATATAAAAAAATTAAAAGAGAATTACTAGGTTTATATTTAGAAGTAGATAGATTATTAAAAGAAATAAAAACAGCAATCTCTAAAAAAGTAATAAGTAACAGATTAGATCATATATTTTTCTTAATCAAAATATTAGAACAAAAACTAGTAAGACATCTTATATCTAGAAATATTTCAATCAAAAAATATATATGAAAAATCTTCTTTTTGCTAAAATAATAAGAATAAATTATAAAAATATACATAGAGAAATAAAAGAAAAACAAAGATTACAAAGAGCAGAAAAGACAATAGAAGCATATATATATATATACGAAAATGAATTCTTTAAACCAAAAAATTTCTATTTTGAATACGATATAAATAACGAAGAATATATAAATGCTCTAAAATGGGAATTACAAGGACTTAGGAGTGATATTGATAAGTATACTCAAAGAATAAAAATTTTTAGTGAATATTATAAACCAACTACTTTGGATAAAATAATAATAGTAAAAATAGCTTCATTAAAAAATTTAGAATATTTAGATCTACAGGTTAATATAGAAAAAAGATTTAAAAGATTAAAAAGAGAAAGTATTATTAAGTGTAATTTCGAGAGTGGAGACCACAGTTTACATACAGAAGATCCTCAATATAATACTTTAATAGATTTAATAATAAACCTTAGTGAAAAGATTAAAGAACATAATAGTAAAATTATAAAAATATTAAGTGAACAAGAAGAAACCCAAAATAGACAAAAACAAAATTTTAATAAAATAGAAGAGAATTTAGATTATTTAAAAGAACAAGGAATAGAATTAACTAAAAAATTAAATAATAGATCAAGAGAAAGTTAATAATACTTTAATTATAAAATTACAAGAAATAAAGACAGAATTAATAACAATAAAAGAAATAGTTCTTTCATGATAGATTTAATAGAAACAGAGACATATAAAGAAGCAATAACATTAATAGAAAAAAGAATAACCCTTCCCTTAGATTATAAAGAATTTAATCCACCTTCAAAATCAGATCAAATTATCATAAAACAGAATAATATAATAATATCACTTTTATTACAACTACATAATAAGATAGATAAAAACTTTAAAGAAAAATCAGAAGGTAAAAATATAAACACAACTGGAGTAGAAGAATTAATAGAAAAGTTAACTAAAATAGAAATTACTCCGCAAAAAAGATAAAATAATTAAAAAACAAAAAAAATGGATATTTTTCCAACTAGATCAAGAGATAAAAGACAAGAAAGACCAAGACCAACTTACTCCCAGAATAGCATAAGTCATAATTTTTTGTCAAGAATATTAAATAGAAAGACAAAAGAAGAAAATAATCAACAATTAGATGAAATAATAGATACAGATAAAGATATACAAATCTTTCAACAAAATCAATTAAACTTATTAAATCCAAAAGTTTTATATAATACAAATTCAAAATCTCAACTATATAGACATTATAGAGAAGAACAATTATCAGTATTAGGAAAAACTTCTGTATCTTTACCACTCATAAATTCTGAATCTGTAAAAGAAATAAAACATGTTAAACAAAACTTAATGCATATGGGATTAATAGTTATAGGAATTAAAGGATTAACTAGAAAAAACTTAGGACCAAAAGACATTAATTACAATATATGATAATAGATGGTCAGACATAAAAAATGCAATTATAGGATTAACAGAAGTAGATATGACTAATAATGGAGGAATTTTCTATATAAGTCCAGATTTTATGATGAATTTAAATGAATTTGGAACTCAAATTAGAATAGGAATACAAACTAAAGGATATGAGGAAATGCATAGTGGAAAGAATTTATTAATGTGTGTAGGATTTTTAGGAAAAATGACAGATAATAGTAATACTAGATTTAAATTACAAATAAAAGATGTGGTAGAAGTAATGGGAAATAAAGGGATAAAATTAATAAAACCTATAAAGATAAATCCTGAAGAATATGCAGGGTTAGAATGAAAATTAGGTGATTTCAAAGAAAAAGAAGCTTTAACACCAGACTCTCATTTAATATATACAAATTCTAAAGGAGAACCTTCAATTAGATTTACAGACTATAATTACGAAGCTCAAAAAGACATTGAAGAAGAAAGTGTTATAGAAGAAATGCATATAGAAGAACCAATAAAATTACAAGAAGGAGGCAGTAAAGGAAAAATTTTAAATATAGCAGCTCATGATCCACAAAGATGGATTTCAGTAATAGACTTATGGAAAGAAATAGTTTATAAAAAATTATACAGAGACTGACGCTGAAACAATGTATAAATACTTAGAACATTTTTAGGAGAATCAACCAAAGTTTTATGGGAAGCTTATAAAGTAGAATTCCCATCAGAATTTCAGTATTTAGTATCATTAGGACCTAACCCATATAATTTTACAAACAAAATACATACATTAATAACAGGAGAAGACCCAAATAGTGGATTAGTAGCTTTACAAAGAAATGCAGTAATAAAACTAGAACAATTAAGTATAAGTAATTGGTATTATATAAAGAAATTTTTAAATGATTATTTTTATTATTGTACAATTAGTGGAAATGCTTTTGATCAAGATTTAGGTAAAAAGTTATTTAATAAATTACCTGGAGCCTTAGGAAGAGAAATAGAAGATAGATGGACTAAAAGAGAAGGAGTAGTACAAAACCCTCAAGCAAAATGGTCAATAGGACATAGAATACAACATATAATGGAAATATTACAAGAAAAATGTACTAACTTACAAATACAAAAACAATTAAAACAAAATTAAATGAATTTCTGTAAAGATATAATATATACTACCCAAAGTTACGATAAAGATCAATACAAACAAAAAAAGTATAAAAAATACAAACCACAATATAATAAGAGATATAAGAAGGGATATTTTCTTAGAAAATCTTCAGCTAGGAAACCATACCTAAATAGAGATAGACATGTTACAAAATATAGAACAGATAGAAATTATAAAAATAAGTTAGAATGTTTCACATGTGGAAGTATAGAACATTTAGCAAATATTTGTCCTAAAAGATATAATGCAAAAACTAGAAATGCTCAATTAGTAGAAGAATTTAATGAAGCATTATTAAATGTAGATGAATATATGTCAGATAATGAAAGTATTTACTCTATAGTAAGTATTGATATAGAAGAGAATAATAAAGAAGAAGATTCTTCTAATTCAGAAGGAGAAGAATTAATTAATGAAATAGGAATAGAAAATTTAAATATAGATGATTTACAAATTAATTTTATGAATATAATAGAATGTGAACATAATTTTGAAAAAAATACAGGATTAGATAGTAATCCATGTAATTGGTGTAAATGGTATCCAAGTAAATATAAAAGAACTAAATGTAATAAATATTTTATAGAAGGATGTATAAGTTGTATAGAAACACAATTAGGAATAATAACTCAAAAAAGGAAAGAAATACATACAAATGAACCTTTAATAAATTTAAAAGTATCAGTATTAGAAGCAAAAATTAAAGAATTAGAAGAAAGAATAGTAAGATCAGAAAAAGGAAAAAATATAGAAAAAGAACTACCATTAGATAATCAGGAATTAATGAATGAAGAATCTAATACTTTAATATGTAATGAAGATATGAATATAAATATTGTTAAAGTATTAGCAAGACTTCAAATAGGAAAATATGAAATAGAGATTTAGCATTAATAGATTCAGGATGTACTAAAAGTATTTTAAATAAGAAAATTGTACCGCCAGAATTAATAAAGACTTTAGAAAAACCACTTGCAGCTATGCAAATGGATGGAACACATAATATATATAGATATTATGTAGACAAAGCACAAGTTAGTTTTTTAAATACTTGTTCAGAATTTTATAAACCTACCTATAAGATGGATAAAATATGGGTAAGAGATTTAGATATAAGAGTAGATTTTGTTTTAGGATTAGATTTCATACTATATAATAAAGGAGGAACTTTAATAACAAATGATGGAATACTTTTTATGAAGAATATTACTTATACTTCTGTTTTAACTAATAAAATTAATACTCAAATAAAACATAAAGAAAAATATTGCGAAAATTGTGAAAATAACATACAATGTACTAAAACAGGATGTAATATATTATATGAGAATATATTCGAATTAGATGAAGAAGATGAGATAGAGAAATTAGATAAAAACTATGTTTTAATAGAAATGGAAACAGAATTATATAATTTTAAAACAGGAATTCAAAAAATAGGACTAATAAAGAATCAACAAGATCTAGATAATATAGTAAAATTTTTAGATCAAATAGAAATAATAGGAGATAAACCTTTAAAACATTGGGAGAATAATAAAATAGTATGCAAGTTAGACATAATAAATCCAGAATATACAATAAAAAAAGCCTCAATAGAAGCTACAAATCAAGATTTAGAAGATTTTAAAATACAAATTAAAGAGCTATTAGAATTAAGAGTAATAAGAAGATCTACTTCAAAACATAGATCAGCAGCATTTATGGTAAGAAATCATAGTGAAATAGTTAGAGGAAAAATTAGAATGGTTATAAATTATAAAAGACTAAATGATAATACTAGAACAGATGGATATAAATTACCAGACAAAACAGAGTTAATAAATAGAATTCAAGGTAAAACAATTTTTAGTAAATTTGATTGCAAGTCAGGATACTGGCAGATAAAAATACATCCAGATAGTATAGAATGGACAGCTTTTACATGTCCTGAAGGACATTTTGAATGGTTAGTTATGCCATTTGGATTAAAAACAGCACCTCCAATTTTCCAAAGAAAAATGGACCAAATATTTGGGGAATATAATAGATTTGTTTTAGTATATGTAGATGATATTTTAGTATTTAGTAAAGATATAAAAGAACACTTAGGACATTTACAAACAGATTTTAGGTTATTTGTTAATAATGGAATAATAATTAGTAAAAAGAAAATAGAATTATGTAAAAATTATATAAATTTTTTAGGAATTACTTTAGGAGAAGGAAAAGTTAAATTACAACCCCATATAGCTAAAAAAGCTTTAGACATGCCAGATAAATTAAATAATTTAAAAGATTTACAAAAATTCTTAGGAATAATTAATTATGCAAGACCATTTATTAAGAATTTAGGAAAATTAGCAGGACCATTATATTCTAAGACAGGATCTAAAGGACAAATAAATTTTAATATTGAAGACATAAAATTAGTACAACTAACAAAAGAAAAAATAAAAAATATTCCTGATATTAATATGCCATTAGAATCAGATTATTTAATAATAGAGACAGATGGGAGTTTTGATGGATGGGGTGCAGTATTAAAATCAAGACCACATAAATATAATTCTAAAAAAGAAGAAAAAATATGTGCTTATCAGAGTGGAAAATTCAAAGAAAAAGGTAATAAAGCCAGTATAGATGTTGAAATTTTAGCTGTAATATATGGTTTAAATAGTTTTAGAATATATATTCTAAATAAATCAAAAATATTAATAAGAACAGATTGTGAAGCTATAGTAAAATTCCATCAGAAAATTAATGATAAAACCAGTAGTAGAAGAAGATGGTTAAATTTTTTAGATACTATATCAATTTATCATTCTATAACTTTTGAGCATATAAAAGGAAATGATAATAGTATTGCAGATCAACTAAGTAGATTATTGATCAAAGTTTAACTTCTAAATTTTACAGAATGAGACCTACACTACGAGACAAGGGCAAAGGAGTTCAACCTCCAACCCCAGATTTTGCAGAAATCTATAAACAGACAATGCTATCTAATCTTCATTTTAGACCTTTAAACAAGATAGATGATGTTAAGATAGAAAGACTCCAATTTGGACAACAGAATTTAATAGCTTATGAACCATCTAATTGGACTTTTGTACATCTACCTACTTATCAATTAGACAAACAGCAGAAATGTTTAATAGACAATATAATAGCCCATAATAAAAAAGACACTAAATATATAATTGCAGTTTTAAATGCTTTAGGATATTATTTTAATAGTAAAAATAAAGAAAATAAATTTAAATATTATGTGGTTGTTCATGGTAGAGTAAATGGAATTTTTCAGACATGGATAAAGGTTTTAGATTCTATTAAAGGATTTTCAAAATCACTTTTTAAAGGATTTAATGATTTTACCGAAGCTTTAGACTATGCTAGAGGAGTATTAGGACCAAACTACTATATTTCTCCAGCCCTTAAACAAAACCCAGAAAAAGTCCCACAATACAATATACAAAAAGACACAGACAAAATTATATTTTGTGATCATTGTTCTTCAATGACTGAAGCCTTTAAAAGATTAAATTACAAAAATGAGGTGTTGTTACACGAAAATCTCCAGCTCAAAGAAAGAATTGCAAAAATGGAGAATGATTTGAAGACTAAAGACACTCAGACAAACATACAGGGTTTTCCATCCCCAAGAAAAATGGATGAGATGGATGTTCATTCCCCTCTGAATGTAAATAAATCCACTGTATCGGATAAATATACAGCTAGTCCGGTTCAAACGGTAGCCGGTAAAGACTTATCAAACCCGTTAATGGCTGTCACTTTGCCAAAAAGTGAAAAAGATGAAGGTTCATCTTCTAGAAGACGTTTACCTCTTTCATTTACCCAGACTCTTAGACAAAAAACCAAAAAATCCCAAAAAAATAAAGACATAGAATCTCTTATAACCCACACTGTAGAAAAATTACTTAAACAACAACAAGAAAAAGATAAACACATAAACCCAAGTCCAATACAAAGCCCAAGACAAGATCCAGACTCAAGTCCAAATATTTCAGATGATTTTTCAGATACAATGCAATTTGCTCAAGACCCAAACGATGATGATTCTGGTATGAGTTTTGACTCGATTGCATTACATAATTTAGATACATAAAATATATATATATATATATATATATATTATAAATAAATATGTGTAATAATATAGTTGTGTTGTTTCTAAAGAGGAATGCCTCTTTTGTCAAATAATGTGAGTCCTACTTTACTCACTACCACACATGTGTGGAAAAACTGTTGGGACGCGTCTTTACTTTAATTTAAATAGACAGACACTGAACAATAATGTATAAAGGAGAAGTATTAGACTTTTGAGTATGACATACATTAAATGATATTGCATAAAGAAAAAAGCATCAGACAAAGGACGGATAATAATGCAAAAAAGAAGGAATCATTTCACGTGCGTGGGGCCCAAAACGCACCCGGCGGAAAGATAAGATTCTTTTTCATTTTGAAGTCCGAAGTTTGAAGTCCAGAAATGTGTATATAAGAAGACATTATCAGATTTAGAAGGTAGAGTGAAAAAAATCCACAACCAGCAATTTCTAAGTTTATACCAACATACCTCCCTCTTCAGAAATATTTAAGCTTATAAAAAAAAAAAAATTTAAGTTCTTGGTTTTAAGTTTGTTTTAAGATTTGTAAAGTTAGCTTTGAAGTTTTTCGGGTTTCCCGAAAGGGAAACTTCACTCTGTTCTAAATAATGTAAGTTTTCATATTTACGTTTCTAGTAAACTTTCCATATATGTAAATTATGTGTGTTTTAAATGTGATATGTTAATTGTTTGTTTGTGAATTTATTAATTTTATCATGAATCTATATTACTTAGTATATGGTTAGTCTCTTAGCCTCTTAAAAGTATCGATGGATTAACCTGTAAATTCCTAGGACATTGTTAGGTCAAAGTGAATGTTCTTAAGAAAGAACTATGAATGACCATATCCAGGGTGTGGTTAAAGAAGAATGCTTTTAAGAACAAAAGTTAAGAGAAAGAGATGAACAATAATAATATATTCATGAATGGACAAAGTCCCCCCCCCCAAAAAAAAGTATATATATAAGGGAAGAAAAACTAGAAACTAAAATGATAATTACATAATAAAATAAGGGAGTGAAGGAGTACTGAGTAGGATTTTACAACATAAAATTTTAACGAATTGAAAAATTGAAAAATTGAAATAGCCCCCTCTCTTATTATTTGGTATCAGAGCAAATAAGAAGATCTTCTTATTTGGTATCAGAGCAAATAAGAAGAGAGGGGGCTATTTCAATTTTTCAATTCGTTAAAATTTTATGTTGTAAAATCCTACTCAGTACTCCTTCACTCCCTTGTTCTATTATATAATTATCATTTTAGTTTCTAGTTTTTCTTCCCTTATATATATATATATATATATATATTTTTTTTTTTGGGACTTTGTCCATTATGAATCTATTATTACTGTTCATCTCTTTCTCTTAACTTTTGTTCTTAAAAGCATTCTTCTTTAACCACACCCTGGATATGGTCATTCATAGTTCTTTCTTAAGAACATTCACTTTGACCTAACAATGTCCTAGGAATTTACAGGTTAATCCATCGATACTTTTAAGAGGCTAAGAGACTAACCATATACTAAGTAATATAGATTCATGATAAAATTAATAAATTCACAAACAAACAATTAACATATCACATTTAAAACACACATAATTTTCATATTTGGAAAGTTTACTAGAAACGTAAATATGAAAACTTACATTATTTAGAACAGAGTGAAGTTTCTCTTTCGGTAAACCCGAAAAATTTCAAAGCTAACTTTACAAATCTTAAAACAAACTTAAAACCAAGAACTTAAATTTTTTTTTTTTATAAGCTTAAATATTTCTGAAGAGGGAGGTATGTTGGTATAAACTTAGAAATTGCTGGTTGTGGATTTTTTTCACTCTACCTTCTAAATCTGATAATGTCTTCTTATATACACATTTCTGGACTTCAAACTTCGGACTTCAAAATGAAAAAGAATCTTATCTTTCCGCCGGGTGCGTTTTGGGCCCCACGCACGTGAAATAATTCCTTCTTTTTTGCATTATTATCCGTCCTTTGTCTGATGCTTTTTTCTTTATGCAATATCATTTAATGTATGTCATACTCAAAAGTCTAATACTTCTCCTTTATACATTATTGTTCAGTGTCTGTCTATTTAAATTAAAGTAAAGACGCGTCCCAACAGTTTTTCCACACATGTGTGGTAGTGAGTAAAGTAGGACTCACATTATTTGACAAAAGAGGCATTCCTCTTTAGAAACAACACAACTATATTATTACACAAAAGAGGCATTCCTCTTTAGAAACAACACAACTATATTATTACACATATTTATTTATAATATATATATATATATATATATATATTTTATGTATCTAAATTATGTAATGCAATCGAGTCAAAACTCATACCAGAATCATCATCGTTTGGGTCTTGAGCAAATTGCATTGTATCTGAAAAATCATCTGAAATATTTGGACTTGAGTCTGGATCTTGTCTTGGGCTTTGTATTGGACTTGGGTTTATGTGTTTATCTTTTTCTTGTTGTTGTTTAAGTAATTTTTCTACAGTGTGGGTTATAAGAGATTCTATGTCTTTATTTTTTTGGGATTTTTTGGTTTTTTGTCTAAGAGTCTGGGTAAATGAAAGAGGTAAACGTCTTCTAGAAGATGAACCTTCATCTTTTTCACTTTTTGGCAAAGTGACAGCCATTAACGGGTTTGATAAGTCTTTACCGGCTACCGTTTGAACCGGACTAGCTGTATATTTATCCGATACAGTGGATTTATTTACATTCAGAGGGGAATGAACATCCATCTCATCCATTTTTCTTGGGGATGGAAAACCCTGTATGTTTGTCTGAGTGTCTTTAGTCTTCAAATCATTCTCCATTTTTGCAATTCTTTCTTTGAGCTGGAGATTTTCGTGTAACAACACCTCATTTTTGTAATTTAATCTTTTAAAGGCTTCAGTCATTGAAGAACAATGATCACAAAATATAATTTTGTCTGTGTCTTTTTGTATATTGTATTGTGGGACTTTTTCTGGGTTTTGTTTAAGGGCTGGAGAAATATAGTAGTTTGGTCCTAATACTCCTCTAGCATAGTCTAAAGCTTCGGTAAAATCATTAAATCCTTTAAAAAGTGATTTTGAAAATCCTTTAATAGAATCTAAAACCTTTATCCATGTCTGAAAAATTCCATTTACTCTACCATGAACAACCACATAATATTTAAATTTATTTTCTTTATTTTTACTATTAAAATAATATCCTAAAGCATTTAAAACTGCAATTATATATTTAGTGTCTTTTTTATTATGGGCTATTCATATATTGTCTATTAAACATTTCTGCTGTTTGTCTAATTGATAAGTAGGTAGATGTACAAAAGTCCAATTAGATGGTTCATAAGCTATTAAATTCTGTTGTCCAAATTGGAGTCTTTCTATCTTAACATCATCTATCTTGTTTAAAGGTCTAAAATGAAGATTAGATAGCATTGTCTGTTTATAGATTTCTGCAAAATCTGGGGTTGGAGGTTGAACTCCTTTGCCCTTGTCTCGTAGTGTAGGTCTCATTCTGTAAAATTTAGAAGTTAAACTTTGATCAATAATCTACTTAGTTGATCTGCAATACTATTATCATTTCCTTTTATATGCTCAAAAGTTATAGAATGATAAATTGATATAGTATCTAAAAAATTTAACCATCTTCTTCTACTACTGGTTTTATCATTAATTTTCTGATGGAATTTTACTATAGCTTCACAATCTGTTCTTATTAATATTTTTGATTTATTTAGAATATATATTCTAAAACTATTTAAACCATATATTACAGCTAAAATTTCAACATCTATACTGGCTTTATTACCTTTTTCTTTGAATTTTCCACTCTGATAAGCACATATTTTTTCTTCTTTTTTAGAATTATATTTATGTGGTCTTGATTTTAATACTGCACCCCATCCATCAAAACTCCCATCTGTCTCTATTATTAAATAATCTGATTCTAATGGCATATTAATATCAGGAATATTTTTTATTTTTTCTTTTGTTAGTTGTACTAATTTTATGTCTTCAATATTAAAATTTATTTGTCCTTTAGATCCTGTCTTAGAATATAATGGTCCTGCTAATTTTCCTAAATTCTTAATAAATGGTCTTGCATAATTAATTATTCCTAAGAATTTTTGTAAATCTTTTAAATTATTTAATTTATCTGGCATGTCTAAAGCTTTTTTAGCTATATGGGGTTGTAATTTAACTTTTCCTTCTCCTAAAGTAATTCCTAAAAAATTTATATAATTTTTACATAATTCTATTTTCTTTTTACTAATTATTATTCCATTATTAACAAATAACCTAAAATCTGTTTGTAAATGTCCTAAGTGTTCTTTTATATCTTTACTAAATACTAAAATATCATCTACATATACTAAAACAAATCTATTATATTCCCCAAATATTTGGTCCATTTTTCTTTGGAAAATTGGAGGTGCTGTTTTTAATCCAAATGGCATAACTAACCATTCAAAATGTCCTTCAGGACATGTAAAAGCTGTCCATTCTATACTATCTGGATGTATTTTTATCTGCCAGTATCCTGACTTGCAATCAAATTTACTAAAAATTGTTTTACCTTGAATTCTATTTATTAACTCTGTTTTGTCTGGTAATTTATATCCATCTGTTCTAGTATTATCATTTAGTCTTTTATAATTTATAACCATTCTAATTTTTCCTCTAACTATTTCACTATGATTTCTTACCATAAATGCTGCTGATCTATGTTTTGAAGTAGATCTTCTTATTACTCTTAATTCTAATAGCTCTTTAATTTGTATTTTAAAATCTTCTAAATCTTGATTTGTAGCTTCTATTGAGGCTTTTTTTATTGTATATTCTGGATTTATTATGTCTAACTTGCATACTATTTTATTATTCTCCCAATGTTTTAAAGGTTTATCTCCTATTATTTCTATTTGATCTAAAAATTTTACTATATTATCTAGATCTTGTTGATTCTTTATTAGTCCTATTTTTTGAATTCCTGTTTTAAAATTATATAATTCTGTTTCCATTTCTATTAAAACATAGTTTTTATCTAATTTCTCTATCTCATCTTCTTCATCTAATTCGAATATATTCTCATATAATATATTACATCCTGTTTTAGTACATTGTATGTTATTTTCACAATTTTCGCAATATTTTTCTTTATGTTTTATTTGAGTATTAATTTTATTAGTTAAAACAGAAGTATAAGTAATATTCTTCATAAAAAGTATTCCATCATTTGTTATTAAAGTTCCTCCTTTATTATATAGTATGAAATCTAATCCTAAAACAAAATCTACTCTTATATCTAAATCTCTTACCCATATTTTATCCATCTTATAGGTAGGTTTATAAAATTCTGAACAAGTATTTAAAAAACTAACTTGTGCTTTGTCTACATAATATCTATATATATTATGTGTTCCATCCATTTGCATAGCTGCAAGTGGTTTTTCTAAAGTCTTTATTAATTCTGGCGGTACAATTTTCTTATTTAAAATACTTTTAGTACATCCTGAATCTATTAATGCTAAATCTCTATTTCATATTTTCCTATTTGAAGTCTTGCTAATACTTTAACAATATTTATATTCATATCTTCATTACATATTAAAGTATTAGATTCTTCATTCATTAATTCCTGATTATCTAATGGTAGTTCTTTTTCTATATTTTTTCCTTTTTCTGATCTTACTATTCTTTCTTCTAATTCTTTAATTTTTGCTTCTAATACTGATACTTTTAAATTTATTAAAGGTTCATTTGTATGTATTTCTTTCCTTTTTTGAGTTATTATTCCTAATTGTGTTTCTATACAACTTATACATCCTTCTATAAAATATTTATTACATTTAGTTCTTTTATATTTACTTGGATACCATTTACACCAATTACATGGATTACTATCTAATCCTGTATTTTTTTCAAAATTATGTTCACATTCTATTATATTCATAAAATTAATTTGTAAATCATCTATATTTAAATTTTCTATTCCTATTTCATTAATTAATTCTTCTCCTTCTGAATTAGAAGAATCTTCTTCTTTATTATTCTCTTCTATATCAATACTTACTATAGAGTAAATACTTTCATTATCTGACATATATTCATCTACATTTAATAATGCTTCATTAAATTCTTCTACTAATTGAGCATTTCTAGTTTTTGCATTATATCTTTTAGGACAAATATTTGCTAAATGTTCTATACTTCCACATGTGAAACATTCTAACTTATTTTTATAATTTCTATCTGTTCTATATTTTGTAACATGTCTATCTCTATTTAGGTATGGTTTCCTAGCTGAAGATTTTCTAAGAAAATATCCCTTCTTATATCTCTTATTATATTGTGGTTTGTATTTTTTATACTTTTTTTGTTTGTATTGATCTTTATCGTAACTTTGGGTAGTATATATTATATCTTTACAGAAATTCATTTAATTTTGTTTTAATTGTTTTTGTATTTGTAAGTTAGTACATTTTTCTTGTAATATTTCCATTATATGTTGTATTCTATGTCCTATTGACCATTTTGCTTGAGGGTTTTGTACTACTCCTTCTCTTTTAGTCCATCTATCTTCTATTTCTCTTCCTAAGGCTCCAGGTAATTTATTAAATAACTTTTTACCTAAATCTTGATCAAAAGCATTTCCACTAATTGTACAATAATAAAAATAATCATTTAAAAATTTCTTTATATAATACCAATTACTTATACTTAATTGTTCTAGTTTTATTACTGCATTTCTTTGTAAAGCTACTAATCCACTATTTGGGTCTTCTCCTGTTATTAATGTATGTATTTTGTTTGTAAAATTATATGGGTTAGGTCCTAATGATACTAAATACTGAAATTCTGATGGGAATTCTACTTTATAAGCTTCCCATAAAACTTTGGTTGATTCTCCTAAAAATGTTCTAAGTATTTATACATTGTTTCAGCGTCAGTCTCTGTATAATTTTTTATAAACTATTTCTTTCCATAAGTCTATTACTGAAATCCATCTTTGTGGATCATGAGCTGCTATATTTAAAATTTTTCCTTTACTGCCTCCTTCTTGTAATTTTATTGGTTCTTCTATATGCATTTCTTCTATAACACTTTCTTCTTCAATGTCTTTTTGAGCTTCGTAATTATAGTCTGTAAATCTAATTGAAGGTTCTCCTTTAGAATTTGTATATATTAAATGAGAGTCTGGTGTTAAAGCTTCTTTTTCTTTGAAATCACCTAATTTTCATTCTAACCCTGCATATTCTTCAGGATTTATCTTTATAGGTTTTATTAATTTTATCCCTTTATTTCCCATTACTTCTACCACATCTTTTATTTGTAATTTAAATCTAGTATTACTATTATCTGTCATTTTTCCTAAAAATCCTACACACATTAATAAATTCTTTCCACTATGCATTTCCTCATATCCTTTAGTTTGTATTCCTATTCTAATTTGAGTTCCAAATTCATTTAAATTCATCATAAAATCTGGACTTATATAGAAAATTCCTCCATTATTAGTCATATCTACTTCTGTTAATCCTATAATTGCATTTTTTATGTCTGACCATCTATTATCATATATTGTAATTAATGTCTTTTGGTCCTAAGTTTTTTCTAGTTAATCCTTTAATTCCTATAACTATTAATCCCATATGCATTAAGTTTTGTTTAACATGTTTTATTTCTTTTACAGATTCAGAATTTATGAGTGGTAAAGATACAGAAGTTTTTCCTAATACTGATAATTGTTCTTCTCTATAATGTCTATATAGTTGAGATTTTGAATTTGTATTATATAAAACTTTTGGATTTAATAAGTTTAATTGATTTTGTTGAAAGATTTGTATATCTTTATCTGTATCTATTATTTCATCTAATTGTTGATTATTTTCTTCTTTTGTCTTTCTATTTAATATTCTTGACAAAAAATTATGACTTATGCTATTCTGGGAGTAAGTTGGTCTTGGTCTTTCTTGTCTTTTATCTCTTGATCTAGTTGGAAAAATATCCATTTTTTTTGTTTTTTAATTATTTTATCTTTTTTGCGGAGTAATTTCTATTTTAGTTAACTTTTCTATTAATTCTTCTACTCCAGTTGTGTTTATATTTTTACCTTCTGATTTTTCTTTAAAGTTTTTATCTATCTTATTATGTAGTTGTAATAAAAGTGATATTATTATATTATTCTGTTTTATGATAATTTGATCTGATTTTGAAGGTGGATTAAATTCTTTATAATCTAAGGGAAGGGTTATTCTTTTTTCTATTAATGTTATTGCTTCTTTATATGTCTCTGTTTCTATTAAATCTATCATGAAAGAACTATTTCTTTTATTGTTATTAATTCTGTCTTTATTTCTTGTAATTTTATAATTAAAGTATTATTAACTTTCTCTTGATCTATTATTTAATTTTTTAGTTAATTCTATTCCTTGTTCTTTTAAATAATCTAAATTCTCTTCTATTTTATTAAAATTTTGTTTTTGTCTATTTTGGGTTTCTTCTTGTTCACTTAATATTTTTATAATTTTACTATTATGTTCTTTAATCTTTTCACTAAGGTTTATTATTAAATCTATTAAAGTATTATATTGAGGATCTTCTGTATGTAAACTGTGGTCTCCACTCTCGAAATTACACTTAATAATACTTTCTCTTTTTAATCTTTTAAATCTTTTTTCTATATTAACCTGTAGATCTAAATATTCTAAATTTTTTAATGAAGCTATTTTTACTATTATTATTTTATCCAAAGTAGTTGGTTTATAATATTCACTAAAAATTTTTATTCTTTGAGTATACTTATCAATATCACTCCTAAGTCCTTGTAATTCCCATTTTAGAGCATTTATATATTCTTCGTTATTTATATCGTATTCAAAATAGAAATTTTTTGGTTTAAAGAATTCATTTTCGTATATATATATATATGCTTCTATTGTCTTTTCTGCTCTTTGTAATCTTTGTTTTTCTTTTATTTCTCTATGTATATTTTTATAATTTATTCTTATTATTTTAGCAAAAAGAAGATTTTTCATATATATTTTTTGATTGAAATATTTCTAGATATAAGATGTCTTACTAGTTTTTGTTCTAATATTTTGATTAAGAAAAATATATGATCTAATCTGTTACTTATTACTTTTTTAGAGATTGCTGTTTTTATTTCTTTTAATAATCTATCTACTTCTAAATATAAACCTAGTAATTCTCTTTTAATTTTTTTATATTCTCTAATATTTTTATAAGGTCTTCTCATATATTATCCTACAGAATTGTAATAATAAGGATTATTTTTAATAGTCTTTATTCTTTCTACTATGTCTTTAATTTCAGAATTTACTTGATTTAATTCTTCACGTATCTGTTTTTGAGATTGTCTAATATATATATATATATATATATATATATATATATATATATATATATATGAGCCAAGTAACTAAACCAAACTATGGACACAAATTTTACATTTATAAAACCTTTTTGGTATATAGAAATTGATACTCTTGTATCAATTTTACAAGCAATAAAAGAATTAGATGAAAATTTAAAAAGAAAGATTGTTAAGATAATTACTTTAAAAAATAAAAGAGACGAAGAAAGATATAATATTATAAATTATAATTTCTTTGACACCTCTGATTATTATTTTTCAGAATAATGAGCATAAAAGAAATTTCAGAATTACTAAAAGATCTCATAGAGAGTAATAAACAATTAACCTTACGGTTAAAAATGATAGAAATAGAAATAAAATATATTAAAGAAAATATTCCAGGAAGAATAACAAATATAATAGAAAAAACAGAAAAATTTGACAAAAAAGTAAGTCAAAAATATATTAAAGAATTATTAAACAAAAAATCAGCAAGTGGAAACACTTATCAAAAAGGAAGCATGGATGAAATTTTAATCCTAAAATTTCTTGAAAAGCAAAAAGAAAAAGATTTATATGAATTAGAAAATGATTTGGAAACAAATCCAAAAGATAATTCTGTTGTGGAAATTAATTCTAAATCAAAAGAAAAAGTTAATAATGAATGAACTTGATGAGCTGGTTTATTCAATGGAAGATCTAAGTCTTTCAGAAGAATTAAAGGTATTCATGAATAAAGGAGAAACAAGAGGACCCCAAGGTAAATTTGAAGCATCAACATCAATGAAAGAAGAATGGCAAGAGCCAGAAAATGATGATAAAATTTTTGCAAATAAAGCAAAAAGGAATAATGATTTTACAAAGAACTATCATAATAGTGATAAGTCAAGATTTATGCCAAATAGACTCCCAAAGGGGGATATCGGAGTTCAATTTCTTGATCTTGAATGCAAAAGAGATCCAGAAGATAGCCTAGACCTTTGGTCTCAAAATATGCTCCTATACTTCCTATTAGGAAAAGGAAATTATACAGAGGAAGAAAAATATATCATTATGATAAACACTTTTATTGGAAAAGTAAATAACTGGTTTTCAGGATTAACTGAAGATGCAGAAAATATAATAAAAAATGACACCTTAGAAGGATTAAAAAATTCTGTACAAGAAGGTATAACAAATCTAAAGCAATATATTGCAAATGAATTCTTTGGAGGACAAGGAAATATAAAAGAAAATAAAGAAATAATAAGGACTATTGCTAAAGAAAAATTAGAAAAATTACAAATTTGTAAAATGAGTTATATTCAAGAATACACTTGTGAATTCGAAGAATATTATTATAAAATATTTGATAGCGGTAAGGAAATGATGCCTTATCTAGAAAAATACTATAAAAAATTACCAGGCTTCTGGGCTAAATACTTTAGAGAAGAATACGAAAAAGAAAATAAAAAGGGAGATACTCTTGGACAAAGGATAAATTTCCTAAGAAATAGACTTGGTCAACTTTGTATGTCACATAACATACAAAGAAACGCTAAAAGAATAAATACACAAATTTATTGTAAAGATACCAACGCATCTACTCAATGGGGATGTGATGATAGACCTTACAAAAAAAGAAAACAACTCAAAAAAGGGTTAATAAAAAGAAAATATTTCTATAAACAGAAATATATACCAAAGAAAAAATATTATAAAAAGAAAATAGAATTTTCAAAAACAAAAGATAAATGCAAATGCTACAATTGTGGAGAAGAATGTCATAAAAGTTACGAATGTAACAAGAAAAGAGTAAAAATCTCAAAGATAGATAGAATAGAAATTGATTCAGATCTCGAATCAATAAAATCTATAGAAAGTAATGATTTCTTTGAAGAGATTTATGAAGAATGTTCAACCAGTTCAGAAGAATCTGACTAAATGAATAAAGAAATACAAGAAAAAGAAAATTCTGTACAAATGTTAGAAACAGAAGAAGATCATCATGGTTATGCTTTAAAAGCAATCTTTGATGGAGAAACTTTTAGGAAAATCCAAGGATTAAAACTAAATCATAAAGTAGAAGATAATCTACTAAGCAAAATGCAAAGAGTGTTTGCAAGAGATAAAATTTCTTATCATGAATATCAAGAAATTGAAAAGGTAATAGAAATTACCCAAACGACAGGAAAACATAAACTAAACCTGTTAACAAAACCAATGATAGATCAAATTCTAAGGAAAATTCCTGAAAGAAAAAGAAAGAAAATGAATTATGTTCATCTAGGTGGAATTCAAATATTAGTTAAGTCAACTTTTAAAGAAGGAATAAATTGTCCAATAGTGATAAATTTATCAGATGAAAGATTCATAAATGCAAGAGAAGGAAATCTAGCATATACAAAACTCCTATTTACATACTATCCAAAATATTGTATATCGCTCAAAGATGCTGATTTTAATGATGCATTAAGTTTACATTTTCAGATCAAAAGAATTGATCTATTTAAACCAGGTAATCATATAATGAGTATATATTACCAAGCATTATACACAGTTACAAATTCAAATTATGGCAAGGTGTATAAAAATAAAGGAATGATTGAAATAGATCAAGAATGTGCAGGAATTGCAAGAATAGTTGAAGCAGAAATTCAACAGGCTCAAATTCCAGATGAATATGAAATTCGATTTGGAAAAACGAAAGAAATAGAAAGTACTAGTAACCCTAGGCTTTCAATAGAATATGGAAAAAATTCTATTAGAAAAAGTATATCTAATAGATATTATTTGAATATTGAAGCTACAAATATTACAAAAATAAAAGGAAGAATATTCAATGGAACAGAATGGAAGAATCAAGAGATCTTAATACAAACAGGAGCAACTGCTAATCATGTAAAAGGTATCCTAATAGATGGAATACCAATTTACGAAGGAGAACATTATACCTACAAAACTTTCAAAGGAAATAACTTTAGTTGTTAAAACATGGTAAATTTACCTATACAATTTGATACCATAAGAATAACAGTTCCCTGTTACATTACAAATCACGAAAGTGATTAAGAATTAATTTTAGGAAATTTATTCCTAAACAAATTAGAAGATTATAGCATAGGAAAAAATGGAATAGAAATGATATATAATGGTGAAACTTGTTTCATACAAAAAATATAAATGCCAAAAGAAACAATTTTCAAAGTATCAGTTTTCATAGAAATAACTTTCTATGATACCAAATTAACAACTTGTTGTCAAATAGACAATGGATCTGAAGCAAGTCTAGCAAAATCTTTTTTAATAAAAGATTGGGACATAAATAAATCTAATATTTCTATGATAGAATCACAGGAGATAAAGAAAAACTTTCAAAATCGAAAGAAAAGGTAGAAATAATTTTAGGATCAAAAATTGTTTCTATAAATAAATTATTTGCTTATGATAAACTGGAAACAAAATTATTATTAGGAAATGATTTTTTACAACAATTTCAAAATTATCAACAAACCTTATATATGATAAATCTAAAAACTCCTTGTGGACATTACATCAAAATCCCAAGAATACAAAATCCGTATAATCTTGAAAAAGATAATGGAAATTTTAAAAGAAAATATTTAGAAAATCTAAGAAAAATCACTTATAAATGTCTTAATCTAGAAAAGATTAAAGAAAATTTACAGAAGTCATATGGAGAAAACCCATTAGAAAAATGGGAACAATATCATGAAAGAGCAACTTTGACTCTAAAAGATCCTAGTATAATCATTAGAGTAAGACCCATGCTCTACAATGAAGAAGACAACATGGAATTCAAAATTCAAATTAAAGAATTACTCAATCTAAAACTAATAAGAAAGAGTAAAAGTCCTCATAGTAGCCCAGCATTTATGGTAAGAAATAATGCTGAAATTAAAAGAGGAAAAGCTCGCATGGTAATAAACTATAAAGAGCTAAATAAAAATTGTATATTTGATGGATATTTTATCCCAAATAAAAATAATCTGATTAATCTTGCAAAAGGAAAAACATATTTTTCAAAATTCGACTGTAAAAGTCGATTTTGGCAAATAAAATTAGCAGAAAAATCAGTACAGTTAACTGCTTTTAGTACTCCTAATGGCCATTATGAGTGGTTAGTAATGCCTTTTGGGCTAAAAAATGCACCACAAATTTTTCAAAGAAAAATGGATAAAATATTCTCGGGAAAATAATTTTTATCCTAATATGTTCAAAGACATATGAAGAACATTTAAAACATCTGAAGGAATTTTCAGAAATCTGTTTAAAAAATGGAATTATTTTAAGTCAGAAAAAAGCTGACATAAACAAAAATGAAATAGAATTCTTAGGAATGATTATTTCAAAAAATGGAATTGAACTCCAATCTCACATTGCTAAAAAAATAATAGAATTTCCTGACAAATTGGCTACAAAACAAGAAATTCAAAGATTTCTAGGATGCTTGAACTATGCAGGAGAGTTTATTCAAGATTTAGCAAAGAAACGAAATATTCTACAAAAATTAATAAGAAAATCCAATAGACTAGGATGGACAGAAGAACACACAAAGTGTATCAAAAGTCTAAAAGAGGAATGTGCTAAGTTACCAAAACTCAGATTACCAGAAGATAATGATAATCTAGTTTTACAAACTGATGCATCTGATTATCATTGGGGAGCATTATTGCAAACCGATTTAAATGAAATTTGCAGATACACAAGTGGTACTTTTAATGATGCAGAAACAATATATTCCACTAATGAAAAGGAATTATTAGCAATTGTTAGAGGAATCAGAAAATTTTCTGCTTTTCTTTTACCAAAACAATTTGTTATTAGAACTGATAATACGCAAGTTGCAGGGCTAATATATAATAAGCTACCTTCCGAACCGCAATACAGAAGGTTGCATAGATGACAGGTGTTATTATCGTTTTATACATTTTCAATAGAATACATTAAAGGAAATGAAAATTTTCTTGCAGACTTCATCTCCAGAAACGTTCAATATGGACAATCAGACAAAGATCCTGGTAAACAGGATATATGAAAAAATGAAGACAGTGGATGAGTCCATTGATGAAAAAAGTCAAAAGCTTTTCAAAATAAGAGACGAATTATCAAAGTTGTCTGAACAATCTCGGATGTTACAATCTGAATTAAATCAGCTTAGTACTACTCAAGCTGAAAACATGAGAGAATTCTTAATCCTATGTGAATATCTGGACACACGTCCTTTACAGAATTCAAATCTGAAAGGGAATATTAATCCCATAAAAGTGGCAGGAGATGTCCCACTAGCACCTAGTGCCAAAAACATCTCAATGGTAAGCACGGATATACCAATTTCCGCATCAAAAGATGAGGAAAAAAGCCGAGCAAATGAAGCAACATGCTCATCTTCAGCCAATGCTGAAAAAATTATATCTGGGAAACCAGAAAATAAAACTAACCAAGTTCTATCAGGAACAAAAGTATTTTCTTCTTTTCAGGTTGGAAAGCAACACCCAAAGGAAGAAGAATATCTTGCTTTTACCAGATACATCTATAATCTCCCAGAAGAAAGTGGAGACACTTACGGTGTTTTAGGAACAACAAGTTTGTTTCCTAGAATATCAATATTCCCTAACGGAATACCGAGTTTTACAGCTCAATTATTCGAGTTTGGGTATTTAGACCGTGTCTATACAAAACCGGATCTAAAAGAACTGTCCCAACTACCTTCAAGATTGTTCGAGGCAATTAAAAATTTTGCTCAGGGCAATGGAGTTTACTGCAGATTCTATAGTATATCAATGGAATGTCAGGATTTGCAAGCATATTATCCTACACTCAACTACATTTCAATTGAAAAAATTAAGGAATTTAATGTTAAGGCCACCGGAGTTGATAAAAAACTTCCTCACCTTAATAAAAAATGGATTCAAACTAGAAGAGCATTAGGAATAAAAGCCTTATATGCGATTCTAAACAGATTTTACAAAGAAGATTGTAGAGTCATCGATCAAGATAGTGATTGGGTCTTGATTACTAAAGGTAAAACTAAGTCCAAGGAACTTAAAGAAAGAATACTGGACATAGAACTTCACAGGCTAGGAGCCACTGAAGAAATATGGAGATTAGCATGTAAAATGTTAGATCATGATCATGCTTGATGTAGCATAAAGATGAAGACAAAGAAGATGACGTAAGCACTTACGTCAGAAAGCAATAAAGAAAAGAAATTCTTTTCTTTTCTCGCAAAAGAAGGGTCATATCATGTCGGCCAATTATTCAAAAGAAGACAATGGAGCGTCCATTATTTTATCACGAAGGAATCTTTAATCCAAAAAGCAAAGGACTTAAAGATAAGTATGAAATATTTTAGGGAGGTCCCTGAAATAATTTTCTTTTGTAATAAGTCCCTCCTTATATCTATAAAAGGAGAGGAAATTCATACGAAGAAGGCAGACTACATTTTCCAAGAAAAAACACATCTTAGAAAAATGCTAGGTACCTTTGAGAAGTATGAGTCTTAGTGAGTAGTAACTTCTCCCGCCAGGGAAAAGTAATTTCATTAATGTTGTGAGTATTATATAAGTATATTATAGTGTGTATGTAAAATTAAAGATATGAAATAAACAGTTGGTTTTTATATCCTTCTTCTTAAAACTCCATTAATAGTCGTAAGTGAAGGTTGCGATCTTCAGCCTCAGGGAGGAACAGTAACAGAGTAGCCAAAGACTGAGGTCGTTAGGGTGAAACACTGTTCATGGCCTAAAAGGAGAACTACTGCGGTAGTGATAAAGACTATTCATCGACAAAAAAGAAGAAAGGTATACACGCAAACTTTTTATTACATGTTATTAATTTTACAAATATACTATATGTACTTAACTTAAACATTAAGAAAAATTACTTAGTACCTATAGGGAATCAATAAATATTTGAATATCTCATGTTAATATCTGCTTTTAGCATATCATGCTATTTGCATAATACATGCATATCTTAGCATAAAAATGAAATTTCTACAAAAATCATTGCATAGCATAAGAAAAAGAGCTTGAGTATTATATAAGTATATTATAGTGTGTATGTAAAATTAAAGATATGAAATAAACTGTTATTTTTTATATCCTTCTTCTTAAAACTCCATTAATAGTCGTAAGTGAAGGTTGCGATCTTCAGCCTCAGGGAGGAACAGTAACAGAGTAGCCAAAGACTGAGGTCGTTAGGGTGAAACACTGTTCATGGCCTAAAAGGAGAACTACTGTGGTAGTGATAAAGACTATTCATCGACAAAAAAGAAGAAAGGTATACACGCAAACTTTTTATTACATGTTATTAATTTTACAAATATACTATATGTACTTATACTTAACTTAAACATTAAGAAAATTACTTAGTACCTATAGGGAATCAATAAATATTTGAATATCTCATGTTAATATCTGCTATTAGCATATCATGCTATTTGCATAATACATGCATATCTTAGCATAAAAATGAAATTTCTACAAAAATCATTGCATAGCATAAGAAAAAGAGCTTGGATGTCACGAGCCAAAATTTGGGCGTGATGGCACTCGTCTTATCCCACCAAGACAAGTCAGCCTAAAATACAACTAATACAATAAAATGCGAATAATTTACTACAACTTAAATTATATCCCCAAAACCTGGTTGTCACGTGTACAAGCCTCTATAGTACAATTGATTCAAAAGAAATTATAAGTCTCATATGATATTGTTTCTAGAGTAGAACAAAATCATAAATAGGAATAAGAAGGTCTGTTGAGAAGACAAACAGCTACCTCACAAATCTCCAAGAAGCCTCGGAAAAGAAGAGAATATATCATAAAGGTCCGGGCTAGTAACCTACAAAAAAAATTGTAGAAGCAAGGGGTGAGTACCAAACCACACGGTACTCAGCAAGTAAACCTCTAAACACAAGCTAAGGGGATGAAATACGGGTACTCCTACCACCCCCAACCGAACCTCCACAACTACAACCTGCATAAACATCAGCCCAACCTAACAACTCACAGTTTACATAGCACATAACTCAACAACAACACTTAGACAAATTACATATCCTCCACAACACTTTAACAAATTACATATCCTCAACAACAACACTTCAACAATTTACATATCCTCAATAACAACACTTCAACAAATTACATATCCTCAACAACAACACTTCAACCAATTACATATCCTCAATAACAAGCTCAGTATTCATCAATCACAAGTTCCGCAAAAAGACAATCACAAGATCAGCAAAACACAATATCAATTTCACTAATGATAAGTATGTGTAATGCAATGGAATGCAATGTCAAGTATAATGATGCATGTCTGACCTAGTGATACACACCCGCTGTCTCTCAGTCCGGGACCCATGGGGGACATATCTGTCCATGCATCTGTCGCGGCGCACGACACGACCCTCGATAATAGTAACCATCACGGCGCGCGATACGTCCCTCGAAATATAGTATCCATCGCGGCGCGCGATACGTCCCTCGAAATGGTACATCCTCTTTAAGTTTTCATTCTTTCTCAATGCACATAACACTTGTCACAACCATGTCTTAAAATAATCCAAATGATATGTTCACACAAATAAAGAGGATACGACCATTTTCATAACACTGCACAATTCACAACAACATCAACAATGATTCAACAAGCCTTTCAAACCATTCTTTATTATCAACACATCACAAACAAACAATTATTCACATTGCCTTTCATTACCCTTTGTTTTCATCATTAGAATTAATCAATGTGGACAAGTCAACCCATCACCAAGTTCCATTACTCCCACACATATACCACAAGGAAATACACGCATTTCATACACTTAACAAGAGTTTAGAAATTCACTTGCCTCAAGTAGTCGAACTATCACTCCGGGACATGAGTCTTTCCCTTTCATTCAGCTCCAAATAAATGCAATCTATTCAAATAGGTAATTACAATAAGACTGTCGAACTAACAACACACATATTACTATGTGTCTAGTCTAGACTCAATAACTCACTCCGAATTTATTATTAAGTTCCTAAGTTTCAAGCTTATGGCTTAGTCTTAATTTCTCCCAACAATATAATTTAAATAGTTTTCATATAATATAGTACATCAAATATTTAATTTCCCTCTTTTGATATAACAGAACTTGAATTATAGTGTGATAATTTAAGAAGGATCCGATAAAGAATTAAATATTATCGAAGAATACAGTTTGCAAAGTTAGTTCATTCGCTGAAAATTACAATTACACAACTTCATCACCCTATAATACACTACACACCTCAAATAATAAACCTAATCATTATCCTAATTATTTACTCATAATTAAACCACCATGGCATCATAATTTCCCACTAACAATAACGCCACTTTTTATTTTTCTTTATGCAAATAAACAACTTCTCAATTTTTCTATTTCAATTCCACTTTTCACTTTTTCCTCGTTCAATGCCAACATTAAAAGTGGTACTACCAAGTATAATTCCACATAAAATCAGAAAGGTATGCTCACTTTTTCTCCTTTCTCTTTTCCCATGCTCATAATATAATAATATATATAAGAATTGATGATTAATTTCATTATAACATATATGCATACTCACAATTGCAAAGATTTAAGGGCTTGTCACTTATTACCTGGGCGAAACGTAGTTGGTTCCTACGCCGGCTGCCACTTTGCGCAGGTGAACTTTTGTTCTCCTTTTTAATCTCTTCTCTAAATTAATTATGTACTAAAGTGACAAACCCTACTACTTATTTTAATATGATTTTAAATAAATTCAGGTTTGACCCATTATCCACCAATTAAATAAATAAATTATTAAATATATATATATACACCAATTAAATAATCGTAGTTATCAAATAATTTAAAATTTTCAAATCAATTTTATCGACTAATCAAAAAAATATATTCCGGGCAACTATCAAGAGGGGTAAAATGCTAATTTTACGAAAATTATCAAAAACGATCTTTCGGGTCATTACATTATCCACCACTAAAAATCATGTTCGTCCTCGAACATAAAGTAGGAGAAGGAAGAATAACCGATATTACTAGAAGTATGAGGTATGATCTTTCAGAGTTTGTGTTTATCTCTCCAAGTGAGCTCCTCCTTAAGACTATTCCATCAAAGATCAACTACTAAGAAATGGAATTTCGAAAGATCCATAAATCAAGAGTGATTATCAAGCCGCAGACTAATCAATGAACTCAATCTGAATCAAAATTCTCTGAACCACAACACAATAACTAGGTCGAATATTTCCTTAGATAACCACGATAAAATTCTGAATCAATACTTGCTACAATCAGAAGTGAACTACCTGAACCAACCATCAAACACTCATAATGTCTAAACCATCACATATCTTATCAAGATTCTCCTTTCACAAGCTTAAGTTATAAAAAAAAATCTGACCTTTAGACATCGGGCATCAAGGGAGAATCAAAACATATCTAATCAAAATAAGTTAAAGATTAAGTAAGCACCCAACAAGTGGTACCCTCAAGGATGCAGAACCTTTAACAACATTGTCAGATAACTGTAACTCTTCACGAAAACTCTTCTATAAATTCTTATAAGCAAGGTTGTGTCTATTGAGATATTTTTTTAACTATTTCAACAACGCCAAATTTATCATAAATAAATGACCAAGTCTGTCAGAGGATCCTACTCTATCAAGAGGACATAAGAGGATCGGTACATCCGATCCACCACTAGGGATTCACCCATAGATGTGGAAACACAAGTGTCATAAGTGGTGAATCATACTCCAAATAATATCCACTTCGAAGAAAGTGGTTACATAAGAATATATAGAAACAAGGTCGAATACCACAAGATACTTCTTCCATAGTGCTCATATAAATAAAATTCTACTTATCTGACTCGATCTCTCGATTTTATTATTATTATTATTATTTTCTTAATTGCTACCAACAATCAATCAAACTGACCCCCATTACAATATTACATATACTAGATTCATCGAACCTCACATACTCCTCACAGTACTCCATTAAATCTAACACTCTTAATACCAACAAACATCATAACTACACCAGTCATTACCTACTCTCAAATTGTCACTAGTATCAAAGTATCCTTATCAAATACATTAGCCTCAAAATTTTCAAATTATGACGCTCTCTCTTTCCAAATAAGCATTTTATGACATATACGGGTCCCATCCAAGGCTAACACTAGTTTCAAATCTAAAAATAGTTTCCCATCAATATAAAGTTATTGAATAACGTACAATGTCAACTCCACGTAATCTTTTCAGATGTCAAATTTCAACTAACATTCAAAACCATCATATACCTCATAACAAAACTTAAGAACTTCTTGGCCACTCCAATAATTTGGTTTACTATAAGCTCATAACCTCTACTCACTATCAAATGCCTATGTAACACATCATAACAATTTGTATCATCCCATCAACAAAGTAGTTTCAATTTCCTCGAAATCTTCATTAATCATGTAAAATTGTAGGTCCACACCGTTGAACATCAATAAGTTACCTATCATAATTTGAACAATCTAGCTTGACATAACCACATATAATCTTCCCCACATCATTACTTGTCACCCAAACAAAACTCAATCTTTAGAAAAGTTGATGATAATTCCTAGTAAATTTGTACTAGTTCATATCTCACAATCATATTTAAACTCATAAATAAAAATCAATAAATTCTTCAACTATAAACCAAGGGCTTATACGAGAGGTCTTATTCCTTCACTTTTCTTAAATTCTTCCCATGTCAGAAATTTTTAAATACCTTGAATTCTAATACACCAAAATTTTGTTCCCTTTATTGATTCGCTTATCAATTTTATTCTTTGGCCAACAACCCACGACAATTTTTTTTTTTTTTTACTTTAAATCAAAACATTACGTGAAATCCCCCTTATCTATAACAATCAAAAGTAACCAAATTTACTACTCAAATTATTTTAAGTCCTTCAAATGCTTCATACTCAATGTGATCGATCATTTCTTATCTTACCAATTCTACCTTGATAAAAACACACTGCCATAAACCTAGACTCACTATGAAAAACTTGAATTTTGAATCCAAATATGTGCCAATTTCCTTTATCTTTCAACATTAACACATACATTGAAGATTTTTATTAATTCACGTATCTTAGCTTATCATTGATCGCCTCTCCATCGACCTTATCATATTTTTTTCCTAAAAATTCAACCGTACTCATTACCAACTCAAAACCACAAAAAAAAAACATATAATCACACTCGAGTTGAACGTATGTAATTTTCTTTTTCAAATCTTATCCAACAACTTTTAACCAATATGATGAACCCATAAAACTATCATAATAATCTAGGCATAACAGATGAAACCACATATCTCAAAATTCAATTATCCACTCTTTCTAACATCTTTGGCCCTTACAATATGAGTAAATATCCTTGTTCCCGTCTCCTTCCGAAGATTAAACTACATCCCACTAATTCATTTCATGATGACTCTAGCTCCTTTCGATTATATTCGACTAACTCCTCATAAAAATCACCATATAACCATGCTACTCACAAAATAGTAGTAAACCATAACTCAGAAATTCTAAAGTCACCATTATCATTTAAAAGTCTTTTAACCAACAAAACTTATCATATAGTTGCATCCTAATCACAATCCATCACAAACTCTGCTTATCACTATGCCCAGTCAGCCCTTGTCACCACAACAAAGTCAACCTTGTCATCGACATGACATCTCACCCCCAACTATACCAATCAAATTCAACAGACCAACTTAACTTTATACGTATTTTTTTTTACTGAAATTTTCAATTGCCTTCACCCAAGTATACTTGTTGGGGCTTTCTTTACATATAAGTTTATCATCCTAGTGTCGATCCACTTCGATGGAGCTTACGGTGAAATCAACACTCATTTAAAATTCACAAAATATATTTCACAACCTGAACACATCAATATCATACCAAAGATCCACCACTAAAAGCTTCCTTATAAATAATGTTTAACACGTCCATCCGTACTAGCAAGCTAGTTGGTTTCTCAAATATGAATTCAGCACCAAATCTTATCATATGAGCATGTAATACAATAGATAACTCCTTAAGTAGTTAGTATTTGCACTTAACATCAACGTAACCATTTTCATATACAACTAGTTCCACATTGTGAAGTCTGTTAAATCCACTACTAGGACACATCATACCTATCGAGAAGATTGTACCCAAATAGCCCACACATTTTTACCTATCGAATAACTTTAAAATATTATCAAATTCGCTCCATGTCTAGCCCAAGCTATATGTATTCTTTCTTAGGGCAGGTCGATAACAAAAGTAAGACACTCCATAATTCTAACCAAGTATCTATCAGTACCATTGTAATAGTCGTATCATGACCTTCTTTGTATACACTCAATCAGCAAAACCACAGAAGAGATTCTGACTGAATTGGTGCAACATCATTTGCTAAGCAACCCATTAATGGTATGACAACTATATCAACTGTATTTTTCAAGGTTACACTATTTATTATCTAGCCAATTCTTCAAACATTTAACTTCTAATTGTCGAACCACTCCATATATTGCTTATACCAGATAAGTACTATATATATTTTTTGTTTACTATGATAACTAACCTTACTCAACCCTTTCAAATATCATCACACATTCGTTTTATAAATATATCATTTTCACCTTAATACCAGATCTAACATCAAATAAATACACGCCACGCCAATTATTCACAAAAGGAACTACGCACGAGTCATCACATAAATGAGAGAGTAGATGGAGTAAAGCGATAAGAATCAAATTGGACTAAGGACGCACGATAGAGATTCAAGAAGTGAATATTTTTCCTAAAATCCACAATAGTCTCTCGAAGATAAGTACAGACGTCTCCGTACCGATCCTCGAGACTCTACTTAGACTTGACTTGTACACACGTGAGACCTGTGAACCTGGGGCTCTGATACCATTTGTCACGACCCAAAATTTGGGCGTGATGGCACTCGTCTTATCCCACCAAGACAAGTCAGCCTAAAATACAACTAATACAATAAAATGCGAATGATTTACTACAACTTAAATTATATCCCCAAAATCTGGTTGTCACGTGTACAAGCCTCTATAGTACAATTGATTCAAAAGAAATTATAAGTCTCATATGATATTGTTTCTAGAGTAGAACAAAATCATAAATAGGAATAAGAAGGTCTGTTGAGAAGAGAAACAGCTACCTCACAAATCTCCAAGAAGCCTCGGAAAAGAAGAGAATATATCATAAAGGTCCGGGCTAGTAACCTACAAAAAAAATTGTAGAAGCAAGGGGTGAGTACCAAACCACACGGTACTCAGCAAGTAAACCTCTAAACACAAGCTAAGGGGATGAAATACGGGTACTCCTACCACCCCCAACCGAACCTCCACAACTACAACCTGCATAAACATCAGCCCAACCTAACAACTCACAGTTTACATAGCACGTAACTCAACAACAACACTTAGACAAATTACATATCCTCCACAACACTTTAACAAATTACATATCCTCAACAACAACACTTCAACAATTTACATATCCTCAATAACAACACTTCAACAAATTACATATCCTCAACAACAACACTTCAACCAATTACATATCCTCAATAACAAGCTCAGTATTCATCAATCACAAGTTCCGCAAAAAGACAATCACAAGATCAGCAAAACACAATATCAATTTCACTAATGATAAGTATGTGCAATGCAATGGAATGCAATGTCAAGTATAATGATGCATGTCTGACCTAGTGATACACACTCGCTGTCTCTCAGTCCGGGACCCATGGGGGACATATCTGTCCATGCATCTGTCGCGGCGCACGACATGACCCTCGATAATAGTAACCATCGCGGCGCGCGATACGTCCCTCGAAATATAGTATCCATCGCGGCGCGCGATACGTCCCTCGAAATGGTACATCCTCTTTAAGTTTTCATTCTTTCTCAATGCACATAACACTTGTCACAACCATGTCTTAAAATAATCCAAATGATATGTTCACACAAATAAAGAGGATACGACCATTTTTATAACACTGCACAATTCACAACAACATCAACAATGATTCAACAAGCCTTTCAAACCATTCTTTATTATCAACACATCACAAACAAACAATTATTCACATTGCCTTTCATTACCCTTTGTTTTCATCATTAGAATTAATCAATGTGGACAAGTCAACCCATCACCAAGTTTCATTACTCCCACACATATACCACAAGGAAATACACGCATTTCATACACTTAACAAGAGTTTAGAAATTCACTTGCCTCAAGTAGTCGAACTATCACTCCGGGACATGAGTCTTTCCCTTTCATTCAGCTCCAAATAAATGCAATCTATTCAAATAGGTAATTACAATAAGACTGTCGAACTAACAACACACATATTACTATGTGTCTAGTCTAGACTCAATAACTCACTCCGAATTTATTATTAAGTTCCTAAGTTTCAAGCTTATGGCTTAGTCTTAATTTCTCCCAACAATATAATTTAAATAGTTTTCATATAATATAGTACATCAAATATTTAATTTCCCTCTTTTGATATAACAGAACTTGAATTATAGTGTGATAATTTAAGAAGGATCCGATAAAGAATTAAATATTATCGAAGAATACAGTTTGCAAAGTTAGTTCATTCGCTGAAAATTACAATTACACAACTTCATCACCCTATAATACACTACACACCTCAAATAATAAACCTAATCATTATCCTAATTATTTACTCATAATTAAACCACCATGGCATCATAATTTCCCACTAACAATAACGCCACTTTTTATTTTTCTTTATGCAAATAAACAACTTCTCAATTTTTCTATTTCAATTCCACTTTTCACTTTTTCCTCGTTCAATGCCAACATTAAAAGTGGTACTACCAAGTATAATTCCACATAAAATCAGAAAGGTATGCTCACTTTTTCTCCTTTCTCTTTTCCCATGATCATAATATAATAATATATATAAGAATTGATCATTAATTTCATTATAACATATATGCATACTCACAATTGCAAAGATTTAAGGGGTTGTCACTTATTACCTGGGCGAAACGTAGTTGGTTCCTACGCCGGCTGCCACTTTGCGCAGGTGAACTTTTGTTCTCCTTTTTAATCTCTTCTCTAAATTAATTATGTACTAAAGTGACAAACCCTACTACTTATTTTAATATGATTTTAAATAAATTCAGGTTCGACCCATTATCCACCAATTAAATAAATAAATTATTAAATATATATATATATACACCAATTAAATAATCGTAGTTATCAAATAATTTAAAATTTTCAAATCAATTTTATCGACTAATCAAAAAAATATATTCCGGGCAACTATAAAGAGGGGTAAAATGCTAATTTTACGAAAATTATAAAAAACGATCTTTCGGGTCATTACATTGGAAGCATAAACGGGCTTTATTTCATATGGATAAAGCAATTTTCGAAATGGAACAAGTATATAGGCATACTGGTCATCAATATGATGCATTAATTTCCATACATGAAATGAAATTGTATTAAATACAAGAATACTTTGAGTATAAAAATGCTTTATCAATTTTAAAAAACTATATAGTTTTTACTGCTTAAAAATAGCATTCAATTTTACGCTACCCTGTTTAAATTAAACAGCTATAAAATAATGGTATCAGAGCCAAGTAACTAAACCAAACTATGGACACAAATTTTACATTTATAAAACCTTTTTGGTATATAGAAATTGATACTCTTGTATCAATTTTACAAGCAATAAAAGAATTAGATAAAAATTTAAAAAGAAAGATTGTTAAGATAATTACTTTAAAAAATAAAAGAGACGAAGAAAGATATAATATTATAAATTATGATTTCTTTGACACATCTGATTATTATTTTTCAGAATAATGAGCATAAAAGAAATTTCAGAATTACTAAAAGATCTCATAGAGAGTAATAAACAATTAACCTTACGGTTAAAAATGATAGAAATAGAAATAAAATATATTAAAGAATATATTCCAGGAAGAATAACAAATATAATAGAAAAAATAGAAAAATTTGACAAAAAAGTAAGTCAAAAATATATTAAAGAATTATTAAACAAAAAATCAGCAAGTGAAAACACTTATAAAAAAGGAAGCATGGATGAAATTTTAATCCAAAAATTTCTTGAAAAGCAAAAAGAAAAAGATTTATATGAATTAGAAAATGATTTGGAAACAAATCCAAAAGATAATTCTGTTGTGGAAATTAATTCTAAATCAAAAGAAGAAGTTAATAATGAATGAACTTGATGAGCTGGTTTATTCAATGGAAGATCTAAGTCTTTCAGAAGAATTAAAGGTATTCATGAATAAAGGAGAAACAGGAGGACCCCAAGGTAAATTTGAAGCATCAACATCAATGAAAGAAGAATGGCAAGAGCCAGAAAATGATGATAAAATTTTTGCAAATAAAGCAAAAAGGAATAATGATTGTACAAAGAACTATCATAATAGTGATAAGTCAAGATTTATGCCAAATAGACTCCCAACGGGGAATATCGGAGTTCAATTTCTTGATCTTGAATGCAAAAGAGATCCAGAAGATAGCCTAGACCTTTGGTCTCAAAATATGCTCCTATACTTCCTATTAGGAAAAGGAAATTATACAGAGGAAGAAAAATATATCATTATGATAAACACTTTTATTGGAAAAGTAAATGACTGGTTTTCAGGATTAACTGAAGATGCAGAAAATATAATCAAAAATGACACCTTAGAAGGATTAAAAAATTCTGTACAAGAAGGTATAACAAATCTAAAGCAATATATTGTAAATGAATTCTTTGGAGGACAAGGAAATATAAAAGAAAATAAAGAAATAATAAGGACTATTGCTAAAGAGAAATTAGAAAAATTACAAATTTGTAAAATGAGTTATATTCAAGAATACACTTGTGAATTAGAAGAATATTATTATAAAATATTTGATAGCGGTAAGGAAATGATGCCTTATCTAGAAAAATACTATCAAAAATTACCAGGCTTCTGGGCTAAATACTTTAGAGAAGAATACGAAAAAGAAAATAAAAAGGGAGATACTCTTGGACAAAGGATAAATTTCCTAAGAAATAGACTTGGTCAACTTTGTATGTCACATAACATACAAAGAAACGCTAAAAGAATAAATACACAAATTTATTGTAAAGATACCAACGCATCTACTCAATGGGGATGTGATGATAGACCTTCTACTATACCAAGATTTCCTTCTCTTGCATTTATGAATCTTTCATCTGATAAATTTATCACTATTGGACAATTTATTCCTTCTTTAAAAGTTGACTTAACTAATATTTGAATTCCACCAGTTCAGAAGAATCTGACTAAATGAATAAAGAAATACAAGAAAAAGAAAATTCTGTACAAATGTTAGAAACAGAAGAAGATCATCATGGTTATGCTTTAAAAGCAACCTTTGATGGAGAAACTTTTAGGAAAATCCAAGGATTAAAACTAAATCTTAAAGTAGAAGATAATCTACTAAGCAGAATGCAAAGAGTGTTTGCAAGAGATAAAATTTCTTATCATGAATATCAAGAAATTGAAAAGGTAATAGAAATTACCCAAACGACAGGAAAACATAAACTAAACCTGTTAACAAAACCAATGATAGATCAAATTCTAAAGAAAATTTCTGAAAGAAAAAGAAAGAAAATGAATTATGTTCTTCTGTTTCTAACATTTGTACATAATTTTCTTTTTCTTGTATTTCTTTATTCATTTAGTCAGATTCTTCTGAACTGGTGGAATTCAAATATTAGTTAAGTCAACTTTTAAAGAAGGAATAAATTGTCCAATAGTGATAAATTTATCAGATGAAAGATTCATAAATGCAAGAGAAGGAAATCTTGGTATAGTAGAAGGTCTATCATCACATCCC
This sequence comes from Solanum sitiens, assembly GCA_016801875.1. Lineage (NCBI taxonomy): Eukaryota > Viridiplantae > Streptophyta > Magnoliopsida > Solanales > Solanaceae > Solanum > Solanum sitiens. The sequence continues at coordinate 31,048 of JABWTJ010001302.1, read as the reverse complement.
CATTGAGTAGATGCGTTGGTATCTTTACAATAAATTTGTGTATTTATTCTTTTAGCGTTTCTTTGTATGTTATGTGACATACAAAGTTGACCAAGTCTATTTCTTAGAAAATTTATCCTTTGTGCAAGAGTATCTCCCTTTTATTTTCTTTTTCGTATTCTTCTCTAAAGTATTTAGCCCAGAAGCCTGGTAATTTTTGATAGTATTTTTCTAGATAAGGCATCATTTCCTTACCGCTATCAAATATTTTATAATAATATTCTTCGAATTCACAAGTGTACTCTTGAATATAACTCATTTTACAAATTTGTAATTTTTCTAATTTCTCTTTAGCAATAGTCCTTATTATTTCTTTATTTTCTTTTATATTTCCTTGTCCTCCAAAGAATTCATTTGCAATATATTGCTTTAGATTTGTTATACCTTCTTGTACAGAATTTTTTAATCCTTCTAAGGTGTCATTTTTGATTATATTTTCTGCATCTTCAGTTAATCCTGAAAACCAGTCATTTACTTTTCCAATAAAAGTGTTTATCATAATGATATATTTTTCTTTCTCTGTATAATTTCCTTTTCCTAATAGGAAATATAGGAGCATATTTTGAGACCAAAGGTCTAGGCTATCTTCTGGATCTCTTTTGCATTCAAGATCAAGAAATTGAACTCCGATATCCCCCGTTGGGAGTCTATTTGGCATAAATCTTGACTTATCACTATTATGATAGTTCTTTGTAAAATCATTATTCCTTTTTGCTTTATTTGCAAAATTTTTATCATCATTTTCTGGCTCTTGCCATTCTTCTTTCATTGATGTTGATGCTTCAAATTTACCTTGGGGTCCTCCTGTTTCCCATTTATTCATGAATACCTTTAATTCTTCTGAAAGACTTAGATCTTCCATTGAATAAACCAGCTCATCAAGTTCATTTATTATTAACTTCTTCTTTTGATTTAGAATTAATTTCCACAACAGAATTATCTTTTGGATTTGTTTCCAAATCATTTTCTAATTCATATAAATCTTTTTCTTTTTGCTTTTCAAGAAATTTTTGGATTAAAATTTCATCCATGCTTCCTTTTTGATAAGTGTTTCCACTTGCTGATTTTTTGTTTAATAATTCTTTAATATATTTTTGACTTACTATTTTGTCAAATTTTTCTGTTTTTTCTATTATATTTGTTATTCTTCCTGGAATATTTTCTTTAATATATTTTATTTCTATTTCTATCATTTTTAACCGTAAGGTTAATTGTTTATTACTCTCTATGAGATCTTTTAGTAATTCTGAAATTTCTTTTATGCTCATTATTCTGAAAAATAATAATCAGAGGTGTCAAAGAAATTATAATTTATAATATTATATCTTTCTTCGTCTCTTTTATTTTTTAAAGTAATTATCTTAACAATCTTTCTTTTTAAATTTTCATCTAATTCTTTTATTGCTTGTAAAATTGATACAAGAGTATCAATTTCTATATACCAAAAAGGTTTAATAAATGTAAAATCTGTGTCCATAGTTTGGTTTAGTTAATCCTGAAAACCAGTCATTTACTTTTCCAATAAAAGTGTTTATCATAATGATATATTTTTCTTCCTCTGTATAATTTCCTTTTCCTAATAGGAAGTATAGGAGCATATTTTGAGACCAAAGGTCTAGGCTATCTTCTGGATCTCTTTTGCATTCAAGATCAAGAAATTGAACTCCGATATCCCCCGTTGGGAGTCTATTTGGCATAAATCTTGACTTATCACTATTATGATAGTTCTTTGTAAAATCATTATTCCTTTTTGCTTTATTTGCAAAATTTTTATCATCATTTTCTGGCTCTTGCCATTCTTCTTTCATTGATGTTGATGCTTCAAATTTACCTTGGGGTCCTCCTGTTTCCCCTTTATTCATGAATACCTTTAATTCTTTTGAAAGACTTAGATCTTCCATTGAATAAACCAGCTCATCAAGTTCATTCATTATTAACTTCTTCTTTTGATTTAGAATTAATTTCCACAACAGAATTATCTTTTGGATTTGTTTCCAAATCATTTTCTAATTCATATAAATCTTTTTCTTTTTGCTTTTCAAGAAATTTTTAGATTAAAATTTCATCCATGTTTCCTTTTTGATAAGTGTTTCCACTTGCTGATTTTTTGTTTAATAATTCTTTAATATATTTTTGACTTACTTTTTTGTCAAATTTTTCTGTTTTTTCTATTATATTTGTTATTCTTCCTGGAATATTTTCTTTAATATATTTTATTTCTATTTCTATCATTTTTAACCGTAAGGTTAATTGTTTATTACTCTCTATGAGATCTTTTAGTAATTCTGAAATTTCTTTTATGCTCATTATTCTGAAAAATAATAATCAGAGGTGTCAAAGAAATTACAGTTTATAATATTATATCTTTCTTCGTCTCTTTTATTTTTTAAAGTAATTATCTTAACAATCTTTCTTTTAAATTTTCATCTAATTCTTTTATTGCTTGTAAAATTGATACAAGAGTATCAATTTCTATATACCAAAAAGGTTTTATAAATGTAAAATCTGTCCATAGTTTAGTTTTGTTACTTGGCTCTGATACCATTATTTTATAGCTGTTTAATTTAAACAGGGTAGCATAAAATTGAATGCTGTTTTTAAGCAGTAAAAACTATATAGTTTTTTAAAATTGATAAAGCATTTTTATACTCAAAGTATTCTTGTATTTTATACAATTTCATTTCATGTATGGAAATTATTAATGCATCATATTGATGACCAGTATGCCTATAGACTTGTTCCATTTCGAAAATTGCTTTATCCATATGAAATAAAACCCGTTTATGCTTCCAAGCTCTTTTTCTTATACTATGCAATGATTTTTGTAGAAATTTCATTTTTATGCTAAGATATGCATGTATTATGCAAATAGCATGATATGCTAATAGCAGATATTAACATGAGATATTCAAATATTTATTGATTCCCTATAGGTACTAAGTAATTTTTCTTAATGTTTAAGTTAAGTATAAGTACATATAGTATATTTGTAAAATTAATAACATGTAATAAAAAGTTTGCGTGTATACCTTTCTTCATTTTTGTCGATGAATAGTCTTTATCACTACCGCAGTAGTTCTCCTTTTAGGCCATGAACAGTGTTTTACCCTAACGACCTCAGTCTTTGGCTACTCTGTTACTGTTCCTCCCTGAGGCTGAAGATCGCAATCTTCACTTACGACTATTAATGGAGTTTTAAGAAGAAGGATATAAAAACCAACTGTTTATTTCATATCTTTAATTTTACATACACACTATAATATACTTATATAATACTCACAACATTAATGAAATTACTTTTTCCTGGCGGGAGAAGTTACTACTCACTAAGACTCATACTTCTCAAAGGTACCTAACATTTTTCTAAGATGTGTTTTTTCTTGGAAAATGTAGTCTACCTTCTTCGTATGAATTTCCTCTCCTTTTATAGAGGAGGGACTTATTACAAAAGAAAATTATTTCAGGGACCTCCCTAAAATATTTCATACTTATCTTTAAGTCCTTTGCTTTTTGGATTAAAGATTCCTTCGTGATAAAATAATGGACGCTCCATTGTCTTCTTTTGAATAATTGGCCGACATGATATGACCCTTCTTTTGCGAGAAAAGAAAAGAATTTCTTTTCTTTATTGCTTTCTGACATAAGTGCTTACGTCATCTTCTTTGTCTTCATCTTTATGCTACATCAGGCATGATCATGATCTAACATTTTACATGCTAATCTCCATGTTTCTTCAGTGGCTCCTAGCCTGTGAAGTTCTATGTCCAGTATTCTTTCTTTAAGTTCCTTGGACTTAGTTTTACCTTTAGTAATCAAGACCCAATCACTATCTTGATCGATGACTCTACAATCTTCTTTGTAAAATCTGTTTAGAATCGCATATAAGGCTTTTATTCCTAATGCTCTTCTAGTTTGAATCCATTTTTTATTAAGGTGAGGAAGTTTTTTATCAACTCCGGTGGCCTTAACATTGAATTCCTTAATTTTTTCAATTGAAATGTAGTTGAGTGTAGGATAATATGCTTGCAAATCCTGACATTCCATTGATATGCTATAGAATCTGCAGTAAACTCCATTGCCCTGAGCAAAATTTTTAATTGCCTCGAACAATCTTGAAGGTAGTTGGGACAGTTCTTTTAGATCCGGTTTTGTATAGACACGGTCTAAATACCCAAACTCAAATAATTGAGCTGTAAAACTCGGTATTCCGTTCGGGAATATTGATATTCTAGGAAACAAACTTGTTGTTCCTAAAACACCGTAAGTGTCTCCACTTTCTTCTGGGAGATTATAGATGTATCTGGTAAAAGCAAGATATTCTTCTTCCTTTGGGTGTTGCTTTCCAACCTGAAAAGAAGAAAATACTTTTGTTCCTGATAGAACTTGGTTAGTTTTATTTTCTGGTTTCCCAGATATAATTTTTTCAGCTTTGGCTGAAGATGAGCATGTTGCTTCATTTGCTCGGCTTTTTTCCTCATCTTTTGATGCGGAAATTGGCATATCCGTGCTTACCATTGAGATGTTTTTGGCACTAGGTGCTAGTGGGACATCTCCTGCCACTTTTATGGGATTAATATTCCCTTTCAGATTTGAATTCTGTGAAGGACGTGTGTCCAGATATTCACATAGGATTAAGAATTCTCTCATGTTTTCAGCTTGAGTAGTACTAAGCTGATTTAATTCAGATTGTAACATCCGAGATTGTTCAGACAACTTTGATAATTCGTCTCTTATTTTGAAAAACTTTTGACTTTTTTCATCAATGGACTCATCCACTGTCTTCATTTTTTCATATATCCTGTTTACCAAGATCTTTGTCCGATTGTCCATATTGAACGTTTCTGGAGTTGAAGTCTGCAAGAAAATTTTCATTTCCTTTAATGTATTCTATTGAAAATGTATAAAACGATAATAACACCTGCCATCTGTGCAACCTTCTGTATTGCGGTTCGGAAGGTAGCTTATTATATATTAGCCCTGCAAGTTGCGTATTATCAGTTCTAATAACAAATTGTTTTGGTAAAAGAAAAGCAGAAAATTTTCTGATTCCTCTAAGAATTGCTAATAATTCCTTTTCATTAGTGGAATATCTTGTTTCTGCATCATTAAAAGTACCACTTGTGTATCTGCAAATTTCATTTAAATTGGTTTGCAATAATGCTCCCTAATGATAATCAGATGCATCAGTTTGGGATTTTGATGTAATGTCCACAAGGAGTTTTTAGATTTATCATATATAAGGTTTGTTGATAATTTTGAAATTGTTGTAAAAAATCATTTCCTAATAATAATTTTGTTTCCAGTTTATCTTAAGCAAATAATTTATTTATAGAAACAATTTTTGATCCTAAAATTATTTCTACCTTTTCTTTCGATTTTGAAAGTTTTTCTTTATCTCCTGTGATTCTATCATAGAAATATTAGATTTATTTATGTCCCAATCTTTTATTAAAAAAGATTTTGCTAGACTTGCTTCAGATCCATTGTCTATTTGACAACAAGTTGTTAATTTGGTATCATAGAAAGTTATTTCTATGAAAACTGATACTTTGAAAATTGTTTCTTTTGGCATTTATATTTTTTGTATGAAACAAGTTTCACCATTATATATCATTTCTATTCCATTTTTTCCTATGCTATAATCTTCTAATTTGTTTAGGAATAAATTTCCTAAAATTAATTCTTAATCACTTTCGTGATTTGTAATGTAACAGGGAACTGTTATTCTTATGGTATCAAATTGTATAGGTAAATTTACCATCTTTTTACAACTAAAGTTATTTCCTTCGAAAGTTTTGTAGGTATAATGTTCTCCTTCGTAAATTGGTATTCCATCTATTAGGATACCTTTTACATGATTAGCAGTTGCTCCTGTTTGTATTAAGATCTCTTGATTCTTCCATTCTGTTCCATTGAATATTCTTCCTTTTATTTTTGTAATATTTGTAGCTTCAATATTTAAATAATATCTATTAGATATACTTTTTCTAATAGAATTTTTTCCATATTCTATTGAAAGCCTAGGGTTACTAGTACTTCCTATTTCTTTCGTTTTTCCAAATTGAATTTCATATTCATCTGAAATTTGGGCCTGTTGAATTTCTGCTTCAACTATTCTTGCAATTCCTGCACATTCTTGATCTATTTCAATCATTCCTTTATTTTTATACACCTTGCCATAATTTGAATTTGTAACTGTGTATAATGCTTGGTAATATATACTCATTATATGATTACCTGGTTTAAATAGATAATTTCTTTTGATCTGAAAATGTAAACTCAATGCATCATTAAAATCAACATCTTTGAGTGATATACAATATTTTGGATAGTATGTAAATAGGAGTTTTGTATAGGCTAGATTTCCTTCTACTATACCAAGATTTCCTTCTCTTGCATTTATGAATCTTTCATCTGATAAATTTATCACTATTGGACAATTTATTCTTTCTTTAAAAGTTGACTTAACTAATATTTGAATTCCACCTAGATGGACATAATTCATTTTCTTTCTTTTTCTTTCAGGAATTTTCCTTAGAATTTGATCTATCATTGGTTTTGTTAACAGGTTTAGTTTATGTTTTCCTGTCGTTTGGGTAATTTCTATTACCTTTTCAATTTCTTGATATTCATGATAAGAAATTTTATCTCTTGCAAACACTCTTTGCATTCTGCTTAGTAGATTATCTTCTACTTTGAGATTTAGTTTTAATCCTTGGATTTTTCTAAAAGTTTCTCCATCAAAGGTTGCTTTTAAAGCATAACCATGATGATCTTCTTCTGCTTCTAACATTTGTACAGAATTTTCTTTTTCTTGTATTTCTTTATTCATTTAGTCAGATTCTTCTGAACTGGTTGAACATTCTTCATAAATCTCTTCAAAGAAATCATTACTTTCTATAGATTTTATTGATTCGAGATCTGAATCAATTTCTATTCTATCTATCTTTGAGATTTTTACTCTTTTCTTGTTACATTCGTAACTTTTATGACCTTCTTCTCCACAATTGTAGCATTTGCATTTATCTTTTGTTTTTGAAAATTCTCTTTTCTTTTTATAATATTTTTTCTTTGGTATATATTTCTGTTTATAGAAATATTTTCTTTTTATTAACCCTTTTTTGAGTTGTTTTCTTTTTTTGTAAGGTCTATCATCACATCCCCATTGAGTAGATGCGTTGGTATCTTTACAATAAATTTGTGTATTTATTCTTTTAGCGTTTCTTTGTATGTTATGTGACATACAAAGTTGACCAAGTCTATTTCTTAGGAAATTTATCCTTTGTCCAAGAGTATCTCCCTTTTTATTTTCTTTTTCGTATTCTTCTCTAAAGTATTTAGCCCAGAAGCCTGGTAATTTTTTATAGTATTTTTCTAGATAAGGCATCATTTCCTTACCGCTATCAAATATTTTATAATAATATTCTTCGAATTCACAAGTGTATTCTTGAATATAACTCATTTTACAAATTTGTAATTTTTCTAATTTCTCTTTAGCAATAGTCCTTATTGTTTCTTTATTTTCTTTTATATTTCCTTGTCCTCCAAAGAATTCATTTGCAATATATTGCTTTAGATTTGTTATACCTTCTTGTACAGAATTTTTTAATCCTTCTTCGGTGTCATTTTTGATTATATTTTCTGCATCTTCAGTTAATCCTAAAAACCAGTCATTTACTTTTCCAATAAAAGTGTTTATCATAATGATATATTTTTCTTCCTCTGTATAATTTCCTTTTCCTAATAGGAAGTATAGGAGCATATTTTGAGACCAAAGGTCTAGGCTATCTTCTGGATCTCTTTTGCATTCAAGATCAAGAAATTGAACTCCGATATCCCCCGTTGGGTGTCTATTTGGCATAAATCTTGACTTATCACTATTATGATAGTTCTTTGTAAAATCATTATTCCTTTTTGCTTTATTTGCAAAAATTTTATCATCATTTTCTGGCTCTTGCCATTCTTTTTTCATTGATGTTGATGCTTCAAATTTACCTTGGGGTCCTCCTGTTTCCCCTTTATTCATGAATACCTTTAATTCTTCTGAAAGACTTAGATCTTCCTTTGGGTGTTGCTTTCCAACCTGAAAAGAAGAAAATACTTTTGTTCCTGATAGAACTTGGTTAGTTTTATTTTCTGGTTTCCCAGATATAATTTTTTCAGCTTTGGCTGAAGATGAGCATGTTGCTTCATTTGCTCGGCTTTTTTCCTCATCTTTTGATGCGGAAATTGGCATATCCGTGCTTACCATTGAGATGTTTTTGGCACTAGGTGCTAGTGGGACATCTCCTGCCACTTTTATGGGATTAATATTCCCTTTCAGATTTGAATTCTGTGAAGGACGTGTGTCCAGATATTCACATAGGATTAAGAATTCTCTCATGTTTTCAGCTTGAGTAGTACTAAGCTGATTTAATTCAGATTGTAACATCCGAGATTGTTCAGACAACTTTGATAATTCGTCTCTTATTTTGAAAAACTTTTGACTTTTTTCATCAATGGACTCATCCACTGTCTTCATTTTTTCATATATCCTGTTTACCAGGATCTTTGTCTGATTGTCCATATTGAACGTTTCTGGAGTTGAAGTCTGCAAGAAAATTTTCATTTCCTTTAATGTATTCTATTGAAAATGTATAAAACGATAATAACACCTGCCATCTGTGCAACCTTCTGTATTGCGGTTCGGAAGGTAGCTTATTATATATTAGCCCTGCAAGTTGCGTATTATCAGTTCTAATAACAAATTGTTTTGGTAAAAGAAAAGCAGAAAATTTTCTGATTCCTCTAAGAATTGCTAATAATTCCTTTTCATTAGTGGAATATCTTGTTTCTGCATCATTAAAAGTACCACTTGTGTATCTGCAAATTTCATTTAAATTGGTTTGCAATAATGCTCCCCAATGATAATCAGATGCATCAGTTTGGGATTTTGATGTAATGTCCACAAGGAGTTTTTAGATTTATCATATATAAGGTTTGTTGATAATTTTGAAATTGTTGTAAAAAATCATTTCCTAATAATAATTTTGTTTCCAGTTTATCATAAGCAAATAATTTATTTATAGAAACAATTTTTGATCCTAAAATTATTTCTACCTTTTCTTTCGATTTTGAAAGTTTTTCTTTATCTCCTGTGATTCTATCATAGAAATATTAGATTTATTTATGTCCCAATCTTTTATTAAAAAAGATTTTGCTAGACTTGCTTCAGATCCATTGTCTATTTGACAACAAGTTGTTAATTTGGTATCATAGAAAGTTATTTCTATGAAAACTGATACTTTGAAAATTGTTTCTTTTGGCATTTATATTTTTTGTATGAAACAAGTTTCACCATTATATATCATTTCTATTCCATTTTTTCCTATGCTATAATCTTCTAATTTGTTTAGGAATAAATTTCCTAAAATTAATTCTTAATCACTTTCGTGATTTGTAATGTAACAGGGAACTGTTATTCTTATGGTATCAAATTGTATAGGTAAATTTACCATCTTTTTACAACTAAAGTTATTTCCTTCGAAAGTTTTGTAGGTATAATGTTCTCCTTCGTAAATTGGTATTCCATCTATTAGGATACCTTTTACATGATTAGCAGTTGCTCCTGTTTGTATTAAGATCTCTTGATTCTTCCATTCTGTTCCATTGAATATTCTTCCTTTTATTTTTGTAATATTTGTAGCTTCAATATTTAAATAATATCTATTAGATATACTTTTTCTAATAGAATTTTTTCCATATTCTATTGAAAGCCTAGGGTTACTAGTACTTCCTATTTCTTTCGTTTTTCCAAATTGAATTTCATATTCATATGAAATTTGGGCCTGTTGAATTTCTGCTTCAACTATTCTTGCAATTCCTGCACATTCTTGATCTATTTCAATCATTCCTTTATTTTTATACACCTTGCCATAATTTGAATTTGTAACTGTGTATAATGCTTGGTAATATATACTCATTATATGATTACCTGGTTTAAATAGATAATTTCTTTTGATCTGAAAATGTAAACTCAATGCATCATTAAAATCAACATCTTTGAGTGATATACAATATTTTGGATAGTATGTAAATAGGAGTTTTGTATAAGCTAGATTTCCTTCTACTATACCAAGATTTCCTTCTCTTGCATTTATGAATCTTTCATCTGATAAATTTATCACTATTGGACAATTTATTCTTTCTTTAAAAGTTGACTTAACTAATATTTGAATTCCACCTAGATGGACATAATTCATTTTCTTTCTTTTTCTTTCAGGAATTTTCCTTAGAATTTGATCTATCATTGGTTTTGTTAACAGGTTTAGTTTATGTTTTCCTGTCGTTTGGGTAATTTCTATTACCTTTTCAATTTCTTGATATTTATGATAAGAAATTTTATCTCTTGCAAACACTCTTTGCATTCTGCTTAGTAGATTATCTTCTACTTTGAGATTTAGTTTTAATCCTTGAATTTTCCTAAAAGTTTCTCCATCAAAGGTTGCTTTTAAAGCATAACCATGATGATCTTCTTCTGTTTCTAACATTTGTACAGAATTTTCTTTTTCTTGTATTTCTTTATTCATTTAGTCAGATTCTTCTGAACTGGTTGAACATTCTTCATAAATCTCTTCAAAGAAATCATTACTTTCTATAGATTTTATTGATTCGAGATCTGAATCAATTTCTATTCTATCTATCTTTGAGATTTTTACTCTTTTCTTGTTACATTCGTAACTTTTATGACCTTCTTCTCCACAATTGTAGCATTTGCATTTATCTTTTATTTTTGAAAATTCTCTTTTCTTTTTATAATATTTTTTCTTTGGTATATATTTCTGTTTAGAGAAACTTTTTCTTTTTATTAACCCTTTTTTGAGTTGTTTTCTTTTTTTGTAAGGTCTATCATCACATCCCCATTGAGTAGATGCGTTGGTATCTTTACAATAAATTTGTGTATTTATTCTTTTAGCTTTTCTTTGTATGTTATGTGACATACAAAGTTGACCAAGTCTATTTCTTAGGAAATTTATCCTTTGTCCAAGAGTATCTCCCTTTTTATTTTCTTTTTCATATTCTTCTCTAAAGTATTTAGCCCAGAAGCCTGGTAATTTTTTATAGTATTTCTCTAGATAAGGCATCATTTCCTTACCGCTATCAAATATTTTATAATAATATTCTTCGAATTCACAAGTGTATTCTTGAATATAACTCATTTTACAAATTTGTAATTTTTCTAATTTCTCTTTAGCAATAGTCCTTATTATTTCTTTATTTTCTTTTATATTTCCTTGTCCTCCAAAGAATTCATTTGCAATATATTGCTTTAGATTTGTTATACCTTCTTGTACAGAATTTTTTAATCCTTCTAAGGTGTCATTTTTGATTATATTTTCTGCATCTTCAGTTAATCCTGAAAACCAGTCATTTACTTTTCCAATAAAAGTGTTTATCATAATGATATATTTTTCTTCCTCTGTATAATTTCCTTTTCCTAATAGGAAGTATAGGAGCATATTTTGAGACCAAAGGTCTAGGCTATCTTCTGGATCTCTTTTGCATTCAAGATCAAGAAATTGAACTCCGATATCCCCCGTTGGGAGTCTATTTGGCATAAATCTTGACTTATCACTATTATGATAGTTCTTTGTAAAATCATTATTCCTTTTTGCTTTATTTGCAAAAATTTTATCATCATTTTCTGGCTCTTGCCATTCTTCTTTCATTGATGTTGATGCTTCAAATTTACCTTGGGGTCCTCCTGTTTCCCCTTTATTCATGAATACCTTTAATTCTTCTGAAAGACTTAGATCTTCCATTGAATAAACCAGCTCATCAAGTTCATTCATTATTAACTTCTTCTTTTGATTTAGAATTAATTTCCACAACAGAATTATCTTTTGGATTTGTTTCCAAATCATTTTCTAATTCATATAAATCTTTTTCTTTTTGCTTTTCAAGAAATTTTTGGATTAAAATTTCATCCATGCTTCCTTTTTGATAAGTGTTTCCACTTGCTGATTTTTTGTTTAATAATTCTTTAATATATTTTTGACTTACTTTTTTGTCAAATTTTTCTGTTTTTTCTATTATATTTGTTATTCTTCCTGGAATATTTTCTTTAATATATTTTATTTCTATTTCTATCATTTTTAACCGTAAGGTTAATTGTTTATTACTCTCTATGAGATCTTTTAGTAATTCTGAAATTTCTTTTATGCTCATTATTCTGAAAAATAATAATCAGAGGTGTCAAAGAAATTATAATTTATAATATTATATCTTTCTTCGTCTCTTTTATTTTTTAAAGTAATTATCTTAACAATCTTTCTTTTTAAATTTTCATCTAATTCTTTTATTGCTTGTAAAATTAATACAAGAGTATCAATTTCTATATACCAAAAAGGTTTTATAAATGTAAAATCTGTGTCCATAATTTGGTTTAGTTACTTGGCTCTGATACCATTTTTTTTATAGCTGTTTAATTTAAACAGGGTAGCGTAAAATTGAATGCTGTTTTTAAGCAGTAAAAACTATATAGTTTTTTAAAATTGATAAAGCATTTTAAAACTCAAAGTATTCTTGTATTTTATACAATTTCATTTAATGTATGGAAATTATTAATGCATCATATTGATGACCAGTATGCCTATATACTTGTTCCATTTCGAAAATTGCTTTATCCATATGAAATAAAGCCCGTTTATGCTTCCAAGCTCTTTTTCTTATGCTATTCAATGATTTTTGTAGAAATTTCATTTTTATGCTAAGATATTCATGCATTATGCAAATAGCATGATATGCTAATAGCAGATATTAACATGAGATATTCAAATATTTATTGATTCCCTATAGGTACTAAGTAATTTTTCTTAATGTTTAAGTTAAGTATAAGTACATATAGTATATTTGTAAAATTAATAACATGTAATAAAAAGTTTGCGTGTATACCTTTTGATCATCATGGTTATGCTTTAAAAGCAACCTTTGATGGAGAAACTTTTAGGAAAATCCAAGGATTAAAACTAAATCTTAAAGTAGAAGATAATCTACTAAGCAAAATGCAAAGAGTGTTTGCAAGAGATAAAATTTCTTATCATGAATATCAAGAAATTGAAAAGGTAATAGAAATTACCCAAACGACAGGAAAACATAAACTAAACCTGTTAACATAACCAATGATAGATCAAATTCTAAGGAAAATTCCTGGAAAAAAAAAGAAAGAAAATGAATTATGTTCATCTAGGTGGAATTCAAATATTAGTTAAGTCAACTTTTAAAGAAGGAATAAATTGTCCAATAGTGATAAATTTATCAGATGAAAGATTCATAAATGCAAGAGAAGGAAATCTTGGTATAGTAGAAGGAAATCTAGCCTATACAAAACTCCTATTTACATACTATCCAAAATATTGTATATCACTCAAAGATGCTGATTTTAATGATGCATTGAGTTTACATTTTCAGATCAAAAGAAATTATCTATTTAAACCAGGTAATCATATAATGAGTATATATTACCAAGCATTATACACAGTTACAAATTCAAATTATGGCAAGGTGTATAAAAATGTAGGAATGATTGAAATAGATCAAGAATGTGCAGGAATTGCAAGAATAGTTGAAGCAGAAATTCAACAGGCCCAAATTCCAGATGAATATGAAATTCGATTTGGAAAAACGAAAGAAATAGGAAGTACTAGTAACCCTAGGCTTTCAATAGAATATGGAAAAAATTTTATTAGAAAAAGTATATCTAATAGATATTATTTAATTATTGAAGCTACAAATATTACAAAAATAAAAGGAAGAATATTCAATGGAACAGAATGGAAGAATCAAGAGATCTTAATACAAACAGGAGCAACTGCTAATCATGTAAAAGGTATCCTAATAGATGGAATACCAATTTACGAAGGAGAACATTATACCTACAAAACTTTCGAAGGAAATAACTTTAGTTGTAAAAAGATGGTAAATTTACCTATACAATTTGAAACCATAAGAATAACAGTTCCCTGTTACATTACAAATCACGAAAGTGATCAAGAATTAATTTTAGGAAATTTATTCCTAAACAAATTAGAAGATTATAGCATAGGAAAAAATGGAATAGAAATGATATATAATGGTGAAACTTGTTTCATACAAAAAATATAAATGCCAAAAGAAACAATTTTCAAAGTATCAGTTTTCATAGAAATAACTTTCTATGATACCAAATTAACAACTTGTTGTCAAATAGACAATGGATCTGAAGCAAGTCTAGCAAAATCTTTTTTAATAAAAGATTGGGATATAAATAAATCTAATATTTCTATGATAGAATCACAGGAGATAAAGAAAAACTTTCAAAATCGAAAGAAAAGGTAGAAATAATTTTAGGATAAAAAATTGTTTCTATAAATAAATTATTTGCTTATGATAAACTGGAAACAAAATTATTATTAGGAAATGATTTTTTACAACAATTTCAAAATTATCAACAAACCTTATATATGATAAATCTAAAAACTCCTTGTGGACATTACATCAAAATCCCAAGAATACAAAATCCGTATAATCTTGAAAAAGATAATGGAAATTTTAAAAGAAAATATTTAGAAAATCTAAGAAAAATCACTTATAAATGTCTTAATCTAGAAAAGATTAAAGAAAAATTACAGAAGTCATATGGACAAAACCCATTAGAAAAATGGGAACAATATCATGAAAGAGCAACTTTGACTCTAAAAGATCCTAGTATAATCATTAGAGTAAGACCCATGCTCTACAATGAAGAAGACAAAATGGAATTCAAAATTCAAATTAAAGAATTACTCAATCTAAAACTAATAAGAATGAGTAAAAGTCCTCATAGTAGCCCAGCATTTATGGTAAGAAATAATGCTGAAATTAAAAGAGGAAAAGCTCGCATGGTAATAAACTATAAAGAGCTAAATAAAAACTGTATATTTGATGGATATTTTATCCCAAATAAAAATAATCTGATTAATCTTGCAAAAGAAAAAACATATTTTTCAAAATTCGACTGTAAAAGTGGATTTTGGCAAATAAAATTAGCAGAAAAATCAGTACAGTTAACTGCTTTTGTACTCCTAATGGACATTATGAGTGGTTAGTAATGCCTTTTGGGCTAAAAAATGCACCACAAATTTTTCAAAGAAAAATGGATAAAATATTCTCGGAAAAGAATTTTTTACTAGTCTATATAGATGACATCCTAATATGTTCAAAGACATATGAAGAACATTTAAAACATCTGAAGGAATTTTCAGAAATCTGTTTAAAAAATGGAATTATTTTAAGTCAGAAAAAAGCTGACATAAACAAAAATGAAATAGAATTCTTAGGAATGATTATTTCAAAAAATGGAATTGAACTCCAATCTCACATTGCTAAAAAAATAATAGAATTTCCTGACAAATTGGCTACAAAACAAGAAATTCAAAGATTTCTAGGATGCTTGAATTATACAGGAGAATTTATTCAAGATTTAGCAAAGAAACGAAATATTCTACAAAAATTAATAAGAAAATCCAATAGACTAGGATGGACAGAAGAACACACAAAGTGTATCAAAAGTCTAAAAGAGGAATGTGCTAAGTTACCAAAACTCAGATTACCAGAAGACAATGATAATCTAGTTTTACAAACTGATGCATCTGATTATCATTGGGGAGCATTATTGCAAACCGATTTAAATGAAATTTGCATGTACACAAGTGGTACTTTTAATGATGCAGAAACAAGATATTCCACTAATGAAAAGGAATTGTTAGCAATTGTTAGAGGAATCAGAAAATTTTCTGCTTTTCTTTTACCAAAACAATTTGTTATTAGAATTGATAATACGCAAGTTGCAGGGCTAATATATAATAAGCTACCTTCCGAACCGCAATACAGAAGATTGCACAGATGGCAGGTGTTATTATCGTTTTATACATTTTCAATACAATACATTAAAGGAAATGATAATTTTCTTGCAGACTTCATCTCCAGAAACGTTCAATATGGACAATCAGACAAAAATCCTGGTAAACAGGATATATGAAAAAATGAAGACAGTGGATGAGTCCATTGATGAAAAAAGTCAAAAGCTTTTCAAAATAAGAGACGAATTATCAAAGTTGTCTGAACAATCTCGGATGTTACAATCTGAATTAAATCAGCTTAGTACTACTCAAGCTGAAAACATGAGAGAATTCTTAATCCTATGTGAATATCTGGACACACGTCCTTCACAGAATTCAAATCTGAAAGGGAATATTAATCCCATAAAAGTGGAAGGAGATGTCCCACTAGCACCTAGTGCCAAAAACATCTCAATGGTAAGCACGGATATGCCAATTTCCTCATCAAAAGATGAGGAAAAAAGCCGAGCAAATGAAGCAACATGCTCATCTTCAGCCAAAGCTGAAAAAATTATATTTGGGAAACCAGAAAATAAAACTAACCAAGTTCTATCAGGAACAAAATTATTTTCTTCTTTTCAGGTTGGAAAGCAACACCCAAAGGAAGAAGAATATCTTGCTTTTACCAGATACATCTATAATCTCGCAGAAGAAAGTGGAGACACTTATGGTGTTTTAGGAACAACAAGTTTGTTTCCTAGAATATCAATATTCCCTAACGGAATACCGAGTTTTACAGCTCAATTATTCGAGTTTGGGTATTTAGACCGTGTCTATACAAAACCGGATCTAAAAGAACTGTCCCAACTACCTACAAGATTGTTCGAGGCAATTAAAAATTTTGCTCAGGGCAATGGAGTTTACTGCAGATTCTATTGCATATCAATGGAATGTCAGGATTTGCAAGCATATTATCCTACACTCAACTACATTTCAATTGAAAAAATTAAGGAATTCAATGTTAAGGCCACCGGAGTTGATAAAAAACTTCCTCACCTTAATAAAAAATGGATTCAAACTAGAAGAGCATTAGGAATAAAAGCCTTATATGCGATTCTAAACAGATTTTACAAAGAAAATTGTAGAGTCATCGATCAAGATAGTGATTGGGTCTTGATTACTAAAGGTAAAACTAAGTCCAAGGAACTTAAAGAAAGAATACTGGACATAGAACTTCACAGGCTAGGAGCCACTGAAGAAACATGGAGATTAGCATGTAAAATGTTAGATCATGATCATGCCTGATGTAGCATAAAGATGAAGACAAAGAAGATGACGTAAGCACTTACGTCAGAAAGCAATAAAGAAAAGAAATTCTTTTCTTTTCTCGCAAAAGAAGGGTCATATCATGTCGGCCAATTATTCAAAAGAAGACAATGGAGCGTCCATTATTTTATCACGAAGGAATCTTTAATCCAAAAAGCAAAGGACTTAAAGATAAGTATGAAATATTTTAGGGAGGTCCCTGAAATAATTTTCTTTTGTAATAAGTCCCTCCTTATATCTATAAAAGGAGAGGAAATTCATACGAAGAAGGCAGACTACATTTTCCAAGAAAAAACACATCTTAGAAAAATGCTAGGTACCTTTGAGAAGTATGAGTCTTAGTGAGTAGTAACTTCTCCCGCCAGGGAAAAGTAATTTCATTAATGTTGTGAGTATTATATAAGTATATTATAGTGTGTATGTAAAATTAAAGATATGTAAAATTAAAAATTAAGTCCCTCCTTTTATTGCTTGTAAAATTGATACAAGAGTATCAATTTCTATATACCAAAAAGGTTTTATAAATGTAAAATCTGTGTCCATAGTTTGGTTTAGTTACTTGGCTCTGATACCATTGTTTTATAGCTGTTTAATTTAAACAGAGTAGCATAAAATTGAATGCTGTTTTTAAGCAGTAAAAACTATATAGTTTTTTAAAATTGATAAAGCATTTTAAAACTCAAAGTATTCTTGTATTTTATACAATTTCATTTCATGTATGGAAATTATTAATGCATCATATTGATGACCAGTATGCCTATATACTTGTTCCATTTCGTAAATTGCTTTATCCATATGAAATAAAGCCCGTTTATGCTTCCAAGCTCTTTTTCTTATGCTATGCAATGATTTTTGTAGAAATTTCATTTTTATGCTAAGATATGCATGTATTATGCAAATAGCATGATATGCTAATAGCAGATATTAACATGAGATATTCAAATATTTATTGATTCCCTATAGGTACTAAGTAATTTTTCTTAATGTTTAAGTTAAGTATAAGTACATATAGTATATTTGTAAAATTAATAACATGTAATAAAAAGTTTGCGTGTATACCTTTCTTCTTTTTTGTCGATGAATAGTCTTTACACTACCGCAGTAGTTCTCCTTTTAGGCCATGAACAGTGTTTCACCCTAACGACCTCAGTCTTTGGCTACTCTGTTACTGTTCCTCCCTGAGGCTGAAGATCGCAACCTTCACTTACGACTATTAATGGAGTTTTAAGAAGAAGGATATAAAAACCAACTGTTTATTTCATATCTTTAATTTTACATACACACTATAATATACTTATATAATACTCACAACATTAATGAAATTACTTTTCCCTGGCGGGAGAAGTTACTACTCACTAAGACTCATACTTCTCAAAGGTACCTAGCATTTTTCTAAGATGTGTTTTTTCTTGGAAAATGTAGTCTGCCTTCTTCGTATGAATTTCCTCTCCTTTTATAGATATAAGGAGGGACTTATTACAAAAGAAAATTATTTCAGGGACCTCCCTAAAATATTTCATACTTATCTTTAAGTCCTTTGCTTTTTGGATTAAAGATTCCTTCGTGATAAAATAATGGACGCTCCATTGTCTTCTTTTGAATAATTGGCCGACATGATATGACCCTTCTTTTGCGAGAAAAGAAAAGAATTTCTTTTCTTTATTGCTTTCTGACGTAAGTGCTTACGTCATCTTCTTTGTCTTCATCTTTATGCTACATCAAGCATGATCATGATCTAACATTTTACATGCTAATCTCCATGTTTCTTCAGTGGCTCCTAGCCTGTGAAGTTCTATGTCCAGTATTCTTTCTTTAAGTTCCTTGGACTTAGTTTTACCTTTAGTAATTAAGACCCAATCACTATCTTGATCGATGACTCTACAATCTTCTTTGTAAAATCTGTTTAGAATCGCATATAAGGCTTTTATTCCTAATGCTCTTCTAGTTTGAATCCATTTTTTATTAAGGTGAGGAAGTTTTTTATCAACTCCGGTGGCCTTAACATTGAATTCCTTAATTTTTTCAATTGAAATGTAGTTGAGTGTAGGATAATATGCTTGCAAATCCTGACATTCCATTGATATGCTATAGAATCTGCAGTAAACTCCATTGCCCTGAGCAAAATTTTTAATTGCCTCGAACAATCTTGTAGGTAGTTGGGACAGTTCTTTTAGATCCGGTTTTGTATAGACACGGTCTAAATACCCAAACTCGAATAATTGAGCTGTAAAACTCGGTATTCCGTTAGGGAATATTGATATTCTAGGAAACAAACTTGTTGTTCCTAAAACACCATAAGTGTCTCCACTTTCTTCTGCGAGATTATAGATGTATCTGGTAAAAGCAAGATATTCTTCTTCCTTTGGGTGTTGCTTTCCAACCTGAAAAGAAGAAAATAATTTTGTTCCTGATAGAACTTGGTTAGTTTTATTTTCTGGTTTCCCAAATATAATTTTTTCAGCTTTGGCTGAAGATGAGCATGTTGCTTCATTTGCTCGGCTTTTTTCCTCATCTTTTGATGAGGAAATTGGCATATCCGTGCTTACCATTGAGATGTTTTTGGCACTAGGTGCTAGTGGGACATCTCCTTCCACTTTTATGGGATTAATATTCCCTTTCAGATTTGAATTCTGTGAATGACGTGTGTCCAGATATTCACATAGGATTAAGAATTCTCTCATGTTTTCAGCTTGAGTAGTACTAAGCTGATTTAATTCAGATTGTAACATCCGAGATTGTTCAGACAACTTTGATAATTCGTCTCTTATTTTGAAAAGCTTTTGACTTTTTTCATCAATGGACTCATCCACTGTCTTCATTTTTTCATATTCCTGTTTACCAGGATCTTTGTCTGATTGTCCATATTGAACGTTTCTGGAGATGAAGTCTGCAAGAAAATTTTCATTTCCTTTAATGTATTCTATTGAAAATGTATAAAACGATAATAACACCTGCCATCTGTGCAACCTTCTGTATTGCGGTTCGGAAGGTAACTTATTATATATTAGCCCTGCAACTTGCGTATTATCAGTTCTAATAACAAATTGTTTTGGTAAAAGAAAAGCAGAAAATTTTCTGATTCCTCTAACAATTGCTAATAATTCCTTTTCATTAGTGGAATATCTTGTTTCTGCATCATTAAAAGTACCACTTGTGTATCTGCAAATTTCATTTAAATCGGTTTGCAATAATGCTCCCCAATGATAATCAGATGCATCAGTTTGTAAAACTAGATTATCATTATCTTCTGGTAATCTGAGTTTTGGTAACTTAGCACATTCCTCTTTTAGACTTTTGATACACTTTGTGTGTTCTTCTGTCCATCCTAGTCTATTGGATTTTCTTATTAATTTTTGTAGAATATTTCGTTTCTTTGCTAAATCTTGAATAAATTCTCCTGCATAATTCAAGCATCCTAGAAATCTTTGAATTTCTTGTTTTGTAGCCAATTTGTCAGGAAATTCTATAATTTTTTTAGCAATGTGAGATTGGAGTTCAATTCCATTTTTTGAAATAATCATTCCTAAGAATTCTATTTCATTTTTGTTCATGTCAGCTTTTTTCTGACTTAAAATAATTCCATTTTTTAAACAGATTTCTGAAAATTCCTTCAGATGTTTTAAATGTTCTTCATATGTCTTTGAACATATTAGGATGTCATCTATATAGACTAGTAAAAAATTCTTTTCCGAGAATATTTTATCCATTTTTCTTTGAAAAATTTGTGGTGCATTTTTTAGCCCAAAAGGCATTACTAACCACTCATAATGTCCATTAGGAGTACTAAAAGCAGTTAACTGTACTGATTTTTCTGCTAATTTTATTTGCCAAAATCCACTTTTACAGTCGAATTTTGAAAAATATGTTTTTTCTTTTGCAAGATTAATCAGATTATTTTTATTTGGGATAAAATATCCATCAAATATACAGTTTTTATTTAGCTCTTTATAGTTTATTACCATGCGAGCTTTTCCTCTTTTAATTTCAGCATTATTTCTTACCATAAATGCTGGGCTACTATGAGGACTTTTACTCATTCTTATTAGTTTTAGATTGAGTAATTCTTTAATTTGAATTTTGAATTCCATTTTGTCTTCTTCATTGTAGAGCATGGGTCTTACTCTAATGATTATACTAGGATCTTTTAGAGTCAAAGTTGCTCTTTCATGATATTGTTCCCATTTTTCTAATGGGTTTTCTCCATATGACTTCTGTAATTTTTCTTTAATCTTTTCTAGATTAAGACATTTATAAGTGATTTTTCTTAGATTTTCTACATATTTTCTTTTAAAATTTCCATTATCTTTTTCAAGATTATACGGATTTTGTATTCTTGGGATTTTGATGTAATGTCCACAAGGAGTTTTTAGATTTATCATATATAAGGTTTGTTGATAATTTTGAAATTGTTGTAAAAAATCATTTCCTAATAATAATTTTGTTTCCTGTTTATCATAAGCAAATAATTTATTTATAGAAACAATTTTTGATCCTAAAATTATTTTTACCTTTTCTTTCGATTTTGAAAGTTTTTCTTTATCTCCTGTGATTCCTATCATAGAAATATTATATTTATTTATGTCCCAATCTTTTATTAAAAAAGATTTTGCTAGACTTGCTTCAGATCCATTGTCTATTTGACAACAAGTTGTTAATTTGGTATCATAGAAAGTTATTTCTATGAAAACTGATACTTTGAAAATTGTTTCTTTTGGCATTTATATTTTTTGTATGAAACAAGTTTCACCATTATATATCATTTCTATTCCATTTTTTCCTATGCTATAATCTTCTAATTTGTTTAGGAATAAATTTCCTAAAATTAATTCTTGATCACTTTCGTGATTTGTAATGTAACAGGGAACTGTTATTCTTATGGTATCAAATTGTATAGGTAAATTTACCATCTTTTTACAACTAAAGTTATTTCCTTCGAAAGTTTTGTAGGTATAATGTTCTCCTTCGTAAATTGGTATTCCATCTATTAGGATACCTTTTACATGATTAGCAGTTGCTCCTGTTTGTATTAAGATCTCTTGATTCTTTCATTCTGTTCCATTGAATATTCTTCCTTTTATTTTTGTAATATTTGTAGCTTCAATATTTAAATAATATCTATTAGATATACTTTTTCTAATAGAATTTTTTTCATATTCTATTGAAAGCCTAGGGTTACTAGTACTTCCTATTTCTTTCGTTTTTCCAAATCGAATTTCATATTCATCTGGAATTTGGGCCTGTTGAATTTCTGCTTCAACTATTCTTGCAATTCCTGCTGCAATGACCCAAAAGGTCATTTTTGGAAATTTTAAATATTAATTTAACTAGAGTAAATGAATTAAATGTTAATTATTAAATAGTTAATTTTAATTAAAGTTTAATGGATCAGGTTTTTAATTTATTTAATACCACTTGATCATGTAAGAAAATAAATTATTAGGGTTGAGAATTTTTGGATCATAACTTAAGAAAAGAAGAAGAGAACGGAAATCACTTGTGAAAAGGGAGCCGACGTGAAAATCAAAAGGCGAGTTCCAGGTGATACAAATTTGCTATATGTTCTTCCTTTTAAATTATTATTTTATTTTAATATATAGGTAATTAAGAAATTTTGATCTTCAATCCCTGCCAATATTTTTTTTAATTGATCAACTGATGGGCAATTATCAATTATGGGTCACTTGTTGGCAATTTTAGTGGATAAATTATGGAGTAATTATGACCAATGATAATCCAATCATTGGAAGATGACATAGTATAATGTAAATGCACAAATAACGTTCTACTATTAGTTCAAGTTTAAGTATGGTTCCGTAAGTTTAAGTATCATTCCGTTAGTGGTTTCGATTTCATATTTTTTTTATAATTATCATATAATTCATGTTTTTCTATATTAAAATAAGTAATTAAATATTAGGGGTATAATCTTATATAAATATCATTAGTTTTATGATATTGAAAAAGAATTGAGACATAACTTAAGCTTGAAACTTAGGAACTTGATTATAGATTGGGTGATCTTTTAAGTCTAGGCTTAACCTATAGTAATGTGGGTGTTGTTAGTTCCGAAACCTTATTGTGAATATATACTTGGATAGATTGCATTTATTTGGAAGTTCAACGGAAAGGAAAGGCTCAAGTCCCGGAGTGATTATTCGATTGGCTAAGGCAAGTGGATTTCTAAACTCTTGTTAAGTGTATGAAATGCGTGTATTTTCTTGTGGTATATGTGTGGGAGTAATGGGATTTGGTGATGGGTTGATTTGTCCACATTGATTAGTTTTAATGATGAAAACAAAGGGTAATAAAAGGCAATATGGATAATTGCTTGTGTGTGATGTGTTGATAATGGAGAATGATTTGAAAGGCTTGTTGAATTATTGTTGATGTTGTTGTGAATTGTGCAATTTTATGAAAATGGTCATATCCTCTTTATTTGTGTGAACATGTCATCTGCATTATTTTAAGACATGGTTGTGACAAGTGTTATGTGCATTGAGAAAGAATGAGAACTTAAAGAGGATGTACCATTTCGAGGGACGTATCGCGCGCCGCGATGGATACTATATTTCGAGGGACGTATCGCGCGCCGCGATGGTTACTATTATCGAGGGTCGTGTCATGCGCCGCGACAGATGCATGGACAGATATGTCCCCCATGGGTCCCGGACTGAGAGACAGCGGGTGTGTATCACTAGGTCAGACATGCATCATTATACTTGACATTGCATTCCATTGCATTGCACATACTTATCATTAGTGAACTTGATATTGTGTTTTGCTGATCTTGTGATTGTCTTTTTGCGGAACTTGTGATTGTTGAATACTGAGCTTGTTATTGAGGATATATAATTTGTTAAATTTTTGTTGTTGAGGATATGTAATTTGTTGAAGTGTTGTTATTGAGGATATGTAAATTGTTGAAGTGTTGCTATTGAGGATATCTAATTTGTTTAAGTGTTGTTGTTGAGGATATTAATTTGTTAAAGTGTTGTTGTGGAGGATATGTAATTTGTCTAAGTGTTGTTGTTGAGTTACATGCTATGTAAACTGTGAGTTGTTAGGTTGGGCTGATGTTTATGCAGGGTGTAGTTGTGGAGGTTCGGTTGGGGGTGGTAGGAGTACCCGTATTTCATCCCCTTAGCTTGTGTTTAGAGGTTTACTTGCTGAGTACCGTGTGGGTTGGTACTCACCCCTTGCTTCTACAAATTATTTTTGTAGGTTACTAGCCCGGACCTTTGTGATATATTGTCTTCTTTTCCGAGGCTTCTTGGAGATTTGTGAGGTAGCTGTTTGTCATCTCAGCAGACCTTCTTACTCCTATTTATGATCTTGTTCTACTCTAGAAACAATATCATATGAGACTTATAATTTCTTTTGAATCAATTGTAATACTATAGAGGCTTGTACACGTGATAACCAGGTTTTGGGGGGTATAATTCAAGTTGCAGTAGATTTTCCGTATTTTATTGTATTAGTTGTGTTTTAGGCTGACTTGTCTTGGTGGGATAAGACGAGTGCCATCACGTCCAATTTTGGGTCGTGACAAAATGGTATCAGAGCCCCATGTTCATAGGTCTCACGTGTGTACAAGTCGAGTCTAAGTAGAGTCTCGAGGATCGGTACGGAGACGTCTGTACTTATTTTCGAGAGACTATTGTGGATTTTAGGAAAAATCTTCACTTCTTGAATCTCTATCGTGCGTCCTTGGTCCAATTTGATTCTTATCGCTTTACTCCTTCTACTCTCTCACCTATAGTGATGTTTCGTGCGTAATTTTTTATTTGAGTAGTTGATGTGTCGTGTATGGCTTGGATGTTAGACCTAATACTAATGTGAAAGTAATAAACTCATGAAAAGACAGTGTTATTAGATCCAAAAATTTCAGTAATTTGAAGGAGTGGTGTAAGGTTAGTTATCCTAGTAAAGTGAATAGTATTTGTGTGGTATATATATGATATTTTGAGTCGTTTAACAATTGGAAGTGGAATGATTACAAGAATTGCTAGATAATGGACATGTAACTTTAGGAAATACAGTTAATAAAGCTTTATATGTATGTCTTATTTAGTGTATCATGAGTATGATATTATATTAACCAAGGACAAAATCTCTACTACAACTTTATAGATTGTGTGTATATTAAAGAAGGTCATACATAACTACTACAATGGTATTGATGCCTACTTGGTTAAAGTTATGTAGTGTGTTACTTCTGTTGTCGATCTAATCTACGAAAGAATGAATATCTCCTTGGATGAGAGACTAAAAAGATTTGATAGCGTATTGTAGTCACTTATAAAAAAAAATAATTATTTTGAGTACAATCTTAGCGAGGGTATGATGTATTCTAGTGGTGGATTGAACACTTTCACGGTGTAGTACTATGAGTATATGGAAATGGATACGTTGATGTTAAGTGCAAATACTAACTACTTAAGGAGTTATCTTTTGTATTACATGCTCATATAATAATATTTAGTGTTGAATTCACATTTGAGAAACCAACCAGGTTGTTACAACAGATGTTTGGGTTTAAGATGTGTGTATAAGGAAGATTTTAGTGGTGGATTGTTGATACGATATTAATGTATTAGGTTTTTAAGTGTACCCCGAGGTTTCTAAATAAGGACTGGGGATTTCATATTAAGGTCCAAGGAAATGAATAGATATCAGACTGACAAGCTTATGGGTAAAGTAAGTCCCAAAGAGTATACTTGTGTGAGATAACTGAAAATTTTAGTAAAAAAAAAAAATGCATATAAAAATGGGTTAGCTCTTTGTATTTGATTGGTATAACTGGGTTTAAGGTGTCATGTCGATGACAATGTGAACTTCAAGATAATGAAATGGCTAGTGAGCATAACGGTAATAAGAGTTTGCGATGTAGTATGACTAGGATGCGACTATATGAAAAGATTTTTTTTGATTAAATGGATTTGGTATGGTAATAACGACTTGAGGGTTTCTAAAGTTGTGGGTTGATACTATTTGATGAGTAGCATGATTACATGAAAAATTATCGAAGTTGCTAAGACAATACTCAAATAGAATTGAAAGGAACAAAAGTCATAAATGAAAAGAATTAGTAGGATGTAGTGTATCCTTTGGAATGAGGCGAGAATAATGATTTTTACTTTGATTGCAAGGGTAAAGAGGTATCTTAAAAAGAATTGTGAATTGAGTTCAGAGACATGTGGTTTCATTCATTTTGATCTGGTCATGGTTATAGTGTCACGGGTTCATCATATTGATTAAAAAAAAATATTGGATAAAATTTGAGAAAGTAGTGTGCCAATGATCAACTCGAGTGTGATGATAATTTGTTTGGGTCTTTTTGATTGATAATGAGTACGGTTGAATATTTAGCGAAAGATATGAAAAGGTCAATGAAGAGGCTATCAATGATAA
Source organism: Solanum sitiens (assembly GCA_016801875.1). Taxonomy (NCBI): domain Eukaryota; kingdom Viridiplantae; phylum Streptophyta; class Magnoliopsida; order Solanales; family Solanaceae; genus Solanum; species Solanum sitiens. The sequence continues at coordinate 4,436 of JABWTJ010001302.1, read as the reverse complement.
GCTTAGATACGTGAATTTATAAAGAAAATAAATCAAGGTATAAACTAATGTTGATATACAATGGAATTATGTTACACGGTTGGAATAAATTAAAGTTTTTCATTGTGATTTTAGGTTTATTATAGTGTGTTTTGTCAAGGTATAAATTGGTAAGATAATAAATGATCGATCGCATTGAGCATGAAGCATTTGGAAGGACTTGTGCATTATTTGAGTAGTAAACTTGGTTACTTTTGATTGTTATACATAAGGGGGGATTTCACGTAATGTTTCGATTTAGAGGATAAGGTAAAAATACCATGGGTTGTTGGTTAAAGGATAATATTGATAAGCGAGTCAACCAAAGGAACTAGAGTTGGTGTATTGAAGAGTTCAAGATAGTCAGAATTTTGTGTCACACGAATAATTTAAGAAAAGTGAAGGAATAAGACCTCTCATATAGACTCTTGGTTCGAAGTTGAAGGATGTATGAATTTTCATATATGAGATCTAATATGACTATGGGTGTGAATTTGCTTCGGTATAGACTTACCAAGAATTTATCAATAATTTTTATGAATTTAGAATTTTGATTTGGGTGTAAAACAATGAGGGGTGTAAGATTATGTGTTCTTATGTGGAGCTAAATTGTTCAAATTATGATAGGTAACTTATTAATGTTCAACGGTGTGAACCTACATTTTTACATAATTAATGAGGATTTGAGGGGATTGAACTAATATTTTTATGGGACGATATAGATTATTTTGATGTGTTACATAGGCTCATGATGGTGAGTAGAGGTGATGAGCTTATAGTATATCGAATTATTGGAGTGATCAAGAATAGTTCTTTGAGTTTTGGCATGAGGTGCATGATAGTTGAAAAATTATGTGTGAAAGTGTGTATGAAGTTGACATTGGATGTGATTCAATTATTGTACCTCGATGGAAAATTATTTGAATTTGAAATTTATGCTATCAATCTTAGGTGTGACTCGTATCTGTCATGTAATGCTTAAATGGAAACAGAGAGAGCAATACTTTTGATTTTTTTAGAGGCTACAATGTGTTTTCTAAGGAGACTTTGTTACTATAGTGACAGTTTGAGAGTAAGGTAAATGGTTGGTGCAATTATGATATTTGTTGGCATTAGGAGTTTTAGCTTCAATGGAGTACTGGGAGAAGTACTATGTGGGGCTTAATTAATTGAGTATTTGTAATGTTGTGATGGAGACTAGATTGGTGGTTGTGGATACCTAGAAAAATTAAAAAGATAAAGTCGAATGAATGAAAATATTTGATATGTGCATTATGGAAGAAGTATCTAGTGTTATTTGACTTTAGTTCTGTATATTCTTATGTGACCACCTACTTCGTTCTAGACATGATTTAGCGTAAAACTCACTCCTACGCCCACACATATTTTTACTTCGATGGGTGAATTCTTGATAGATCGAATGTATCGATCCCGTGATGTCCTCTTGGTAGTCTGGAATGTTTGGGTAGATTTGGTGATTTCAGATGTGGAAGATTTGGTATTGCATTGTGGCAGTTGAAGTTTTCGAGTAGCTTTACACGTACTAACTTGCTTATGAGAACTTATATAAGAGCTACTATATATGAAGAGTTACAATTGTTTAAAAGTGTTGATAGAGATTCTGCATTTTGGAGTATTCGCTTGTTGGATGTTTACTGGATTTTGTTCATCTTTGGTTTAGATAAGTTTGATTCTCCCTTAATGAGTAATGATGCTTAAAGTTCAAATTCTTATAACTTAAGCTCGGGAAAGATTACGTTATGAGAAGGGAATATTGATAATATTGGTGATGGTTTGGACATTTTGAGAATGTAGTAATGGATTCAAGTTTACTTTTTGTTGTAGAGATATTGGTTCAGAATCTTCTCTTGATTATGTAAGAAAAAGATTCGTCATGATGGTTATGTAATGGTCCAGTGGGTTTCAATTTAAATTGGGTTCATGGGGTAATCTGTGGCGTGATAATAACTCTTGATTTATAGATCTTTCAAAGTTTTATTCGAAGGTTTAGATATTAGTAGTCGATCTTGATGAAATGGTCATAAAGAGGAGCTCAAGAAGAGAGAGGAACACTAATTGGTAGGTCATTACTTAGACTTTTTGTAACATCGATTATTCTTTCTTCTTCTTCGTTATGTTCGAGGACGAACATGATTTTTAGTGGTGGATAATGTAATGACCCAAAAGGTCATTTTTGGAAATTTTAAATATTTATTTAACTAGAGTAAATGAATTAAATGTTAATTATTAAATAGTTAATTTTAGTTAAAGTTTAATGGATCAGGTTTTTAATTTATTTAATACCACTTGATCATATAAGAAAATAAATTATTAGGGTTGAGAATTTTTGGATCATAACTTAAGAAAAGAAGAAGAGAACGGAAATCACTTGTGAAAAGGGAGCCGACGTGAAAATCAAAAGGCGAGTTCCAGGTGATACAAATTTGCTATATGTTCTTCCTTTTAAATTATTATTTTATTTTAATATATAGGTAATTAAGAAATTTTGATCTTCAATCCCTGCCAATATTTTTTTTAATTGATCAACTGATGGGCAATTATCAATTATGGGTCACTTGTTGGCAATTTTAGTGGATAAATTATGGAGTAATTATGACCAATGATAATCCAATCATTGGAAGATGACATAGTATAATGTAAATGCACAAATAACGTTCTACTATTAGTTCAAGTTTAAGTATGGTTCCGTAAGTTTAAGTATCATTCCGTAAGTGGTTTCGATTTCATATTTTTTTTTATAATTATCATATAATTCATGTTTTTCTATATTAAAATAAGTAATTAAATATTAGGGGTATAATCTTATATAAATATCATTAGTTTTATGATATTGAAAAAGAATTGAGACATAACTTAAGCTTGAAACTTAGGAACTTGATTATAGATTGGGTGATCTTTTAAGTCTAGGCTTAACCTATAGTAATGTGGGTGTTGTTAGTTCCGAAACCTTATTGTGAATATATACTTGGATAGATTGCATTTATTTGGAAGTTCAACGGAAAAGAAAGGCTCAAGTCTCGGAGTGATTATTCGATTGGCTAAGGCAAGTGGATTTCTAAACTCTTGTTAAGTGTATGAAATGCCTGTATTTTCTTGTGGTATATGTGTGGGAGTAATGGGATTTGGTGATGGGTTGATTTGTCCACATTGATTAGTTTTAATGATGAAAACAAAGGGTAATAAAAGGCAATATGGATAATTGCTTGTGTGTGATGTGTTGATAATGGAGAATGATTTGAAAGGCTTGTTGAATTATTGTTGATGTTGTTGTGAATTGTGCAATTTTATGAAAATGGTCATATCCTCTTTATTTGTGTGAACATGTCATCTGCATTATTTTAAGACATGGTTGTGACAAGTGTTATGTGCATTGAGAAAGAATGAGAACTTAAAGAGGATGTACCATTTCGAGGGACGTATCGCGCGCCGCGATGGATACTATATTTCGAGGGACGTATCGCGCGCCGCGATGGTTACTATTATCGAGGGTCGTGTCGTGCGCCACGACAGATGCATGGACAGATATGTCCCCCATGGGTCCCGGACTGAGAGACATCGGGTGTGTATCACTAGGTCAGACATGCATCATTATACTTGACATTGCATTCCATTGCATTGCACATACTTATCATTAGTGAACTTGATATTGTGTTTTGCTGATCTTGTGATTGTCTTTTTGCGGAATTTGTGATTGTTGAATACTGAGCTTGTTATTGAGGATATATAATTTGTTAAATTTTTATTGTTGAGGATATGTAATTTGTTGAAGTGTTGTTATTGAGGATATGTAAATTGTTGAAGTGTTGCTATTGAGGATATCTAATTTGTTTAAGTGTTGTTGTTGAGGATATTAATTTGTTAAAGTGTTGTTGTGGAGGATATGTAATTTGTCTAAGTGTTGTTGTTGAGTTACATGCTATGTAAACTGTGAGTTGTTAGGTTGGGCTGATGTTTATGCAGGGTGTAGTTGTGGAGGTTCGGTTGGGGGTGGTAGGAGTACCCGTATTTCATCCCCTTAGCTTGTGTTTAGAGGTTTACTTGCTGAGTAGCGTGTGGGTTGGTACTCACCCCTTGTGTCACGACCCAAAATCGAGCCGCGAGTGGCACCCACACTTATCCTACTATGTGAGCGAACCAACCAATCTAAAACCCCAACATATTGAACAAAATACAAAGCGGAAGACTTAAAACTCATTAACGAAATCAATTAAATAACTTCTAAAATTTATAACTCATTATCCCCAAAATCTGGAAGTCATCATCACAAGAACATCTATCCTCAAGTTACTAATCTAAAGGTATCTAAGAAGCTAAAATAAATAAAAGGCTAGTCCATGCCGGAAGTTCAAGGCATCAAGACTTGAAGAGAAGATCCAGTCCAAGCTAGAAGCATTAGC
>JABWTJ010001301.1:0-84570 GCA_016801875.1 Solanum sitiens | reverse complement strand
ATACCAAGGCATCATCATCTCAAGGTAAATTTAGGGTTCTTTCAAGATTTGGATTCAAAGCTTAATTAGTGCCTGATGTTAATCAAAAACACAGAATCAATATTCATGCAAGCAATACAATTAAGCATATAGAAGGGTTTACAATACTACCAATACATATCATTCACTATTAAGAGTTTACTACGAATAGTATCAAAACCATAACCTACCTTCACCAAGGATTCTTGATCAAGCAAGCAATCTCTCAAGCTTTTTGTTTCCTCCTTGTTTGTTTCTCTCTATCGATCGTTTCTTCTCCTTCTTCTCTCTATTTTTTTCTTCTTCCAAACTCTCTCTCTTTTCCCTAATTAGCAAATAATTAGGTATAAAAGATGAGAAATAACCCAATAAGTAACTCAAGGTCATCTCCTTTACACCCCCAAGAATTTGAGTTATTAACATTAACCCACGAAGTTCATAATTATAGCAGGAATAGTCCAAAACGCCCCTTTAAAACTTACCCAGAAATTCGACCCAGACTGGGATTACGCAACCTGTGATGGCCCGTCGTGCCTACGACGGTCCATCCTGCAGGTTCGTCACAACCTTCAGAGACTCAATTTCCTTGATGAGTCTGAGACGGTCCGTCGTGCCTACGATGGTCCGTCCTGCACTTCCGTCACGACGGACAGAGAATTGCTCTCAGTACCCAATTCTCAAGAGTTGAAGTGTTTTGAAACGGAACCTCACAACGGTCCGTCGTGCCTACGACGGTCCGTCCTGCATGTCCATCACAGACTTCAGAGAATTGCTCTCAGTACCCAATTCTCAAGAGTTGAAGTGTTTTGCAACGGAACCTCATAACGGTCCGTCATGTCTGTGACGGTCCGTCCTGCATGTCCATCACAGAGTTCAGAGAGTCGATTTCAGCACTCAAATATAAGAATTTCAAGTGTTTGGAACGAGACACCCTCGACGGTCCGTCGTGCCCATGACGGTCCGTCGTTGGATACGTCGTCTCAGACAGTTTTTCCAGAAATAAAATCTGCTGCTCAACGACTAAGCAGGTCGTTACATAATCACAACCCAAAGAATAATAAGCAATACAACCTAGTATTTAATCACATAAAATTTTTTAGAGTCTACACCCAACTAATAGGTTTAGCTACTCATACGAGAAGAAGCAAATATAATAATAAACATAGTTATTAAACAAATAAGAAGAGGCAAACTCTATGGTGAAAAATCTCTTAATCCTTGAAAAGTTAATTAAATATACTCCTCCTAGACTACTCAAATCAACAACTTCCCAAGAAAAATGACCTAAATCATATTTATATAACTCTCAAAATCTGGACCAATATGACCTTCCGCTGCCAATTTCATGGAGCAAAATCGTGAAGACATTCTGACTTTTGTCTCCCCATTTTCATTTTGTGGAGTGAGACAGACTTGTTTCTTTTTAAGACTTAGCCACATTCAAGCTCTTCTACACTCATAAATGGCACCACGAAACTAAACTTGGGCACAATTATTCTAACTTCTCAATCATTACTTTTATTGTTCTTTTGCTCTAACTTCCATATTTTTTTCATCATTCTAGATCAAATACTCGATTGCTTGACTTATTTAGCTCCAATTCCTAAAATTCCTCAATTTAAGTTAGTTTAGGATATGAATTAAGCTCAAAGACACTTAAAGCTCAAGAAAAGGGCAATTCATATGTTGGTAAGTTCGTCAACTTACGTCTTATACAAGGCTTATGACAGTGAGGAAAGAAAAAGAAAAGGCTCTCACATCAAGTTTCTCCAGAAGCTCCTCTTTAGAAGATAAGGGATGCAGAAGCAACTATTTGCCAACTTCAAGAAGTTTTGTGTTGCATTCCTACTCAGAAACAAAAGCGCATTTCAGGGAAACCTTTTTTTTTTCAAAACAGACAAAGAACAAGATATTGTAGTGCTCTTCTTGTTCTTTGTGTGCTGTGAAATAAGACAATGGTTTCCCTGGTTCATGCTTCTGTTTTGACGAGGAATGCAACAAAAGACTTCTTGAACTTGGTAAAGAGCTACTTCAACAACCCCCATCTTCTAACGAGGAGCTTCTAGAGAAACTGGATGTGAGCTGCTTTTCTTTTTCTTTACTCAATGTCATAAGCCTCGTAAAAGTGGTAAGTTGACAAATTAACAACATATTTATTACCTTTTCTCTTCAGTTTTAAGTGTCATTAGCATAATTGAGTTTTAAGTGTCATAGAGGCAAACTCTATGGTGAAAATCTCTTAATCCTTGAAAGTTAACTAAAATATTCCTCCTAGACTACTCGAATCAACAACTTCCCAAGAAAAATGACCTAAATCATATTTATATAACTCTCAAAATCTGGACCAATATGACCTTCCGCTGCCAATTTCATGGAGCAAAATCGTGAAGACATTTCAAATTTTGTCTCCCCATTTTCATTTCGTGGAGTGAGAAAGCCTTATTTCTTTTTAATACCTAGCCACATTCAATCTCTTCTACCCTCATAAATGGCACCACGAAACTAAACTTGGGCACTATTTTTGTGACTTCTCAATCTTTACTTTTATTGTTCTTTCGCTCCAACTTCCATATTTTTTTCATCATTCTAGATCAAATACTCGATTGTTTGACTTCTTTAGCTCCAAGTCCTAAAATCCCCATATTTAAGTTAGTTTAGAATATGAATTATGCTCAAAGACACTTAAAACTCAAGAAAAAAACTAATTCATATGTTGGTAAGTTTTTCAACTTAAGTCTTATACAAGGCTTATGACAGTGAGGAAAGAAAAAGAAAAGGCTCTCACATTAGTTTTCTCCAGAAGCTCCTCTTTAGAAGATAAGGAATGCAGAAGCAACTATTTGCCAACTTCAAGAAGTTTTGTGTTGCATTCCTATTCAGAAACAAAAGCACGTGTCAGGTAAGCCATTTTTTTACACAGCAGACAAAGAACAAGATATTGTAGTGCTCTTCTTGTTCTTTGTGTGCTGTGAAATAAGACAATGGTTTCCCTGGTTCGTGCTTCTGTTTTGACGAGAAATGCAACAAAAGACTTCTTGAAGTTGGTAAAGAGCTACTTCAACAACGCCCCATCTTCTAACGAGGAGCTTCTAGAGAAACTTGATGTGAGCGTCTTTTCTTTTTGTTTCCTCAATGTCCTAATCCTCGTAAAAGTGGTAAGTTGACAAATTAACAACATATTAATTACCTTTTATCTTGCGTTTTAAGTGTCATTAGCATAATTTAATAACCTAAGATAACCTAAATTGGTGAATTTCAGTACGTGGAGCTAAAGAAGTCAAGCAATCAAGAACGATAAAAATGAAAACATATGATATGATATGGATGAAAAGCTTGCCTTTTAAGATTTTTTTTTTGGAGGGCGCAGAAAGGGGGATTGCCACAAATGAAAATTTAAGGAGAATAAGAATGAACGTTCCAATGTTGGTGTTATGAGACAAAACAAATGGAAACAATGGCAAATCTTTTTCTAACATCAAACATTGGCCAAAAGCTTTGGAAGTATTTTGCTTCATGAGCAGGTTTGGACACAAAAGGTTAAAATTTGATGCAGATAATAAAGAGCTAGTGGCATGTGGAAGCTCCTACAAAACTCCAACATGTTTTCAGAGTTATGTCAGCTCTCATTATGTGGAATTTGTTGAAGAAAAGGAACCATATCAAGCATGGAGGTCAGTCCACCTTTGAAGAGGTGGTACAACAAGTAGAAAGGAGCATTTGATTGCTGGTGATAGTTAACAATTCAAAGTTCAAAATAACTGGGAAATCTTAACATGAAATGGTGAAAATAATAGTAGCTTATAACTAAGAATTTACCACCATATTGTACAATGAAAGCAACCAAAGGAAGATCAATTTAAGTGTAATACAGTTAGTGCGAGTAAAGGAAATCCAGGGGAAAGTGTGTATGGTTTCTTCATTAGAAAGAAAACTGGAGACCTCATCTATGTACAAGCAGACGGAATTGGTATTGCTATGAATAAAGAAGAGGAGGCAAGAGCAATACAAGTGGCCTTAAAGTTTAGTGCAATGCATAGTTTACAGAACGTGGTTATTAAAACTGATTCACTCACTCTAACGAACCTTATTTGACGGACACGAAAAGTATCATAGGAAATTGCAGAAACCGTGGATGAAATAATCAGAGAATTACAACAACAAAATTTTACAGTTCAATATATTTTCAGGGAGGGCAATCAAATGGAGAATTATTTAGCTAATCTAGCTATTATTAGCAAAGACAAAAAAGAATTCAGAGAGTTTGCGGAACTACCAACAACAAAAAATCGTATCATTAATATTGGCAAAGCATAGATGGCATCCATCAGGATAAAAACAAAATAGATAAAACAACATGACAAATTAGAATCAGGTTCTCAATCTGGAAGGGAAGGGGTGCAACATAAATAATTACATAAGAGAAAGCCCACATGGGGGGAGGGGGGTTCATTAGATCTACATTAACAAAGCTCTTACTAATCTAGATCAGCACGTAAAACCTTTCACCAAATAGACAGGGGTAAAACATCATATCTAACCAGAAAGCACGGAGGTCGGCTTGAAACCAAAGTAAAAGTGTGCTTGAAGCACAAATTCAAATCGAACAGTTCAAAAGAGGGAAAGGAAAGAAAGCAGGGGATCAGATCTAAAGAGGGGGAAAGTGCAACCCTAAAGAATGAGAAGAGGAACCTGTGTTCATATTGCACACTCCGGATAGCTAGCTCCAAGATTTCCCACACTAGTGGACTTAAAAGTACTTCACAAACAAAGACAACCACTGTTTAAATATCAAGAAATCGAAAAATAAGGAAAATGAGAGGAAGGAAGAGGAGTTACCTTTTATTAGTGAATGCTCTTGTTGAGCTGCATAAAGTGGAGGAAGAGTGGAGCAAAAATGAACCAAAACCATAGAGAAGACGGCGAAACGGGAGGTTCTAACGGCCGCCGGATGGGAGCATATGGACGACAAAGATAAAAGGAAAATGAGAATGAGGCGGAAGTTTATAGGGTTTCTTTCTGGGCTGAATTAGATATTTTTTGCCGTTTGTTTCTTATTGGGCCTGTTTGGTATGACCTATTTTGCTTGTAAATTAATGCAATGGTCATGAGCCTAACAAAAATTTGTTTAAAAAAAATTTGTGAGGTATGATCAGAAGTATCGGTAATCGTCGTGATATTGTTGTTCCTACGATATTTAATTGTAAATTATTTGATCTTTCTTGTACGGATTTGAATTGTAGATTCATCTTTTTATTGTCGAAGTTGTTAAAATGGAACATTTAGTATCCTTTATAGATTATGGTATTTTAATTGTAGGTTTCATATATAATCAAAACAAACGTTACAATCCATTATAAATCATTTTTTTTATATTTACCACCATTTATGGATAATATTGATCTGAAAATCAATGCTAAATGATAATGTACACAAGTTTTAATTAATTTGGTTATACAAAATAGTTGGTAAATTATTGATTAAACTATGGTGTATATTTTGGTTTAAATTATGTATTTTGTATCATAGTGCACTTTACACCAAAGTTTAATCATAATGTATACCGTTATCTATTTAAATTGATAATATAACATATTTGGTGTGTTTTGTAAGGTTGTGTATATCTTAATATAGAACTTATTTTATTAATCATATTGAACTTGACACCATAGTTTAACCATAATATGCACCATTTTGCATATGAGTTTTCTTTTGGTGATATTAAAAGACTTAATTATTTATTTTGGATATGACAGTTAAAACTTTTGTTTGGTATGTTTTTTAATTTGTATGTATTTTGGAATAATATTTTGATATGTTGGTGTTGCTTTGTAAAATGACACCATATATAGGCATAATACATAAATATGCCCTTTAACTTGACTTCAAATCACATTTATGCCCTTCAACTTTGGGTGTGCACAAGTAGACACTTAAACTTGTATAAAGTTGAACAAATAGACACGCATGTCCTACATGTCATCCTATACATTATGTTTTCTCATACATGGTGTCCTACGTGTATTGTGTCATGTAGCACTCATGTGTTTATTTATTTAAAAGTTGGATAGTTAAAGTGTATGTTTGTGCATTATGAAAGTTGGAGGTCAAAGTTAAAATTTGAAGTCAAGGGTCCAATATATGTATTATGCCAATACAATACTTTGTAATTTAATTTTTTTACGAATGAAATTTTTATCAACATTAATGATCTTTTCATATTGGTCTGGTTATTCATTAATTTGATGATAATAATTGGTAGATAGTTGATGGAATTATGGTGTAAGATAGTTTATAGTTGGAACATATAACGAAAATCAATTTTACAACTTGTGATTTTTAATTGGTGTGAAATTTGATTAGTTTTTTAGTGTAAGTTATTCATTGTGGTTAAAAACAATTGTATACCAAACTTAATCCACATTGTACACCACTTAATATACTCAACTTTTAAATATAAAACGATACATCCATCTTTGGTTGGTTCCATCACTCAGGAATTCAACAGTGTTACAAAAAATAAGAGAGAGAGAGAGAGAGAAAAGGACGAAATTGAAAATAGAGAAATCTTTTTCCAAAAGAAATAAGAGAAAGAAAAAAGAACGGAATTAAAGAGAGAAATAGAGAAAAATATCTATGGTAACGTAATTGGTATATTGTTATAAAATAATATATTGTGGATGTCCACTACACAAAATGGTTACTACATTACTTTCCTCCATTATGAAGATAATCCGAAATTTTTTCCAAAAGAAATAAGAGAAAGAAAAAAGAACGGAATTGAAGAGAGAAAGAGAGAAAAATAGCTATGGTAACGTAATTGGTATATTGTTATAAAATAATATATTGTGGATGTCCACTACACAAAATGGTTACTACATTACTTTCCTCCATTATGAAGATAATCCACTACACCAAGAAGTTACTACATTACTTCCCTCCATTATGAAGATAACTCCACCTTTATGATAATTATTCTTGTAACCTTTCACCTCCATCACCTCCTAATTTATATTCATGTTTAATGTCATGTTTATGACTAACCTTTTGTATGTCTCTATGTTACACTATAAATAGAGGCATAAGGGATCCTATTGTATACACTTGAATATTTGATGAATACTTTGAAGAATAAGAAATGCTCTCATCTTTTGTCTTCCTATTTCTATTGTTTTATCTTTTATATTTCTTGTCTTATTTTGCTTTATTTTTACAACACGTTGTCAGCACGATGCTCTAACCAATTGAGAGATTGAAGCAAAGTAAACAAAAGAAGGTAAAATAATTGTGTTTATTTTCTCTCGGGATCAAAGTAAGTTATTGTGGAATCTATTTTATATTTTACTTGTGAACAAGGTGAATGATCCATATTATTATTAATGTGCATTTTTTTACCTATAACTCTACATACAAAATTTTGTATGTGAAACTTGTTCTATATTTTATTTATGATTATACTCACTGTTTTGGTTATTACATAAGCTTCTAAATTATTTTGTTTTGCGTGTAAAATATTTTAAATTCACATGGAAATTGAAAAATAAATAGTGGTAGTGAGCAGTTTTAATTTAGTGTAATTTGAATTATTATTTTCTTAGTGTGCAATTGATTCTTTGATTTATAATGGGAATTCACTACCTTAATAATTATGCATCAAACATAATATAATATAATGCTATATGTAACTCTCTATTTTGACAAGTTTAAGATATTGATACATACTTTGTTGAGAATATTTTTATTGTGTTTCTTTTGTTCTATATTTATTTGTGCATGTTAACCACAAGTGACAATTTTTTTAAGGTTCAATGGTGAATTCTATTATATTTGGCTTATCATGTCATTGATTGAGGGTAAGACGAATGATTCAAGTCCTATCTCACCAAGAGAGTAATACATCGGTTCAGAGTTTCGGTGCATCATGATAATAAAATGTTGGGTTGGATCCCAATAAATAATGACGTAAAATGTCTTCTTATGGGTAAGACGTTGGGTTCAAGTCCCAACATTATATAAAGACGATGTAACAATGATTGAGCAAATTGATATGCTCTTGATAAAAGTCATGAAATTTGTCCAATTGATTTGCTCCATTCTTTTATGTGAATGTGGTAGCAGGACATAATATATCTGAAAATGACAAGTGATTAAATGTATGAATATGAGTGTGATAAAATGTTAATGATCAATTGTGGTAATTAAAAGGAAGAACATTTTGGGTTCTTAAGATGGTCCTTCAAGTGTGAAGGTAAAATTTTTTCATCAAAGTGGTATGAAAAGTTATTGGACATATTGAGTTGGTGCAACCCAATTTGAAAGTATTTTAAATCCTCCATCAAAATAAAAGAATACAAAGTGATAGTATATTTGGTACATTCGATCTCTTAAAGTGATATTGAGGTGAGTTACATAAATTTGATAAATGTGAAAGTATGACAATAAGTTTCTAATAAAAACTTATAGGGCATGTTCAAATGGTCATGATCCATTTCTTAAAGAAAATGTGACTTGTGTTCTTATGGATAAGAACATATCCATGAATTGCTGGATAAATTCACATCTCGCCTTTACGGGAGGTTTGAGATATTGAAAAGAAATATTTTGACATAAATGGTCATTTAGTACAACACAAATATTGTGATATGTTAAATTATGAACCAAGGACAAAAGAAAGAAATAGTTCTTTCCTATAAAGATTGTGGTTATGACCAAACAAATTTGTCAATGGTTGCCAAGAAACAAGTCTTGCACGTGATAATTTTAACCATGACAATAATAATTATTTTCTCCTTGAAGGAGATGATCACCATAAGGATGGTGTTGTGAAATTTGTGATAGTACACAAAATTAGTTGAGAGTCCGAAATGGTTAATTTGTTACTATCAAGAGGAATGAATTGTTCATAATATTAGGGTTGTAGTGAGTCTCAAAAAAAAAATTTTAAGTTTCGGAAAAATTGAAAAGAAAAATATTATATTGAGACTACAAATTATGGGAAGATTTAATATCTTCAAATTACTACAACAAAAGTGGATTATAAATATTTATGTATAAGATTATCCAATTTTTCCCTCTTGTTTGTTGTATACAAACATGGGCATGATGATAGAATCACATGCAAAAGTAAACTATAAGTTTACTTAAAATAAATATCAGTTGGCATAATCGGTTGGGCATTTCGATTCAAATGTGATGCAAAATAAATTGAGAATTCACATGGCTATATGTTGAAGAAATAAAAGATTCTTCAAGAATTCTCTTTTGTAGCTTGTTCTCGTGATAAATGATCATTGTACCAGTTAAGGTTGGAATTGTACCCCCTAAAATTATTTGGAACATACAAAAAGGTGAAAATGGGCCCGTTCACCAGCCATGTGGACCGCTTACTATTATGATTCAATAGATGCACCTATGGTATGGTCACATACTCACATGCATGTGCATTTGTATCAACTTACAAATTGGTTTTTGTAAAGTTGTTTGCTCAAATTATTAAATTTAAAAGCACAGTTCCCAACTATGAATATCAACTTACAAATTGGTTTTTGTAAGGTTGTTTGCTCTAATTATTAAATTAAGAGCACAGTTCCCAACTATGAAGTCTTGTTGATAATACTGGTTAGTTTAGCAGAAATTGTATGCCTCCAATTATAGCTAGACCATTGATTATGAGAACAAATCTCTCAAATAAAATTTGGTATGAGATAAGTTTATTTAACATGTATGCATCAAGCCAACAAGGTTCTCTCAACACAATTGGTTCAGGGTTAGGAACCAAATAATTTCCATTTAAAAATTTGATATGTGCACGTATGATTTTAATGCTCCACGCACCAATATAGATCCCCAAATGAAGTTGAGGGTGAATGTTAGATTTCCTAACATTAGGGGGAGGTATGTGTAGCAGCTGAAAATTATGTGTGGGGTGAATTATCTAGATCCTCGTTAAAAAATGTGAACTTGAAGTTCAAAAGATAATTCATTTCCAAAATATTGCAAGTAATTTGCCAGATATATTTGCTGACCCAATATTTTAATTAAGCTGAAAATGCTCCAATAAATAGTCCTTGAAGGACAAAGTCTATGGTACGTCTGAACCGTGATAGACCAATCGATTCCAAATGTAAAACTCCTTGGTAAATGAGAGGAGCAAATTATCAAAATGGTCATTGCTAATGAGGCAAGTGCTTTGAAGAGCACTATGACATAACATTTCATAAAACCTTGGCAAAGGTTCAGGTACCTGAAAATGATGAAAAATGAAGAGATGTGGATAAGTTATGTCGTATTGGAATCGATATCAAAATTGTCGTCAACGGTATATTTGATATGATGTAGCACTTAGTGCTATAAATGGTTACGAGGATCTTTAATTCAAATATGTGATATAGTGTGGACAGATAAATGATTGACATTATTCAAGTGTATTTTGTTTCACTTAGAAAAGTGATGTTTTTGAACAAATAGTTCATAAATCAAAATATATGTTAGTGAGGGTACAAATGAATCATTGTGCGAAAGTATAACCGTAAGATATAAAGTACGGTTTGTGCCTCGGGGCATAAAGAATTTTTGCAGAAGTCCTGACATTATTAAATGGAGATATGTTCTCCAATGATAAATGCAATGCGACTTGTTTCAGTCTGGCAATAGATGAAATACTCAATATGCATAATGAATGATTATTACGTCTAACTAGACGATGAAGGTTATATGAAAATTCTTGAAGGATTTAAAAGGTTTCAAAGCTATTCCATTGAGTACTAAATGATTTTGAGATTGCTTAACACAAAGAAATGATCTTTTGAACCTCATGAAAATGATTTTAAATGTTATTTATTAGTGCAATTGGTGCACTTACAGATTGCTGGTTATGCAAATGCTAGAAGATGTTTGACTTTTTTTGAGAAGAAAAGACGATTTCCAATAAGATTAATCAATCTCTCATTATTCAAAAATAATTTGATTATGTAGATGCAAAATATTTATTTGATCTACATAAAGCTCGATCGCAAATGAGCTATTTGCTTACATATGGAGGCACAACAATATCTTGGCATTCAACAAACATTGGTAACCACTTCTTCAAATCATATTGATCAATAAGTAAGTCAGGGGTGTGTTTGGCTGGAATCACGATCTGTCATACTCAACCAATATGTGATTTTCCTTTGGCAAAGGATATTCCAGCCACTATATACGAAAATAATATTGAAGGGAAGATACAATCAAATGAGATAGGACAACGCATATTCCACCAAAAATATTTTTCGCACGTGATCTTAAAAAAAATGGTGAGATTGATGTTCAAAGACTCGTTCAAGTAATAATCTTGTAAACTTATTCACTAAAGATTGACAACATCAACATTTGAGAAGTTGTGATGCAAGACTGTAATGCACTGTCTTTAAGATATCAAGTAAAATTTTTATCAGGGGAAGAAAAATACGCGTTGTACTCTTTTCCTTAATCATGGTTTTGTCCCAATTGGGTTTTCCTGATAAGGGTTTTAACGAGGCAACATTCAAAGCATATTACAGATATGTGTACTCTTTTTCCTTCACTAGGATTTTTTCCACAAGGTTTTTTCCTAGTAAGGTTTTAACGAGGCATATTATCCATGGACATTCAAGGGGGGTGTTATAAAATAATATATTGTGGATGTACACTACACAAAATGGTTACTACATTAATTTCCTCTATTATGAAGATAATCCACTACACCAAGAAGTTACTACATTACTTCCCTCCATTATGAAGATAACCTCCACCTTTATGATAATTATTCTTGTAGCCTTTCACCATCATAACCTCCTTTATATTCATGTTTAATGTCATGTTTATGACTAATCTTTTGTATGCTCTATGTTACACTATAAATAGAGGCATAAGGGATCCTATTGTATACACTTGAATATTTGATGAATACTTTGAAGAATAAGAAATGCTCTCATCTTTTGTCTTCCTATTTATATTGTTTTATCTTTTATATTTCTTGTCTTGTTTTGCTTTAGCTTTACAACATACATATGTTTGTATATTTCATTGTTGCAAATTTATTAAAAATATGACACGATCCTTTAATTTTACTATGAGGTATTTAATGATATAAAATTACCTAATAACATTAATATATCCTTTATTTAAATTGAAACAACATTATTTATAAACCAAATCTATATATGGTTTTGTAAAACTTACATATACCGAAAATGATTATGTATTACATATATATTCCAAATATTTTGAAAAGTTTTTTTTCTTTATGGTATAAATGATATTTTTTATGACATTTAGATGTTATATATATCTATATATATATCTATATATATATCTATATATCTATATATCTATATCTATATATCTATATATATATATATATATATATATATATATATATTCCATGTATTATATATGATATTATTTAGTACTATGTTTAGTAGAATTTTATCACGATCCAGACCTCGTGATTGACATCCACACTATCTGTCCAGTGGGAGAACCACTACTACAACCAAAACCAAACAACTAGACTAAAACTAAGGAAGTTAAGTTACGAAAGTAAGTTAATTAACTAACAAATACGGAATTTAAATTCCTAGAATCTGAAAGTCAATGTATCAAAACATCTAACAAGATCCATAAATCTAAACGAGAAAGGATACATCTCCAACTAATGAACTATTCAACTATCTAAAATAAGGCTAAGTCCAAAAACGGTGGACATAGACGAAAGAGAACTTCATGGGAGCCCAGAATATGCAACTCACCCTTGAAGTCGAAGCGATGATCCCTTGTCTCCTAAGGGAGGTCTGTCAATAGTCGCTTGAAAATACCCTGTACTCAACAAAAATATGAGAAAGTGCAGAATCTGTACACAACCACCGTGTACTGGTAGGATCACACGGCTACCCCACTAGTGCAATATAAACAAGTCAAACAAACATTATAATCACATGCATATATATCAACATATACAACATTATCAACATGGAAATTTGACAAAACATTACACATGTTTATCACATCATTGGTCCTCTCACAGAATCCAAATCCAAATAATTAACTTGCTAGAACATGGAAATACGATCTAATATTGTGCCGGAACATGGCAACCGATCTCATTTAGCTTACTGGAATGTGGCAATCTGATCCCCATTCACATATCACAATCACAATGACAAGTATATCATCAAGACCATCAATTTACATCATGATTTCATGACTACATCATTCATCTATCTCTTACAACAAATGTAATCAATATTGCAATATTCTTATACATACAAGTATCACAATGAAGCAAGAACATGCATACATCACACAATTATAAAATCACAACCATCACCTACCTCGAAACAAGCTTGAAACCCTAAAAAACTTGATCCTTCCCTTTCCGAATCCATCCGCTTGTTATTGTTCTACAAACAAAAACATACGGAAATCAATAAACAATCACTAATTAACCAGATTACTAACAATGCTCACAACTCTTGACCATACACATGATCTCTAGTAGTTGGATTAGGGTTGTTTCCACCGTAAAATTTATCAAGAAATCCTACCCCATCAGTATTGACATTTGACGCATTCAATTGTGTTTTAAGGATCGGAAAACGGATTTGAGGAGTTAAAAACTTACCTTTAGCCCCAAGATGGTGGAAAGTGAGTTAGGGTCGCCAGGGGTTTTTTCTTTACCTCTACAACGGCATTTTCGAAACAGTGAGTCGTCCCCAAAAATCTACGATTTTAAGTCCAATTTCGTCCGCCACAGAGGCACCTATTCCGCCACAGCAGCCTAGTTACAGTGGCACAAAACGAGACAGAAACTTCTCAGAAGAATTTCAATTTCCCCTTTATACAACACGCTTTTAACCCATTACGCTCAGAAAATATCCTTAATGCTATGATCGATTTCCGGAGATTTACTTATTCAAATTCGATTATGTATAGTCGTACGGTTCCTTAACGAGTTATCTATCTATTCATGAAATCAAAATCATATTTACTCCACCCGATTGCTACCAGATTTCCCTACACCTTGATGACTCTGATTTCCTCCAAATCTAGACAAGGCTGTGTAAATCCTAATACTATAAAAAAAAAAGTTTTTCTGCCCCCAATTTTCCTTCGTTGGCATTTCTACAAGGACAGAACCTGATTGTTACATATTTTTGAGCCTAAGTACAAATAATTCATGGATTAGTTATACACCCTACATGGTATTATATGAGGTATTACTAATATCTTCCATATGTTAGTATTAGTAATATATTGGATTTAATACCATGGGATTATCTATGTAAAGACAAAAATATTCCTTAAATCTTTTTATTTATTTTTTTGATTTTATGTTTTATATTTGTACTAGTAAATTTATTTAAATAAATTAGCTAACAAATTTTGTTATTTAGAGGGAGTTGTTTGTTAATAAATAAATGCAATATATATCAATACACTGTTTAAAATATGAGTTGTTTAATATTTACTAATTGAAAAGGCATATATATCACCACATGACGTTTGTGATCTTAATTGAATATATTATTTGTTGGTTTATATGTGGTTTCTAATTTTTTGTAGTTTGAACCGTTTATAAATTGCATACATATTAAAACTAGAGTTAATATATCAAAGGTCACTCAACTTTTAAAATTTATCTAGCAAAGTCATTGAAATTTATTTTGTACCAGTAAAATCACCCAACTTAGTTGTTTGTATCAGCTTTTGTTTGATCCACATGCCATTGGAACCAACTTCATTCACCAACCACTCTCCCACCGGAGTTGTGAGTTTCTCCCCTAATTTCATGTCGATTTGTTTATTTTTGTTGATTTAACTCCTTTGATTTATACTGTTATATATGCATCTTTGTGTATTCTGTAAATTGTAATTCATCGATTGTGGCTGTTCATTTGTAACTATTGCACGAATTGTAATCTCATACCTCTAAAAATTCACTTTATTTAATTATTTCATTTCAACTTAATAAACATAAATGTGATAATTTGACTCATAAGTCATAAATATAAAAGAATGATACAAACAGCTAAGTTGAGTAATTTGGGTTAAAAAGTAATGCAGCACTTGTATTTGATTCTTCAATAGAGCAGTATAAAGTAGCTTTGGTTTTGAAATATTCAATCTTAGCAATGGTGGAGAAAATTGGAAACGGGAACTGAAAGAGTTGGTTTTGGTTCTTGTGGAATCAAACTAAATGGAAGATGAATTAACATGAATATTTGGTAGGAAGATAATTAGTACAAAATAAAAGTCAAGATAGTATCTTGGTAGGTGAAAGTTAGGCAAACCATAAAATGGTTTCATATCTTAACCTTGACAATTTTGACACATAGTGATGTCATGGATGAAATCAATAGGATGAATTTATTCCTATAAATAGGTAGCTCTTAATTCATTTTCAAATCATCCTCTCACTTGCCTTTCACCTTCCAAGGCATTTGTGTTCTCTCTCTTGTAGTTTTTCACTTGTATTCTTTGTAGAGTGAAATAAATATTGGTGCAGTTGTTCTTTGGTGGACGTAGGATCATTTTGATCCGAACCACGTTAAATATTGTTGTTCTTCCTTGTTCTTTAATTTCACGTTTCTGCTAATAATTGGTATCAGAGCCAAGGTTCTGTCTGAGTATGCTCTGTGGTTGCAGCACAGTCTGGACTTCCACATCAGAAAAAGATCACTTTGGTTTTCTGTAGTTCCAAATACATTGTAGTAGAAAAGGAAGAACAAGTAAAAAAAAATGAGTTCCATAAAGTTTGAAATTGATAGATTTAGTGGGCGCAACAACTTCAATAATTGGAAAATTCAGATGATAGCGTTACTGCGAAGGAAAGGTTCAATCCATGCTATTAACGGAAAGTACCCCGATAAAATATCGGATTCCAATAAGGAAAAGATTGAAGGAGATGCATTGAGTGCAATCCAACTGTTCCTTGCACCTAACGTACTTTGTGAAGTGAGTACAAGTACCGAAGAGACGGCCAAAGAGTTATGGGAAAAGCTGGAAGGGCTTTACCAGGACTAATCAGTGACAACAAGGATGTCGTTACAATGGCGTCTTCATACATTTAAGATGGATTCAGGTACTTTGTTGCAAGACCATCTAGATGCGTTCAATAAACTTGTGATGGACTTACAAACTGCTGGAATTAAAAAGGACGAGGAGACGCTTGCATGTTCTTTGCTATTTTCATTGACTTCAAAATATCGTGATATTGAGAATTCAATGATGTATAGCAAACAACCTATTAAACTTGAGCAAGTGCGGCAAGCACTAAACTCTTGTGATGTGCGGATGCATTTTGAAGGAGACAAAAGTGACGAAGCTAGTGGACTCTTTGTAAGAGGTCGTACTAGACAACAGGGAAGGAGCAAATTGAAGTACAGATCAAATTTTAGAGTGAACAAAAAGAATGCGGAATGTTGGGGCTGTCACAAGAAGGGGCACTTTGAACGAGATTGCCCTATGTCGAAGTCCAAAGAAAAGGCGAGCGCATCCATTGTTGTGCAAGTACATGATAATGATGATGATTATGTACTAACAACATTATGCAATGAATGGAGTCTATGACAACAAATGGGTCTTAGACTCTGGTTGTACTCTGCATATGACATTTCGAAAAGATTGGTTCAACAGCTATGAAACAAGCAGAGGAACTGTATTAATGGGCAATAATGCAACTTGTAAAATAGTTGGCATTGGTTCAGTTCATGTTCGCTGCCATGATGGAATCGTGAGGACTATTACAGAATTCCGTCATGTTCCTGATCTAAAGAAAAATTTGATCTCCCTGGGTATTTTAGATAAACAAGGCTATAAGTACATGAGTGAAGGAGGAACTATGAAAGTGACTAAAGGGTCTTTAGTCATGTTGAAAGCCAAGATGGAGGATGGCCTCTACACACTTGCGGGAAGCACCATTATTGGCTCTGTAAATGCATCTACAGTGCAGTTATCTAATGATGACAAGGCAAAATTATGGAACATGAGACTAGGCCATATGAGCGCACGAGGATTGGAGATGTTGAGCAACCGCAACCTTTTGAATGGTGAGAAGATCAACACACTTGAATTTTGTGAGCACTGCGTCTTAGGGAAGCAGAAAAAGGTCAGCTTCAGCACTGGCAAGCACAAGACGGGAGGGGTGCTAGACTACATCCATTCAGATTTATGGGGTCCCTCTAAGCTTCCATCTAAGGGAGGAAAGAGGTATCTTCTCACATTCATTGATGATTTTTCACGAAAGGTTTGGGTGCGCTTCCTGAAGACAAAAGGTGATGCTTTTGAAGCATTTAAAGAGTGGAAGATTTTGGTTGAAAATCAAATGGAGAGGAAAATCAAGTATCTTCGCACGGACAATGGCTTGGAGTTTTGCAGTGAAGAGTTCAATGATTTCTGCAAGGTTCATGGGATCACAAGGCATAAGATGGTCAGGCACACACCACATCAGAATGGAGTTACCGAGAGAATGAACAGAACTCTTCTTGAAAAGGCTCGTTGTATGCTCTTACAAGCTAAGATGTCCAAAGTATTTTGGGCTGAAGTAGTTCATACTGCTTCTCATATTGTCAATCGGTCTCCAGCATCAACGATTGACTTTAAGACTCCGAATGAGGTATGGTCAGGTGAACCCTCTAACTATTCATACTTGGGAATATTTGGGTGTCCAGCTTATTATCATGTTAATGACGGTAAGATTGAACCAAGGGCTAAAAATTCCATATTCGTAGGGTATGTAGATGGAGTAAAAGGGTACAAACTATGGTGTTTGTCTATACTCAAATTTGTAGTTAGTAGAGATGTTACCTTTGATGAATCCTCTATACTTGATCCTCGTAAAGTTTGTGTGGAGTTATCTAGAAACGAGAACAACGAGCAGGTGGAGCTACCGGTGGAGCATACCAAGGAACGGGATCAAGAGACTCAAATTGATGAGTCAAAAGATGCAGATCTTGAAGAACTTGCTTCCAATGAACCATACACAATTGCGAAGGGAAGGGACAAAAAGGCAGATACGGAAACCGGAACGTCTTATAGAGCAAGAAAATCTGATTGCACATGTGTTCGTAGCTGCAGAAGAAGAGATTAAGAATCTCGAGCCCTCTTCGTATGTTGAAGCAACTTCTTGCAAAGATGTTGCACAATGGCAGTTAGCCATGATGGAAGAGATGGAGTCTCTTCACAAAAATGAGACATGGGTCTTAGTTGAAAGGCCAAAGGGGATGAGGACAGTTGGATGCAAATGGGTCTACAGAAAGAAAGAAGGTATTCCAGAAGTGAAAGCTGCTAGGTTCAAGGCGAGATTGGTTGCAAAGGGTTTCAGTCAGAAGGAGGGAATTGACTACAATGAGATCTTTTCTCCAGTCGTGAAACATAGCTCAATTCGCATGCTACTAACATTGGTTGCACAATTTGATTTAGAGCTTCAACAGCTTGATGTCAAAACTGCTTTCTTACATGGTGATCTAGAAGAGACAATCTATATGGATCAGCCTGAAGGTTTCTTAGCTGAAGGAAAAGAAGACCATGTACGCCAATTGAAGAAGTCTTTGTATGGTTTGAAGCAATCCTCTAGACAGTGGTACAAGAGGTTTGATGCATTCATGACTACACATGGATTTTTGAGGAGTGCATTTGATAGTTATGTGTATCACAAGAAGATGTCTGGTAAATCTATGATTTATCTATTGTTGTATGTTGATAATATGCTTATTGCTGCTAACAACATCACAGAGATAAATATTTTGAAGAAACTGTTGAGCAAGGAATTTGACATGAAGGATCTAGGAGTTGCAAAGAAAATCCTTGGAATGGAAATTTCAAGAGAAAATGGTGTTGTACATCTTTCTCAAAAGAGGTACATCGAAAAAGTTTCTGAAAGATTCAATATGCATATGAGCAAGCCTGTAAGTACACCGTTAGCTTCTCATTTCAAGCTTTCAGAGTTACAAATGCCTCAATCTATGAATGAGGTGGAGCATATGTCAAAGGTTCCTTATGCGAGTGCAGTTGGTAGCATTATGTATGCTATGGTATGCGCACGTCCAGATATTTCCCAATCTGTAAGTGTGGTAAGCAAGTACATGGCAAATCCAGGAAAAAGGCAATGGGAAGCTGTCAAGTGGATATTGAGATATCTCAAAGGAGATCCTGATGTTGGCCTAACCTTCCGGAAAAGTGAAGGTATTTCAATTCTCGGTTATGTAGATTCTGACTATGCAGGGGATCTTGATCGAAGGGGGTCTACAACTGGATACATCTTTACTCTCGTCGGTAGTGCCGTTAGTTGGAAATCGACTTTATAGTCGATTGTCGCTTTGTCTACAATAGAGGCAGAATATATGGCAGCAACGGAGGCAGTGAAAGAAGCTATCTGGTTGAAAGGTTTGGTGGAAGAATTGAGTTCAGTTCAGCTTGAATCAATTCTAAAATGTGATAGTCAAAGTGCTATTCATTTGATTAAAAATCAAAGATTTCATGAGCGCACCAAACACATTGATGTCAGATTTTATTTTATTTGAGATGTCGTAGAAAAGGAAGCTATCAAGGTTGAGAAGGTTATCACAGACGATAACGCTGCAGACATGTTGACTAAAATAGTCCCGCTTGCCAAGTTTGCACACTGCAAGGATTCGGCGGGAGTATGCGTCAATTGATGCAACTCTAAGAGAACAACTGCTAGGTGGAGCTGGTATGTTCAACAAAGGTTTGATTCTTCTTGTTTCTTACAATGGGATTGCCCAGTAAGCTTAGAAGTTTTGGCCGGAGTTGTTTATATGCATGCTTGGAACACAAACCAAGGTGAAGATTGAAAGAGTTGGTTTTGGTTCTTGTGGAATCAAAGTAAATGGAAGATGAATTAACATGAATATTTGGTAGAAAGATAATTAGTACAAAATAAAAGTCAAGATAGTATCTTGGTAGGTGAAAGTTAGGCAAACCATAAAATGGTTTCATATCTTAACCTTGACAATTTTGACACATAGTGATGTCATGGATGACATCAATAGGATGAATTTATTCCTATAAATAGCTAGATCTTAATTCATTTTCAAATTATCCTCTCACTTGCCTTCTCACCTTCTAAGGCATTTGTGTTCTCTCTCTTGTAGTATTTCACTTGTATTCTTTGTAGAGTGAAATAAATATTGGTGCAGTTGTTCTTTGGTGGATGTAGGATCATTTTGATCCGAACCACGTTAAATATTGTTGTTCTTCCTTGTTCTTTAATTTCACGTTTCCGCTAACAGGAACGAGTTTATTCTGCTCTGTGGGAAGGTCTAAATAATCAGCTATTCGATGTTAATTTTTGCTGGAAGAATCTAGTGTCGATGAACGGAAGATTCTGCATTGGTATGTTAATTCGAGTGAGTATTTTGTTTCAATGGATGTAAAACAGGGGAAATTCGGTATTACCTGTCTTCCAGAACGAGATGAAGTGGTTAATAAAACTAACAATTACGCGTTGATCCAATTGGATGGATTTCTTTCTTATATCACTTGTGATCCCGAGGCAACAATGGATGTTTGGATTTTGGTAGATTTTCACGGGCAAGTTTGGTCCAAGAAACACAAGATCGTGGCAGAATTGACACATTATGTATGTCCATCTAAATCAACGCGACCAAATGAGAGATCAATGCCAGAAATTGGGAAACTTGTTGATGTTGGTGGCGCGATGAACGGTGAAGTGTTGATTCTTAAACACCAGAAGAACTCAAAGGAATACTTATATGACAGAAAGAATACGGTGATGAAGATGTTCAACATTTATAACATGAGGAACTCAGAATCTTTCATAACACACAAGGAAAGTGTAACAAACTCGAGTTCTCAATACAGATAAATAAACATCATATTCATTGATAACCAAATCATAATATTAATACTTGAATTACAAAGAGAAATACCGAAATAACAAGTAACTAAAGATAAAGATAAGAATGGAGATGGTAAGTTAGATTCTAGAAAGAGATGAGAGGAACAAACAGTTTCTTCATAATACACTTAACTCTTCTGTCTAATCCCTATTCATATTTAACTGATTGATAATTGGGCCTAGATCCCAAATAAAACTATCTAATATTTTACTCGGCCCAATAATCCCATCTAAAACAGCCCCATTCACCACTTCTAACACATAAGCCCATACCAAGTCGACTTGATTCACAACAATAATCCCATCCTGAATAAGAACCTTGTCCTCAAGGTTCGGATATGTTAGTTTTTAGAAAAGGAAAAACATAACAATCTTATCTTCTTTTGTTATTGAACAAGTAGGAACATTAGTTTGATAAACGAACAAAGAAAAATTTATGAAAACCAAAAACTACTTACTTCATTATAACACAGATATTTATAGGAGTTTACAAGTGAACCAACTCCTAAGGATAAGATTAAAAACTAAGGATAAGGATAAGGATAAGGATAAGGATAAGGATAAGATAGAATTTAACTACTAAACAGTAAATAACTACCCTAGTAAATAATTACCCTACAATACAGACAATTTGGACTGGTGTAGTTTTGATGCATATTTCTAACACTCATCCTTGCTTTAAGAGCTGCAAACTCCAAGTTTTTGCCTGAGAAGTTGAAATTTATTTCCTGATAATGGTTTGGTGAAGATATCAGCCAGCTGCTCTTCAGTTTTGCAATAGAGGAGAATCACGTCACCATTATTTTGCATTTTCCTCAAGAAGAAAAGCTTGATGTTGAAGTGTTTTGTTTTCCCATGAAATACAGGATTATGAGAAATTGCTATTGCAGATTGATTGTCCACTAATACTTCAGTTCCCTTTGTCTGATTCATGTGCAGATCACCAAAAATTTTCCTCAACCACAATGCTTGATTTACTGCTGCTGTTGCAGCCACAAATTCTGCCTCTGCAGTGGATTGAGCCACAACGTCCTGCTTCTTTGAGCACCACGAAAACATTCCTGAGCAAAGACTGAAACAATATCCAAATGTGCTCTTCATGTCATCTGCGGATCCAGCCCAATCACTATCAGAATACCCAAGTAGTTTAAGATCTACTTTTTTTTGAAACTTGACACCATAATTGATGGTTCCTTTGATGTATCTAACAACTCGTTTTGCTGCTTTTAGATGCACCTCACTAGCACAATGCATGAACCTCGATAGAATGCTTACAGTATACAAAATATCAGGTCTTGTAGCTGTGAGATACATCAAACAACCGACTAAGCCTCTGAAGTACATTTCCTCCACTTTCTCTGCTCCGTCATTCTTGCTTAGTTTCTCTTTTTGGTTCACAGGAGTATTCATCTCCTTGCAATCTTCCATGTTGAATTTCTTGAGAATTTCCTTAGCATATTTCTTCTGGCAAATGAAAACTTCATCTTGTCCCTGCTTGATTTCCATACCAAGAAAATAAGACATTAGACCAAGATTAGTCATCTCAAAGGCTTGCATCATTTCTTGCTTGAAATCCTCGATATGCCTTGTATTGCTTCCTGTAATTAGTACATCATCCACATATATAGACACAACAAGAATATCAATGCCATGATGTTTAACATAAAGAGTAGATTCTGATAGACTCTTTTCAAAGCCTAAGCCAAGTAAATGGCCATCTATTCGACCATACCAGGCCCTTGGTGCCTGTTTAAGTCCATAAAGTGCCTTTCTTAACCTATAAACATTGTTCTCATTTCCTTTCTTTACAAAGCCTTCAGGTTGCTCAACATAAATTTCTTCCTGTAGAAAGCCATTAAGGAATGCTGATTTGACATCCATCTGATACACTTTCCAACCCAACTGTGCAGCAAGAGCAAGAAGTAACCTGATCGTGTCAAGCCTAGCTACTGGTGCAAATGTATCAAAATAATCCACACCAAAAATTTGAGCATACCCCTTAACTACAAGTCTTGCTTTATGCTTATTCACTGAACCATCGACATTTAGCTTGGTTCTAAAGACCCATTTCAACCCAATTATCTTTCTGTCTTCAGGTTGAGCAACAAGCTCCCAAGTCATGTTTTTCTCAATCATAAACAACTCTTCTTTCATTGCAGCAACCCATTTTTCATCATTTTTAGCTTCATTGTACCCAACAGGTTCACATACTGCTACATTGCATCTCTGAGATATATCACTGAGTTGTCGAGTACCTTTGACTGGTAAATGATCCACCATTTCATCCTGCCGTGAGAGTGATATTTTCTTCTCAAAAAACTAAGTAGGAGACTTTTTTGCTTTGTCAGAAGTGTTAACGACAAATTTCTTCGAGTCTTCCCAATACCACTCTTCATTTTCTATAAACTTCACATCTCTACTAAAGATTATATTTTCAGTTTGTGGTTGGAAGACTTTATATGCCTTTGAAACTGAACTATATCCAATAAAAATGCATGGAACAGATTTTTTATCTAGTTTATCTCGTTTAACCTGAGGAATATAGGAAAAACAGAGACAACCAAACACATTAAGAAAATTTAATGATGGTTTAAATCCATACCAAGCTTCAAATGGAGTTCGGTCTTTCACTGCCTTTGTGGGAAGCCTATTTTGAAGAAAAACTGATGTATTTGCTGCCTCTACCCAAAATTTCTTTGGCAAGTTCTTCTCGTGCAACATGCATCTGATCATCTCCATAATGTATCTGTTTCTTCTCTTGCTTACTCCATTTTGTTGTGGAGTATAGGGAGTAGTAAGCTGATGATGAATCCCTGCTTCCTCACATAACATGTCAAACTGGTAAGAAGTGTATTCCTTTCCATTATCTGTTCTTACGGACTGAATTTTACAGTTGGCTTTATTTTCTACTTTTGCTTTGAACTTCCGAAAAACATTAGAAGCCTCTGACTTATGCTTGAGAAAATAAATCCAGCACATGCGGGTTAGATCATCTACAAAAATGATATAGTAAAGACTACCTTTTAGTGAAGGAGTCCTTTGTGGTCCTGCTATATCAGTATGAATTAGTTGCAATTTGTTCGAGGCTCTCCAAGTTGTCTTTGAAAATGAAAGTCTATTTTGTTTTCCATATTGACACGCAAGACAACTTGAAGAATGTACTTCTAAAACAGGCAAGTCCTTAACTATTTTCATTTTTTGCATTTTAACCAACCCTTCATAGTGATAGTGTCCGAGTCTCTTGTACGATACTTCTGCAACACTTTCTTTTGCTGAAAAAACAACATGCTCCTCCTCAAATGGATCTAATGAGAAACTTTTGCCTCTCATTCTTACTTTAAACATTTCTTGATCTGAAGCATCCTTGATCAAGCAATGATTATCTTCAAAATTTAACTTGTAGCCTTTTTCCATCAATTGACCAACACTAAGCAAGTTTTGATCTATGTCAGGTACATAAAGCACATCAGAAATTGTTTAAGTACCTGAATTACTTGGAATAGCAATGGTTCCTTTCCCTCTTACAGGAAGATGGTCGCCATTACCTATTCTGACTTTAGTAATGGTCGTAGGCTTCAATTCCTTGAAGAGAGACATGTCATTTGTCATGTGATTAGTGCATCCACTATCAATCAGCCAACACTCACTAGATGATCTACTTGAAAAACATGTAGCAACAAAGAGTTGATCTTCCTCCTCACCCTCAACAATTTTAGCCTCTGCTTCTTGTTGCTGACTATTGTTCTTGCAAATTACAGCTTCATGCCCAAGTTGATTGCATTTACTACATTTAGCATCAGGCCTTCTCCAACATTTATATGGTGGATGACCTTTCTTGTTACAATGCTTACAAGGAGGATAACTTTTCTTTGAGTGTCCAGTTTTTCCTTTGGTAGTACTTGTTGAAATGCCTTCACCATTCTTCTTGTTCTTCTTCTTTTTGTTTTTGCCTCCATCTTGAGGCTTGGCAAACAATGCTCCCTCTGTATTTCCTTCTTCTCTCATGACTCTTCATTGTTCTTTTGCCTGCAAAGCATTTAATAACTCTGCGAAGGTGATCTTGGACAGATCCTTCATGTTTTCCAAAGTAGTTATGGTTGCTTCAAATCTTTCTGGCAGAGTTACCAAAATCTTTTCAACAATACGTGAATCATTAAACACGGAACCAAGCAATCTTACCCTGTTTGCTATGTTCAAGAGCCTTTCAGAGTAATCTTTGATGGTTTCAGTTTCTTTCATCTTCTGTATCTCGAAATCTCTTATAAGATTTAGCACTTGCATACCTCTGATCCTTTCATCCCCTTTGTATTCTGCCTTGAGATAATCCCAGATGGAGTTTGCTGACTTTAGAGACATAATTCGAGTGAAGATTGAAGAAGATACTGCTAAAAATAAACAGGCCTTTGCCTTTGATTTTTTGGTTTTCCTGTCTTTATGGTTTTTGATCTGGGCCATAGTAGGATTGTTAGGCAACAGAGGAACTTCATAATCCTCTTCGACTGCCTCCCACATATCCATGGCATCTAGATATGTTTCCATCCTTACCTCCCAAATCTGATAGTTATCACCATTAAAAACAGGTGGTGCCATTATAGAAAAACTTGATTCTGCTTCCATGATTGATAAACTTGTCTTGTTGA
Organism: Solanum sitiens; assembly: GCA_016801875.1. NCBI lineage: Eukaryota > Viridiplantae > Streptophyta > Magnoliopsida > Solanales > Solanaceae > Solanum > Solanum sitiens. The sequence goes on along the minus strand of JABWTJ010001301.1, from coordinate 59,016 downwards.
TTACAATCAAAACACCCACGGATCCCTCAAGAAATAAATGCTCTGATACTAATTGTTAGTTTTTAGAGAAGGAAAAACATAACAATCTTATCTTCTTTTGTTATTGAAGAAGTAGGAACATTAGTTTGATAAACGAACAAAGAAAAATTTATGAAAAGCAAAACTACTTACTTCATTATAACACAGATATTTATAGGAGTTTACAAGTGAACCAACTCCTAAGGATAAGATTAATAACTAAGGATAAGGATAAGGATAAGGATAAGGATAAGATAGAATTTAACTACTAAACAGTAAATAACTACCCTAGTAAATAATTACCCTACAATACAGACAATTTGGACTGATGCAGTTCTGATGCATATTTCTAACAGGATAGAACAATATGGATATCATAGCAACGAACTTGTTAAGACTTTGATATATGTTAGGAGTTGCTTTAACAAGTATTGTGTCTTCTTTGTCTTCCTGGTCAATCCTTTGGAGGGAATAGATTAATAGCCACTTGACTAAGGCAATATCAAACGTGACATTCTCAGCAACAAATGCATGGCTAAATATTACAATATGGGGTGGAATTACATCAATACAGACCGAAGGAAATTCCAATGACAATGATGCTTCCATTTCATTTTTAGTCAATACACTCATGTATTGGTTAATGTGGTTCAGCATTGTATCCACATTATGATAAGCAACTTCAAGATGAGACCATACACATGTACCATATGTCCAGACAAAGGCATTAGCACTTGCCATTAATATACCACATGGGGTTGGATAAAAGCAATAATCTTTTTCCAATTCAAGCTTTGCACATGCTGGATAGAAACATGAAACAAGGTTCTGAACATTGCTCACTCCATGAAATTGTTGATGAACAATTATATGACACATGTTGCATTTGATTTTGTTGTTACTGTCCAAATCCTCAACCCATCTATATATACCAAATGGCTCTGTAGTCCACCTTGCAAGAACAGGCTCATGCTTTTGTCATATGATTTCAAATATTTGTTGCTGATCTAATTTCTGAGAATTCCAACGTTGCACCTCTCGCTTCTCAGTTCCACCACCACCAAGGAAAGATTCTATTTGATGCACAGTTAGTACCCAAATTGGTCTCTTAAGTTGCTTTGCATTCACAAGAATATCTTGAGTTTGGGTGTGGAACAAAATGCCACTATTCAAATGGTTTATTTTCACAAGATGCCGATGTATTCCAGGATCCCATATATGCACAATTATACCATTTCCAACTAAATTGCTTCGAGAAACCAAACATTTAAGGTCATGACCATCACATTCAACAAGTTCAGGAGACATGTCCAAGGAAGAAATAATAAAGCAACCAACATAGTCCCGTCCATCATTAGTAACTTTACTCATAAGCTTGGCATGATTGAAAGTGGAAGAAACCGAAGGCATCACCTCCCAACGTAGAGCAAGCCCGTAAAGGTAAGCAAATAATTGATTCCAGCGATCATCCAAAGCTTCGCTAATATAAAAAATGTAAAGGTTACTGGGAGTAGATACTATAGAATTCATCCATAATGAATGTTTATCTGCGTTTGCAATCACAAGTTCCGTAGGTTTGTTTTTGATGGAAACACTTTCTTCTTCGTCATTTTTGTCTTCAATTTTAACATCATCACCACAACTATTTACCTTGGAGACAGAACTTACCAAATCATTAGGGGGGATGAAAAGTTCAATAGGCTTGCTGGATGAACCGAGAGAATGTGCATCTTTGTGCCTATTAGGACGATTCATCAAATACCTTACATGCATTGGTATTGCTTTTGCATTCCTATTGTTCACCGCAATGTTGCGATAAAAGTGAGTTAGTTATGTTACTCCATTGTGGATGGACATATGTACGGCATGGGAATAGTACATCTGACTCACCGAAGCTATCCTCACAACAATCTTGGTACTCAATCACGTATGGTAACTGTCCGAGATTGGCGAACCTCCCTTCTGTAGACTCGTATTCTTTCTGTTTAAATCAAATTCTCACCTTATCAGCGAAATGCGGCCAACCAATTAATTTATTATTTTGAAATAGCCATTTGTACCATTTCAATGCTTCACCGTCAAGGTAGAATGAAACCACATTAAGCTTATGATCTTCCTCAATTTTATAGAAATCGAAATAATTCTCCGCTTGAACTATCCAAGCCTCTGGATTCTTGCCTCTAAACTTCCATATTTGGGGTTCGTAACTGTATTTTGGGGTTCAAAAGAGGTCATAGCCTTTCCCCCCAAAACCTCCAGCAACATGGAACGAAATTCAGTGAGATCTTTACGGATAGAATCTTTCATCTCTTGTATTGACTCACAAATTGAATCAGCAACAAAAGGCTTGAGTACTCTATGGTCCTACATTAGAGAAACCTCTGGATGAAAGCATAAATGTAACAAACCCGATTTCTAATATAAACACTGATATATATTGTTATAGTTAAATACAAATTACAATGCACAACAAAGTAATAACATACTAATTACAGATACATAGAAGAAAGGTAACAAGAAGGGGATGAGATACTAGACCAGAGAAAGGGGATGAGAGGAAACTGAAATCCAAAACTTCGACATTATTTTCATAACCGTTCTTTCTAATCGCTAGACCTTTTAACTATAGCTAATTGGGCCTGGATCCCAAATAAAAGCCTCTAATAGCCCGTAGGCCCTTAAGAAGTCATCTTGGTTCACAACAATACTCCCGCCCTCAAAGATAACCTTGTCCTCAAGGTTCGAGTGGATCCACCGTGACATTACAATAGTATTTCTGTCCAGGCTTGAAGGTGAGTTAAGAGCTACTGCTTTAGAGTTAGAGTGAAACAAAAAGTTGCTAACCTTTAGTACTGATAAATCAACTCCAGTGCCCTTTGCAAATTCTAAATTACCAAGATGAATAACACAAGCCACACCTCCCTGTAATTACATCAGTGGTCAGGCTTTCATGTTCCACCGTTTGCTCTTCAATGCTTCCATTGCCACTAAAAAAATCCAAACAGTGCTCAAGTATTGTAACAGTGTTAGTCTTACAAACACCACATTGTCTACTAACCAAGATAAAATGGCTTTTGTCCTTACTAACCACTTCTCTGTAAGTTAATGCAATAGTACCAAATGAAATTACTATCACTGATTCAACCGCAGTCAGCCACTTTGTGTTGACACATACATACATATCTCTTAAAATTTCAAACTGAACAAATGTTCGATAAGTAGTGGCGTAAGCACAGCATCATCTCCGTCTTGGATCCCACACTTGCGTTATATGGTTAGCATACCTAATGAAATAAAGTGTGCTACTAGATCCCAACAAAAGTAATGTCTGTGAATTCACTGTATAACCTGTTAGAGCCATATCCTTGGAGGTTATTTCATCCGAAGGCAGTTCACTTATTGGACTATCACTTTCATTCTTTATAAAAAAATTATCTTCAATACTCTCAGGCTCTACGAAAATTTCAGCAAGATAGATGTCTTCAAAGGACGTGCTTTCAATTTGTTGTTTCGGAGAGTCAGAATCCAAATAAATTGATATAACATACCTCTGTGACATATCTCTTCGGGATTTTCCACGTGTTAGAATCTGTGCGTCCACTACCAGTCAATGGACCAGGTCCCTTGACACACTAGAATGATAATAACAATAAATAAATGCAGATTATCAACACGGTCAGTTTACGTGGAAACCTCCTTGCTCAAGGGAGTAAAACCACGACCTGTCACACAGGTTTTTCAAACCGTTTCACTAATCTTCACAAGCAAAAGTAAACTTGGTTACAACAATGTGAGAAAAAGTTATTAATCTCACTATCAAACAATAACTCTATTGCTTGAAGAGCCTAAGCAAATATGAATCTTCCCACTAAGCTATCACACTAGATAACTTAGGATTTACTAAGCAATCTTATAGACTGCCCACTAAAACACCAACCTACTGATGATTTAGACTTTTCTAAGCAACACACAGGTTGCCCACTAAATTAGTAGAACTTAACTAACTTAGAATTTGCAGATCCGAACCCACTGAATCCTTTATAAGTTTTAGGATCATTTTACGCTATTGGATCAAAATAAATATTTCTAAGACACCCACACTATTAGCACTTCAGCTTGAATCGTTCTTTGAATTATTTCTTCTCCCTGTTTGTTTTCTCAGCCTTTGCAAGAGTTCTTGATGTTGCTTGTTCAAGTTGCAAAAACCAAACTTGTGAGTATGGAGATGTTGTCCTTTTGTAGAAAGGTCACCATCCTTAAAGCCATACCATTGGTTTAGGTTTCTGACGCCTCTGCCGCTTCTGCCACTGTGTTGGAGACTGTTCACCAACTTTTTATACTTTCTCCAGCTGGCAGTCAAAACACATATTGAGCTGAGAACCAGGTAACTTTACACGGTCCCTGTGTTTGTCAAATCATCAAAACTGCAAATAACATTTCCCCCCTTTTTGATGATGACAAACAATGTACCACTCGTCAAAAATTAACTCTCCATGATCACACCTTGAGTATTTTTTTATATTTATTTCTTGACTTAGACACAACTATTTCTTGTTCCCCCTGACTTATATGCCTGGCATACATACATCACTTGTTACCCCTGACTTACATGCCCGGCTTAACAATTTACACACAGACATACAACCCTTGTTCCCCCTGACATAAGCATCCCCAAAACATAAAATTCCCCCTTTTGGCATCATAAAAAAAAGAAGCAGTAAACCATAATACCAATAATATAGTTAAGTAAGATCATAGCCTTGTGGCAATCAAACATAAGAGAAAATAGCAGACAATAGATATTAGCCAAAAAAAATAGGAATAAGATTCATTGCAAACCGGAGATAGTATTCAATACATTAAATTTAAACTAGGGTTCAAGAGATCTTGCAAACGTGCCACACAAAAAAAAAGGGAATTGACAGGATGGACTATGAGGGGGGAAGCTGATGGGAAAGGGACTGAATGATGAGAGTAAGTCTAGCATTTGCGTCATCATTATCCTTGATTGCTTTCTCTTGCAAAGCAACAATCTTGTCCCTCAGTTCTGCATTCTCCTTATGCAGCTCTTGAACTATGAAGGTACCAGGTTCCTCAATCAGTGCCTTGAGTAGTTCGGCCTTGAGTATTGAAATTTCAGCATCCTTGCTACTCAACCTCACAGTCATCTCTTTCAGCTCATGCTTCAGCTGATCCTGCTCTTCAACTAACTGAGACACTTTACTCTTCGGATTTCCTTTTCCTTCAATGCATTTGCATTCAACCAAAGTAGTCTCAAAGAAAGATTGCTTGACAGTCCCCACTTTTCTGACTCCAAGTGGAATGTTGAGGTGTTTGAATACTTTTGTTAATAAGTATCCATAACTCATTCCATGATTTTCTTTTTGCTCAATTACAGTTTTGTACATGTGTTCTAGCATGAGTGATGAAAGGTACAGTGATTCGAATTTGCACAACGATTCCATAAAAAACTATTCAGCAGAAGTTTTTGAAGTTCTCTTCTCTGTTCTGGAAAGAAGAACCTTGTTGACAAATTCAAAGATCAACTGATATTCACTCTTCATTAACTTCTTGAGCAGACCAGCACATCGAGTCGTGGGAACCTTGGAACATACCTTTACGAATTCCACAGAACAAGTCTTCCCAACTACAGACCTGATACCTTCTCGAGGTACCCCTAGAATATTTCCCAGTGAGTCTTCACAAGGATGGATTTCTATGTTTCTTACTCTTGTCTTGATACTACCATCTTCCTGAAATTCAATGTTGTAGTAGAACTCACGTACTTCTTCCTCATGAAGAATAAGAGACTTGATATTAATGAGATGCATCCATGATTGGATTTCCACAATGTCATGTAGAGCATCCATCCTAGGTTGGGTGACAATATTCATGTCAAACACTCTGCCTGCCAGAACACTTTGTGTACTCAGATTGTCAACGATTGTCTGTCTGTTAACCACTATGTTCTCCACATGTACTTGTGGACCAGGTCCCTGTTCAGAATTTTCAGGTTCCTCTTCAGAAGTTTTTCTCTTTCTTTCCCTTTCTCCTTAACACCACCAGTTTTAGTTACTCCTTTGGGTTTCTTGTTGCCACATTTCCTTTTTACACTTTGTTTCAGTTTGCTCGAACATTTCTTATCAGGTCCCTTATCAGATTTTACCCAGAAACTTCCACCACATCCGACAACGGTATTTGAAATTTAGACACCCTAAAGGTTCATTTCCTTCGATTTTTGGCAGTAGATTCTGCACTAGCTTTCATAGCATCAACCAACATCTTCTTTGAGTCAGATCTGGTAAAAGGTCTACATCTAGACTCAATTTCCACTGCCTTTTCTTTTCCCTTTTTAGAGACAGACACCTCTCTTTCTTCAGCAACCATTGAATGGGACGATAATCACCCTCCGTGTCTGTAGAGTCTGAAGACGGATATCTCCTAAAATCTGGAGTTTTGTCGAACACGGGTTGGGTTTCTCTGATATCTTCATCCAGAAAATTTTCATTTTCCTCTAGTTTGGCTTCTTCTCTCATCATTGTAAGACTCTCACTGGCGGCCAGGATATTTGACTCAGACGTCTTACTCTCTAGTAGATCTTCCTTAAAAAGATGATCTGACAATATTTCTACATGAGGACCAGGTTGGGAGGAGAGAACAAGATTATTTAGACCGATGAAATGAAATGGATTTTGAGAGCTATCTAGAGTAGGGCTGACTGGAGAGGTAGTCACCACTTTGGATTTAGATCTAGAAGACGAAGGAGTGTAAAATGACACAGGGTCAATTTCACTCATATATGCAAGCATTTTCTTCGATGAAGATGATGGTTTAGACATTTTATCAGAAAGAAGAAGTGAGAAGCAAAGAAGAATGAAAGAGAAGGAAGAAAGAGTATTTAGAGTTTTCAAGAGAAAGTTCAGAAACAGATGTGAGGATTAAGACAGAAGAAGAAGATGTATAAAAAGGAGAGAAACGGTGCCAGGTCCCTTGGATTGGACGTGTCGCTTGGATTTAAGCGATGGGACAAACGGTCAGAATGACCGATGACTGACATGTGGCAATTTCAAAGGTCCCTTTTTAAACTAGTTTAAAAATAATGTAAAGAAAACTAACCTCTGGAAGGACCAGGTCCCTTACTGCAAGTGAAACCTTATTCCTAAATGGTTCTGGCCATGCTTTGCTTTTGTACTTCTTCATGAATGCATACATGCACTAGGTACAATGTCGACCTTACTCATACTATTTACTATATTAATATAGAGGATACCTGCACTGCAAATTTTAGCCACCAAGGTAATTTCATGTTTTTGAATGCCTTTAGATCAATTTGGGTTCATCATTCCCAACTTCAGTCTGTTACTCTCAAACTGATCTTTGTTGAGAGCCTTGGTGAAGATGTAGGCAATCTGATCTTCTGTTTTGGAGTAAGTCAACACAATATTTCCCTTTTCAACATTATCTCTCAAAAAATGATGTCTCACATCAATATGTTTTGTTCTGTTGTGATGAACTGGATTCTTCCTCGTACTGACATCACTGGTGTTATCACACATAAGAGGAATTGACTTTATGCTCACACATAAGGCAGTTCACTTATTGGAATATCACTTTCATTCTTTATAAAAAATTTATCCTTAATACTCTCAGGCTCTACGAAAATTTCAGCAAGATAGATGTCTTCAAAGGACGTGCTTTCAATTTGTTGTTTCGGAGAGTCAGAATCCAAAGAAATTGATATAACATACCTCTGTGACATATCTCTTTGGGAATTTCCATGAAACTGTTGGATTTTGCTGATGTCAAGATATATATGATCTTCATCAGACATTTCAATTTGATTATCTAATGGAGCAAAGGTGAATATCTTGGGGCAGTTATTTAACATTTTGTCGAACATCTTGTGCGCATCAATATTTGTCGGGTATTCAGATTTCTCATCAAAGTTCTGAGGCAACAACGAATTGGATATATGGCTACTTTGTGGATGCACATGTGCAAGACATGGTGAAAGTATATCTGTCTCACTAAAACCTGGCGAAATAGCCTCAAAAGAACTTGTACATGCCATAGATTGGCCAAACGACCTACCTGTGATTTAAGATGTCGTTTGGGAAACGAATTAACACTTTCGCAGTAAAGTGTTTCCAATCTACCAATTGTTTATTCTGGAAAAGCCATTCGTACCACATCAACGGTGCCCCGTCGAGATAGCACGAGGCGAGATATAACTTGTGGTTGTCTGTAATCTCATAGAACTCAAAGTAGCGTTCAGCCTGAGAAATCCATAAATCTGGATTCTGGCCACAGAATCGTTGAAATTCCACCGGACTTGGTTTACTCGTTGGAAGGTTTCCAACCAACTCTTGTAACAGTGAACGAATTTCAGCGAGATCATTCGACCAAGCATCCTTCATGACATTAATTGAATCTTCAATTGTTTGAGATATTTGGTCCTCCATTGAAGACCTCTGGATGAAAGCACCAATGAAACAAACTCGAATTCGCAATACAAATACATAAACATCATATTCATTGATAACCAAATTATAATAATAATACTTGAATTACAAAGAGAAATACCGAAATAACAAGTAACTAAAGATAAAGATAAGAATGAAGATGGGAAGTTAGATTCTAGAAAGACATGAGAGGAACAGACAGTTTCTTCATAATACGCTTAACTCTTCTGTCTAATCCCTATTCATATTTAACTGATTGATAATTGAGTCTGGATCCCAAATAAAACCTATCTAATATTTTACTCGGCCCAATAATCCCATCTAAAACATCCCCATTCACCACTTCTAACACATAAGCCCGTACCAAATCTACTTGATTCACAACAGAAAGCCTCTTTTCGATGAAGAGGATCTCCTAGTATTTGGATATCGATGAGCTTAAAAGGAACGACATGGATAATTGATTCTAGTTTGCCAGGGATTAAGTCGTAGTTGTTATTTTTATCTTTATTTTTTAGTGTTTGTAGTTAGTACTTGTTTACACGTGTGCATATTACAGTTGAGTAACTTTGATTTGCTGTTTTAGATTTTCTCCTTTACACCTTGCTTGGATAGTTGTTGAATGTTCATTTTATTGTTATTTTAATGTTAAATGTTATCAACTAATTTGGTATAATCATTACTTAAATATTTTCTTCTCTTCGATCCTACTTTTTTTTTTATATTAACTTACTTGTATCCTATTTTTCTTGTTGATTTATCATTCAAATTGTTTTATCTTATCTAAATATTGTATTCATTAAAATAATATATTATGGGACAATACAATATACACGATATATTATGAAACAAGACCTAATAATCATCCAAACAAAAGTGGGAGCAAAGACCAAAAAAAAAAGATAAGGAAATTTTTTTCTATTCATCCTAATCTTGATAAACGGAGAATATCTTAAAAGTAACACAATATCAAATACTTATGCTCCTAAAAATAATAGAATCTAGTAAGATTAGTCAAGTGTACATAACACAAATTAACACAAACACCATAATTATAGAAAAACATATATACTAATTCTATAGATAATAATTTTAAAGAAGAATTGGTATTGTCTTGTCTAGACTAATTATATATAATTAAAATTAAAATAAGATGGAAAAACAATATCTAAATAAAATATTCAAATCTTGTTTACTTAATTAGTAACTATACTCTAGGATGTTCTTCACTTCTGTCTTTTCTCTCCTAAAGAGTTCAAATATTTTGGGAAAACATACTTGGTAAGCTTTAAAATTACTTCTTTCTTTTTAATTTGATGTTTGAATTATGCTGAAAAGGCTTCTTAAGCTTATTTTTATGAGTTAAATTACATAATTCATTGGAAAATATGTAAATGGCATTTTAGATATGAAAACTTTTGTTCGTTTTAGGGTTGAACTTTGGAAAACACTTTGTTGTAAAATTCTAGAGTAAGTTGAATTTCGAAATTTGAGAAATTATCAAAAATTAGATTCATTTTTTTATTTTGAATTACTCAAAAAAAATAATTAAAAACAACTCATCCAATATGTAAGCATCATCAAATACAATTTCAATTTTAATATATCAATTTTCACTTTGATAAATGTAATATTTCTTTTAAATATTCACAATTTTCCTGGCCCAACCCCTTAAAAAGTTTAAAGAGTCTGTCAGACAATCATTAGAGCATGAACACCATGATCGAAATTGAGAACGATCCTCTATAGCACCATGAACCGAAGGTCCAAAGTATTCTATTGTTACTTATTTTCTAGTATTCGATAAGTAAACAAAAGAAATTATACGTAGATTATTATATGGGTGCATGGAGTAGAGAATATGGGTTTCGGGTGTAGGGCTTAGGAAAATTTGAAGGTGTAGCATAAACAAGGAGCTTGAAATGCTAATTACGAAACTTGTTTTCCTAATTAATCTGTTAGAAAGATTATTTTGTTTATTTTTAACTAACTTGTTTTCAAAAGAAAATATTATGATGGTAGATGATAATTTGGAAATTGCTTACGTCGAATTATTGTTTATTTCTACAGGTTCATGGTTATTATTGGTATATGATGTCTCCTAATGAAAGAAATTGTTATCAAAGTTTACTACCAGACGTCCTCAGTAACCTTCAGGATAACGTAATTGATGTCATTTTGACGTGTTTACCTTGTAAAGATTCTGCAAGAACAAGTGTCTTATCGCAAAAATGGAGATATAACTGGTGTAGATGTACAGAGTTGACTCTTGATAAATCTCCTTGGATAACAAAGAATGATTTACTATACCCTACCGTTAAATTTAAAAAGATTATTTGGCAGTTATTGACTATTCATGAGGGATCCATTACTAAGTTTAGCCTTGGCATTGTCAATTTGGAAAATTCTCGTGAGATTGACAACTTCATATATTTCCTCTCTAGAAATGAAATTCAACATCTTGTTCTTCACCTTTCATTCAAAAATCCATACAAATTACCTTCTTCAGTTTTCACATGTTCGCAGTTGAGGCATCTAAGTTTTCATAATTGCTCAGTACATCATTCTTCGGCCTTTAAAGGATTTAATAGGTTAATTAGCCTGGAATTATGTTAAGTCATTATTTCTTCTGAATCGTTGGAAAGTTTAATATATCATTGCCCGTTGCTTGAGCAATTGGTGTTGGTTATCTTAGAAAACTTAAATACAATCGAAATTAATGTCCCAACGTTGAGAACACTCGATTTCACAGTCTATATTAGTTCTATATGCCTAAAGAATGCCGCTCGTTTAGTAAAACTATCTCTTGGAGGTCGCTATATGGAGGTAGAAGATGTTGATTTCGCAAAGGTTTTTAGTCTTGTTCTGTACTTGAGCCCCTCCTCTTTGACTTCTCTAATTTCGAGGTAAATGTTCCTCCATGACTTCATTGTTATGCTCTTCAGCAGATTGAATTTCTTTTATGGCGACTAAATCTTGATTTTTCGTAATTGTTTTTGTAGTTCTATGCTGAAGAAGGACATGAATTACCAACAAGACTTCCTTTTGATCTTAACAATATCAAGCGATTTAATCTGCCTTATATTATGTTGATTGAATCATATAAACTTTCATACGCCTTTTGCTTGATAAAAAGCTTTCCATACTTATAGTATCTCGAAATTCAGGTTCTTAGTATTTTAACTCTTTTCATAATTTTTTAACCCTCAATAATATTAGAATTGACTTCTTCTTATCTTTATTAGTTGTACTCTGAAGATGAAGAGAATGATCTTATCTTGGAATGTCTTCAACTTCAACATTTTCCAGACGTGACATTTAATCACCTAAGGGAAGTTAAGTTGAAATGCTTTGGAGGATTAACGCCCGAGATGCAACTTATCAAGCTTCTATTAGCCAAGTCTCCTGTGTTGGTGAGAATGCTAATTGACCGATGGTTTCTGGATCATGGATCTCTTGACACAAGATTAAAAATATTGAACGAAGTATCAAATTTTTTGCAGGCATCACCTAAAGCAGAAATAGTCTACATAGATCTGTTTGAAACATGAGTATTGCTAGATAGATGTTTTGATTAGTTTGCTTTGTAACTACATGTCTAGGGTTGCCCCAAAGTGGAATTGACTAGTGGTGCTTCATCGAAGTTCTAGTAGGTAGTCATTTCTTTTTCAGATAATTGTATGTGATACTTCCACCTCATACGACTCCAGAAAAGGGGCTAAAATCCCCAATCGACAACTTACATGTTTAAGGATTTTTACATTTACTTCTTACACATGAAAGAGTTATGAAATGTGACTTAGTACATCAATTGCACTGTGTTTGTTTATTTCAATTATCAATTACAAAACCAACAAAAGTTGGGGTCGATCCCAAAAGGAGTACGTGCATGTCAAGATGTCAAGAGTGTGAGAATGTATAACTTTCCAAAGCTCATCTTCAAATAAAAGGGTGATTGAGTAATTAAATATAAAGTTCGATTGTTTTGTAAGATATGATTTAATCAACAACAAGAGTGCAATAACAATATTTTGTTTTTTAAATTAAGAGAGCGACCGGGGTTGTAGCCTCAATATGACAGAACTACTTCATGAAGACAAGTATCTTGCTCAAATGCATAGGACTAATGACAACGATCCAATTGATAATTACTTACAAGAATTTTCCAACTCTAGCAAGCTAATCCCAAAGGTTCTTCCTAACTCAAAGGAAAATATTAAGACCCAATTGATAGACACAAGTAGAAATCTCCCTATTCGTAGTTCAACTTCGTTAATCAACACAATTAATTTCTTAATATACTTGATTCCTTGCTACTTGTTGAAAACTCAATCCAATTTTCACCCTTCCGAGCAAGAAATGAAAGTATAGGGCTAAATATAATATTTGCAAACTCACAAATAAAAATGTAAGCAAGTAGATAATCACAACCCAAATAATAATAAGCCAGATAACCTAGTATTCAATCACATAAAAGTCATAAGAGTCTACAACCCCGACAAATAAGTTGAGCTACTCAACTAGAAGAAGAAAATGCAATATAAAATATAATAATAACCATAGTTCAAGATTAAGCAAATAAGAAGATTCAAACTCTATGGTGAAAATCCCCTAATCCTTGCACTGCTAACTAGAGATACTCCTCCTAGACTACTCAAATCAACAAGAAAAATAACCTGATTCATATTTGTATAACTCTCAAAATTTGGACAAAGATGCCCTTCCGCTGCATTTGTGGAGTGAAATCATGGAGACATTCCAATTTCGTCTCCCCATTTTTCATTTCATGGAGTGAGACAAACTTGCTCCTTTTTCAGACGTAGCCAAATTCAAGTTCTTCTACCCTCGTAAATGGCTCCACGAAAATTGAACTTGGGCACAATTTTTTTGACTTCTCAATCTTTACTTTTCTTCTTCTTTCGCACCAACTTCCATCTTTTTTCATCATTCTTGATCACATACTTGTTTGCTTGACTTTTTTATCTCCAAGTCCCGAAACTCACCAATTTAAGTTAGTTTAGGTTATTAAATTATACTCAAAGACACTTAAGACTCAAGAAAAAAGGTAATTCATATGTTGGTAATTTGTTAACTCACGTCTTATACAAGGCTTCTGACATTGATGAAAGAAAAAGTAAAGACTCTCACATCAAAGAAGTCCTTCATTGTATTCCTACTCAGACACAGAAGCACGTGTCAGGAAAACCATTTCATTTTTCACCGCAGACAAAGAACAAGAAGAACACCGCAATTTTGAAACCAGGTTTAAGTATAAAAAAACAAAAGAAATCACCAGAGAGAAAAGGGAAAAATAGAAGTGTAGAAAGACCTAAAAGGAAACGCCAGATAGCAGTTACAAAGAACAAGTAAGAGCAACATAGAGAAAAGAAGGGGTTATATGAAAAATGGAGTGCATACACCATAGGAAGCGCACATCTGTCAAACAGTCGTACTCACTCATTGACAGAGATGTGTTGCCTGTGATGTATGCGCTCCATTTTTCATCTAACCCATCCTTTTTCTCTCTTACTTTCTCTTTAGAAACTAGTATCTGACGTTACCTTTTAGGCCTTTCTACACTTCCATTTTTTCCTTTACTCTCCGGTGATTTCTTTTGGGTTTTTGAGACTTAAAACCTTGTTTCAAAGTTGTAGTGCTCTTCTTGTTCTTTGTGTGCTGTGAAATAAGACAATAGTTTCCTTGGATCGTGATTATGTTTTGAGGAGGAATGCAACAAAAGACTTCTTGAAGTTGTGAAGGAGATGCTTGAACAACCCCCATTCTTCTAACGAGGAGCTTCTAGAGAAAATTGATATGGGAACCTTTTCTTTTTCTTTGCTCAATGTCATAAGCATCGTATAAGTGGTAAGTTGACAAATTACCAACACATGAATTAGTCATTTTCTTGAATTTAAGTGTCTTTAGTATAATTTAATAATCTACACTAACTTAATTTGTTGAATCTTAGGACTTGGATCTAAAGAAGTCAAGCAATCAAGTATTTGATCAAGAATGATGAAAAATGATAGAAGGTTGAGCGAAGACTTCTTGAAGTTGGATATTATCATAACAATAGTGTATGCGAGATGTAGTGGAGTAAGGAAATATATGGGAATATTTTTTTGAAGATATATAGCCACTTTGGAGGATATTTCAAATGAACCCTTCAATGAAAAATATAGAGGATTTAGCTAAGCCTGAAGATGCTCTTATAAAACAATATCATCAACTAGAAGAGGATTACTAGAAACGAAAGTATGGGATGCAATGGCTCAAAGAAGGAGTTGGAAATATGAAGTTTATTTCTTCGTATATGAAAGACATGAGGAAATCGATGATTGATGAAATTCACGCGAGCGGGGGATACGATATGTATCACTCAAAACAAAGGAGAGGAAGTAGTTAATGTTAGGGAATAATTTAAAGGGGGTCAATGAAATGAGGATCAAGCAATGCTCGAAAGAAGTATAACTACAAATAGAATATCGAAATGAAAAGAGTCCCTAGAGGAAGAAGTTAAGGAAGCAGTGTTCAACTTGAATAAAGAGCACGCATGTAGGCTTAATGGATTTTCAGAAGAATTTTTTCAAACATGTTGAGAGATCATAAGGAAAGATATATGCCTGATGGTGATGGTTGTTTTTTGTGGTGGTGAAATACCAATATATTTCTCACATGAATGTAGTTCTAATTCCGAAGAAGGCCAGTAAATTTTAAGATTTACGACCTATAAACTTGAGCTTTGTTTGCTAATAAGATTGTCAAAGGTACTGCATAAAAGAATAATTCGGGTACTACATGATATTATCTCTAAGAATCAGTCGGGTTTTATGAAAGGAAGAAGTAGTTTTGAAAATGTTTTACGAAGGCAAGAGATGTTTAGAGACATAAACAAGACGAATAAATACCATAATGTTGTGGTGAAGTTGGACATGGCTAAACTGTATGATATTATGTCGGGGATATTTTTTATTCAATTTATGAGAAGATTTGGGTTTGATGAGAGGACTATATATTTGGTTTGAAGATTAATATCTTATAACTGGTACTGCGTGTTAATTAATTATCATTCTTTTGGATTTTTTAATCTTCTTAAGACTGAAGCAAGGTGATCCCTTTTCCCCTACTTTGTTCATCACAGCAGCGGAGGTATTAGCCTGAAGTCTCAACACGCTAAATGAGGATTCAAAATTCAAGAAATTTGGGAGGCCTAAATGGAGTAGAGAGATTAATCATTTGTCATATGCGGATGATAAAATCCTATTTTGTTCATGGCATAAGAGGTCAATGAAAAAAATAATAAAGTTTTTTGGAGATATGAATATGTATCAGGATAGCTCATAAACCTTAACAAAAGCTATGTATACCTGCATGAAAAGTTTCTTTATTCTGTACTGGAGTCTCACGAGGTGTCTTTCCTTTTACATATCTTGGATGCCCAATTTTTATGGGAGGAAAAAGAAGTCATATTTTGAAAAGCTAATAAAGAAAGTTTCCAAAAGAGTGATGGGATGGCAGAATCTACTTTTGGCTTATGGGGAAGCTATTTTTTAATAGTTCATGTTTTACAATCAATGCCTATTTATCTTATGTATGCTATGAATCCTCCTAAGGGAGTAATAAATCAAATTGATAAGATTATGGCAAAGTTTTTTTGGGGTCACATAGGAGGAGTACAATGGATACACTATATTACCTGTAAACAATGTGCTTACCAAAATCAGAGGGAAGAGTGAGTTTTAGATCGATGCATGATGTATCAGATTCTCTATTTGCTAATTATGACGGATATTCAGAACATCCACTAATTTTTTGTGGAGTGAATTTATGTGGAAAAAATAATATTGTAAAAAAATGGCATCCAATAATGGCACAAAGTCGTGGGGCATCTCATGTATGGAGAAAGATGATTGGACAAACAAGGGGCTTGGTACTATGTGGAAGAAAATAAAAGAGGGGGGGGGGGAGGATCTAGAGAAGAAAAATCTTATTATAGAAGATCAGTGGGATAGGAGGAAACTCTTACAATATATATTCTGAAGAAACAACTGATCACATTGTGAGTGTTATCTCTCATGCAATAAATATAGGAGATCATGATAAACCTTGGTCGATAGGCAATTCAAAGGGTTCTTTTCAGTTAAATCAGCCTGAGATTTAATTAGAAAGAAAAAGGAGAAGGGGGAACATATGACATGATTTGGATGAAAAGCTTGCCTTTTAAGATTAAATTCTTTTTATGGAGGGCGTGGAAAGGGAGGATTGCCACATATGACAATTTAAGAAGAATGAGAATGAACATTGTCTCCTGATGTTGGTGTTATGAGACAAACAATGTCAAAAATGAATTCAAAGATTTTGCGAAATTACTAACAACAGGAAATCGCATCATTAATATTGACAAAGCATGCTATCCATTAGGATAAAAACAAAATAGATAAAACCACATAATAAATAAAAACCAGGTTCTTAATCTGAAATGTAAGGGGTGCAACATAAATAATTGCATAAGAGAACGCCCAGTGGGGGGGAGGGGGAGGGGGGGTTCATTAGAGCTACATTAACAATACTCTTACTAATCTAGATCAGCACATAAAACCTTTCATCAAATAGGCAGGGGTAAAACATCATCTCTAACCAGAAAGCACGGAGGTCGGCTTGAAACTAAAGTAAAAGTGTGCTTGAAGCACAAATTCAACTGGAACAGTTCAAAAAAGGGTAATAAAAGAAAGCAGGTATTAGATCTAAAGAGGGGGAAAGTGCAACCCTAAAGAATAAGAGGAGGAACCTGTGTTCATATTGCACACTCCGGATGGCTACCTCCAAGATTTCCACACACTAGTGCACTTAACAGTACTTCACAAACAAAAACAACCACTGATTAAACATCAAGAAATCGAAAATGAGGAAAAATAGAGGAAGGAAGAAGAGTTACCTTTTATTAGTGAATGCTCTTGTTGAGCTGCATAAAGTGAAGGAAGAGTGGAGTAAAAAGGAACCAAACCCATAGGAGAAGACGACTAAGCTGGAGGTTCTATCAGCCGCCGGATGGGAGCATATGGACGACAAAGATAAAAGGAAAATGAGAATGAGGCGGAATTTTATAGGGTTTCTTTCTGGGCTGAATTAGATATTTTTTGCCTTTTGTTTCTTATTGGGCCTATTTGGTCTGACCTATTTTGCTTGTCAATTAATAAAATGGCCATGAGCCTAACAAAAATTTGATGAGGTATGATTAGAAGTATTGATAATTAATTGTTGTGATAATTAATTGTTGTGATATAGTTGTTCCTACGATATTTAATTGTAAATTATTTGATCTTTCTTGTACGGATTTAAATTTTAGATTCATCTTTTTATTGTCGAAGTTGTTAAACGGAACATTTAGTATCCTTTATAGATTATGATATTTTAATTGTAGGTTTCATATATAATCAAAACAAACGTTACAATCCAGTATAAATCAAATTTTATATATTTGCCACCATTTATGGAAAATGTTGATCTGAAAATCAATGCTAAATAATAATGTACACAAGTTTTTATTAATTTGGTTATACAAAATAATTGGTAAATTTTTTATTAAATTATGGAGTAGATCTTGGTTTAAATTATGTATTTTGTATCATAGTGCACTTTACACCAAAGTTTAATCATAATGTATACCGTTATCTAGTTAAATTGATAATATAACATATTTGGTGTTTTTTTTGTAAGGTTATGGTGTATATCTTAATGTAGACCTTATTTTATTAATCATATTGAACTTGACACCATAGTTTAACCATAATATGCACCATTTTGTATATGAGTTTTCTTTTGGTGATATAAAAAGACTTCATTAATTTTATTTTTTTTAATTTAAAGACCACATGGGTCACTTTTTATTTAAAAAAGGAAAAGATTGTACAAAATTCTAATGGGTTGACCAAAAAAAGACTTAATTATTTATTTCGGATATGACAGTTAAAACTTTTGTTTGGTATCTTTTCTCATTTGTACGTATTTTGGTATTATTTTTAATTTTTTTACAATACTTTGTAATTTAATTTTTTTACGAATGAAATTTTTATCAACTTTAATGATCTTTTCATATATATATATTGGTCTGGTAATTCATTAATTTGATGATAATTATTGGTAGATAGTTGATGGAATTATGGTGTAAGATAGTTTTTAGTTTGGAACATATAACAAAAATCAATTTTACAACGTGTGATTTTTAATTGGTGAGAAATTTGATTATTTTTTTAGTGTAAGTTATTCATTGTGGTTAAAAACAATTGTACACCAAAACTTAACCCACATTGTAAACCACTTAATATACTCAACTTTTAAATATAAAATGATACGTCCATGTTTGGTTGGTTCCACCACTGAGGAATACAACAGTGTTATGAGTGTAACAATTTAAAGGCATAATACATAAATATGTCTTTTAACTTGACCTCATTTCACAATTATACCCTTCATCTTTGGATGTGCACAAGTAGACACTTAAATTTATATAAAATTGAATAAATAGACAAAAAACATCCTACATGGCATCCTACATGGAAATTTGTGTCCTACGTGGTGTCCTACATGTATTGTGACATGTAGAACACATGTGTCTATTTATTCAACTTTATACAAGTTTAAGTGTCTATTTGTGCACACTCATAGTTGGAGGGCATAAATGTAAAAACAGGTTAAGTTAAAGGGTGTATTTATGTATTATGCCTGATTTAAATACGTATGAAATTTGATTACATTTTTGGGTAAGTTCTTCGTTATGATTTTAGAAAATAGACACCAATATTAATTTTTTTTAAAAACTAAAATGTATAAAGTTGAAGAGAAGTAAAAGGAATTTTGTCCAAAAGAATTGAAATGAAATTGAAGAGAACGATAGGAGGACAAAAATCTTTTCACAAAAAATAAGAGAGAGAGAAAAGGACGAAATTCAAGAGAGAGAAATCTTTTTTCAAAAGAAATAAGAGAGAAAAAAGAACAGAATTGAAGAGAGAAAGAGAGAAAAATAGCTATGGCTGCGTAGTTAGTATATATGTTTGTATGTTTAATGGTTGCAAATTTGTTTAAAATATGACACGATGAAGAAACCTTACCCTGATACAAGAACCAGATTCTTGTAATTCTGTTGCAACACAATAAAACAAAGATTTATCGTGGAAACCTTCCTAACTCAAGGAAGGGAAAAACCACACCGAAGTTTTATATTAATTCAAGATTTACAACTCAGTTAATCAATGAATCTAACTCTAAACTTCTACCCTTTTCGATTAACTCTAATCGAAAACTCTCCACTCAACAAGAAGTCAAACTCGCTTCTTGTTTACAAAGACTCTCAACTCTTCTTAACTCTAACCACCCAAGAAGTCAAACCCACTTCTTGTTACAATTCTCTCAAGACTCAACTCCCAAGAAGTCAAACCCACTTCTTGTTACACAATCTAGGAATTATTACAACTCAATAATAAACCTAGAAAAAATCAAAGAAGACTAATAACCCTAGACTTTAATTGATCAAACTTCAACATTCAATAGTTCATAGTGGAACAGGTTTCGTGAACCAGGTTCTTATGTTGCTGTGACGAAGCTCTACGTTTTAGTTCAGTGTGAAACAGATTTCGTGAACCAGGTTCTTACGTTGCTGTGACGAAACTCTGCGTTTTTTCTCCAGAAAATTACTGCTTTCAAGATGATATATTTCATGAATATGCAATAGATATGGCTTTGCTAGAAAATTCTCTCGATTTTTTGTTTATGCAAAGATATTATTTTCCTTCAACTTCTTGATCTTTTTATAGAGTTTGATTTGCCTTCAACTTCTACAAGAAAAGGAATTACAAATCCTTTTCCTTCTTGAATTTGTCTATATTTACTTCTTTCCTTATTTGACTTGAATTGTAACTTCTTTATTTTTTTTCCTTATTTGACTTGAATTCTAACTTCTTTATTTCTTTCCTTCTTTGACTTGAATTTCTATTTTTTCTTAATTTCTTTCCTTCTTTATTTCTTTCCTTATTTGTTTCCTTCTTTATTTCTGCACTTTTTCTTCTTTGCCGCAATACTCATAATTGTACACATACGACGCCATGCCTTCACTTTATCAATCATCAAAATTACTTTATATGTTCTCCTACTTCCCAACATTTTCCCCCTTTTTGATGATGATAAACAATGATTTGTTACACATCAATACTCTTTGTTAGAAATCAAAACTACAAACTTCATGTTTTTCTCATTCCACAACAATTTCCCCCTTTTTGATGATGACAAACTATGAATATTATGTCTATCCACATTATATAATTTCCCCCCTTTGGCATCATTGTAAACAAATAACCAAAGAACTCGATTAACATTCAATGAGTGAAATATCATTTTAACTCATAGCCACTTGGGCAACACTTTCAAGTACACTTCTGCTAAAAATATAGTAAGTTAATCTGAGAATATTAGCCATTTTAAACACATACACAATTAAGATCTTCAATAAGAAACAGAATAAACAATTATGTACTAGTTTAAGCCCTTAGAGCCCTAAATCAAAAGCATATGATATCATGAGTATGAGACAGACATAAGCACATCAACGAATTAGAGAGTCTAAAAATTTGAGGATAAGGATTTGGGACAATGATTATCAAAGTGAGGAAGAAAGGGATGTTACTGCCATTGATAATTTTTTTAATATGCCCATTATGCACCAGCTCCTTCGTTCAAATCAGTTTTCTTAGAATGTGAAATTTCATCAAGAGAAACATGAGTACATTATAATTTATTTTTTTTAAACTCTACTCCATAACATTTTCATTCCTCCATGATTTTTTTTGATAGCCTTTTTCTTGATGACATTTTGAAGGAGTATCATCTACAAGTAAGAGTTTCACCATATTTTGGTGCACAAAGAGATGTGTTTATCAATAATGAAAGCAATCAACAAGTTATTTCTATGAGAATTGTTCCCCTTGAGAGATAGACAGGTTATATACTTGGAATGGATGAAATATCAATTTGGAGTTTGTGAACCTGGTTCAGAAGTGAGAGGTAAAGCAAACTTCCCCCTCAAATAAAGCATGAGTGGCTTGAAGACTAAGGTTTTCATCATTAGAACGATTTGGGATTGAATGATGCTCATTGTCAAAGAGGGTTCTTGGTGTTTTATAAGATTTGAATTTTTGATGATCGACCAGGTTCACTAGTGCTTATGTTTGACCCAAACTCAAGAAATTCATGCATTCAAAAAGGATGGTACATACGTGAGTATTACAGAGAAATCAGGTTCCCCTTTTTGTGTTCCTCCATGATTTACTTAATCGTGTTAGCAAAAGAGTAGAGATAATATTCGCAGACCTTCTAAACATTGTTTGAGATGTGCCTTGAGTGTGTACCTGTTACAGTACGAGGCTGAGTTAGTAGATATTCATTGTATAATTACTCAAGCATAAGATTATTCGTTACTAGCCAATTATTAAAGGAAATCATGATAATGCATCAACTTGTTTCGATAAGACCATGCTTTGACTGATATTTCTCAAGTTCTTCATATTCAAGGCATTCATGAGAATGTCGCATCATCATATTGTCCCATATAAAACGAATCTCAAGCTGAGTCACAAGAACCAACCCTTGTCAATTTTTAATACCTTTCAATAAATAACAAGAACCAGGTTCACACAACGAAGTTCCCCCTGAAGGTGTACCATACTCTAACTGTCCCGATTACTCTATTATTCCCCCAATCTCCATAACCATAGGTTAGTACAGTAATTCATGTTGCAGGTGCAGCAATGATTGTTAGATGTGAACCAGGTTCATCTGCAATGTTCCCTAAATTTACATCATCAAAGATGTTTGATATCATGTCACTTTATTCAACCTTTTTGATCTTGTCTCTTTCATTTTTCTCATTTTTTTTCAAGGACTAAACTTCCACCTTGAAAACCAAAGAGCGAGAGGAAATTTTTTGCCATTTTTAACACTTGTATGGAGCATGCACTATTCATGTACCAAGTTGGCCTTTTCCCTCTCATCTTCACCTGAAACACTAGTCAAAGATTAGTCTTGGGAACCCAGATTAGCTTGGGTCCCTTTATGTGATCAAAAGGATGAATAAGATTTCTTCTAGCCCATAAAGGCAAATAAGAAAAACTTCTATCTTGAGCAGTTTTATTTGGAACCAGGTTCTGAGCCGTGTCAGTCTATTCCTTTTTGGTGAACTTAACATTTTTTTGAAAAGCCTCAAATAAAGCTTTACATTGATTCTTTAAATGACCTGAGTTTCCACAATGAGTGCATAAACTTTTAGACATGTGAATAGTGTGTGCTATAAGATTATTCTGTTTTCTAAAACCTATTCCACTTCGACTGGTGGTTTGCCTTTCTTGAATCTGTGTTAACATTTTAGAGGACCTGGTCCATCTAAGATTTCGTTCCAGATCAAGTTTGGTATGATCAAGATTTTCTTGTAGCAATCTATTTCTTTCTGTTAAGGCTTGACAATTTATGGTTAACAATTTTATTTTTTCTTCTAGAGCTAATTGAAGTTCACTAGCAGAGTTTTTGCCCTTGTGACTTAACTCTGAGATTTTAATCTGTTCTTTTAATTTATTTTGAAGAAAGTGATTGTGTTTCTCAAGATTGTCATTGACTTCTCTTAAAGATGCATAGTTTTCCATCATTTGTTCTCTTTCAGAATTGATTGACTGATATGCATCTATAAGAGTACTCAATAGGGACTCTAGTTCCTTTTTAGAATATGATTCAATATTTACTTTAATGTGATGAAAACTTACCTCGCTTTGTTTGTCATCTTCTTCAGAATCTGTTTCAGCAATGAGTGCAAGAAAATCATATTTATTTGATTGTTCAATTGCAAGTAGTGATTGATTTTCGAACCCTCCATCCTCAGATTCTTCTTCTAATAAGTCTCCCATAGCGGCAAAGGCTTTTTTTATTGAAAGATCAACTTCTTTATTGGTCATTCGTCTGTTTGTAGAAATATACTTATCATTCTTGATTTCCTTTTCTTTATCCGAACTATTCCTCTTTTTCTCTAAAGCTTTTAATGGAAAAAACTTGACAAAGTGATCCGGACTTCCACACTTGTGACATACTTGATCTATTGGATTTTCAGTGATTTTTTGAGAGTTCATTCCATGGAATACTTGTCCCTTTTTCAACATTCTTGAGAACCTTTTGGTCATTAACGCAATGTTTTTGTCCTCAAAATCTTCTGGTGTTGTGCCAGTAAGAACCAGGTTCTTCTGTTTTCTTTTGCCTCCAATTTCCTTTTCTTGTTTTTTCTTGAGTTCATAGGTCACGAGATTTCCAATGAGTTCATCCATAGCTAACTTATTTAGATCACGTGCTTCAGTAATGGATTCTACTTTGCTTTCCCAAGATTCTATAAGAACACTCAAAAGTTTTATGACTACCTTCCCATTGGGAATTATTTCACCTATTGAGTAGATTTCATTAATGATAGCAGTGAACCTGGTGTGCATCTCTTAGATTGTTTCACCTTCTGCCATTCGAAACAGTTCGTATTGTCTGTTCAAGTTATCTATTTTAGACTTCTTTATTTGAGTTGTTCCTTCATGTGCAGTTTGCAAAGTTTCCCATATTGCTTTTGCATCTTGACATGATGATATTCGATTGTATTCATCTGGACCTATTCCGCATATCAAGATCTTTTTTGCTTTAGCATTGTTCTGAATTGCAAGTTTATCTGCAACATTCCATTCTTTCCTATCCTTTGGTACTTGAGTGGTTCCATCAATTCCAGTTTTCATGGGTATGGTTGGACCGTCCAACACGACTCCCCATAGGTCTGGATTTTCTCCTAGTAAGTGATCCATCATGCGGTTCTTTCACCATCCATACTATTTTCCATTAAACAGTGGTGGTCGAGTTTGAGAAGCTCCTTCTTGTGGTGTAGGTGGTGCAACCATTGATCCTTTTCAAGATGTTAGTCTTTTAATGAAAAGACCTGCTCTGATACCAATTGAAGAAACCTTACCTTTATACAAGAATCAGGTTCTTGTAATTCTGTTGCAACACAATAAAACAAAGATTTATCATGGAAACCTTCCTAACTCAAGGAAGGGAAAAACCACACCGAAGTTTTATATTAATTCAAGATTTACAACTCAGTTTATCAATGAATCTAACTCTAAACTTCTACCCTTTTCGATTAACTCTAATTGAAAACTCTCCACTCAACAAGAAGTCAAACTCGCTTCTTGTTTACAAAGACTCTCAACTCTTCTTAACTCTAACCACCCAAGAAGTCAAACCCACTTCTTGTTACAATTCTCTCAAGACTCAACTCCCAAGAAGTCAAACCCACTTCTTGTTACACAATCTAGGAATTCTTACAACTCAATAATAAACCTAGAACAAATCAACAAAGACTAATAACCCTAGACTTTAATTGATCAAACTTCAACATTCAATAGTTCATAGTGGAACAGGTTTCGTGAACCAGGTTCTTATGTTGCTGTGACGAAGCTCTGCGTTTTAGTTCAGTGTGGAACAAATTTCGTGAACCAGATTCTTACGTTGCTGTGACGAAACTCTGCGTTTTTTCTCCAGAAAATCACTGCTCTCAAGATGATATATTTCGTGAATATGCAATAGATATGTCTTTGCTAGAAAATTCTCTCAATTTTTTGTTTATGCAAGGATATTATTTTCCTTCAACTTCTTGATCCTTTTATAGAGTTTGATTTGCCTTCAACTTCTACAAGAAAAGGAATTACAAATCCTTTTCCTTCTTGAATTTGTCTATATTTACTTCTTTCCTTATTTAACTTGAATTGTAACTTCTTTATTTTTTTTTCTTATTTGACTTGAATTCTAACTTCTTTATTTCTTTCCTTCTTTGACTTGAATTGCTATTTTTTCTTAATTTCTTTCCTTCTTTATTTCTTTCCATATTTGTTTCCTTCTTTATTTCTGCACTTTTTCTTCTTTGCCGCAATACTCATAATTGTACACATACGACGCCATGCCTTCACTTTATCAATCATCAAAACTACTTTATATGTTCTCCTACTTCCCAACACACGAACCTTCAATGTTACAATGAGGTATTTAATGATATAAAATTACCTAATGACATTAAAGTATCTTTTATTTAAATTGAAACAATATTATTTATAAGCCAAATCTAAATTAAATATGGTTTTGCGAAACTTACATATTCCAAAAATGATTGTGTATTACATATATATTCCAAATATTTGGATAAGTTTGTTTTCTTTATGGTATAAATGGTATTTTTTTTAATGACAATTAGATGTTATAATTAATATATATATATATATATATATATATATATAGTATTAAGAGGTCGTTTGATAGGAGGTATTAGGAGAAATAGTCCATGTATTATATATGATATTATTTAGCACTATGTTTGGTAGAATTTTGTCACGACTCAGACCGTCGTGATTGACACCCACACTATCCCTCCGGTGGGAGAACCAGTACTACAACTCAAACCAAACAACTAGACCAAAACTAAGTAAATTAATTTACGGATGCAAGTTAATTAACTAACAAATGCAGAATTTAAATATCTAGAATCGGAAAGTCAATGTATCAAAACATCTAACAAGATCCATAAATCTAAACAAGAAAGGATACATCCCAACTAATGAACTATTCAACTATCTAAAACAATGTCTAAGTCCGAAAACGATGGACATAGATGAAAGAGAACTTTATGGCAGCTCGGAAGATGCGGGTCACCCTTGAAGTCGATGCGATGATCTCTAGTCTCCTAAGCGAGGTCTGTCAATAGTCGCTTGAAGATACCCTGTACTCAACAAAAATATGAGTAAGTGCAAAATTAGCACACAAACACCGTGTACTGGTGGGATCAGTCGGCTATCCCGCTAGTGCATTATAAACAAGTCAAACAAACAGTATAATCACATGCATATATATCAACATATATAACATTATCAACGTGACAATTTGATAAAACATTACACATGCTTATCACATCATTATCCTTTCACAGAATCTGAATCCAAACAGTTAGCTTGTCAAAATGTGGCAATCCGATACCAAAGTATGTCGAAACGTGGCAATACGATCTAATATTGTGTCAGAATGTGGCAATCGATCTCAGTTAGCTTGCTGGAACGTGGCAATTCGATCTGCATTTACACACCACAATCACAATTACAAGTATATCAATCAAGACCATAAATTTACATCATGATTTCATGGCTACATCATTCATCTATCTCTTACAACAAGTGTGATCAATATTGCAACATTTATATT
This sequence comes from Solanum sitiens, assembly GCA_016801875.1. NCBI lineage: Eukaryota > Viridiplantae > Streptophyta > Magnoliopsida > Solanales > Solanaceae > Solanum > Solanum sitiens. Next base: position 32,230 of record JABWTJ010001301.1, on the reverse strand, counting down.
GATACAAATATCACAATGAAGCAAGAACATGCATACATCACACAATCATGAAATCACAACCATCACCTACATAGAAACAAGCTTGAAACCTTAAAAAAACTTGATCCTTCCCTTTTCGAATTCATTCTTCTTGTTCTTGGTCTACAAAAAAAAAAAAAAATCAATAAGCAATCACTAATTACCCGGATTACTAACAAAGCTCACTATTGACACCCAATTTTGGCCCTCCAATATATAAATTAATCATCGAGCTTCTTAAATTTTAAACAATTTGAAATAATTAGTTTTAAAATATAAATATAGTTTGAAAGTTATATTAAATGGAGCTGTCAAAATGGGCTTAACCGGCGAGGCCAGACCAACCCAACCCTTGAATTAAGTGGGGTTGGGCCTAATTTTATTGACCCATTTAGAAATGAAGCTTTTTAGCCCAGCCTCACTTGGCTCGCTAGCCTCATAGGCCCAACCCACAAGCCTCAGAGGTCAGTCCGTGGGCTATGAATATATATATATATATATATATATATATATATATATATATATATATATATATATATATATATATATATATATATATATATATATATATATATATGTTAAAAAGTAAAAACATAAAAAATCAAGTCTTTTAACCTAGCTTGTTTTTTGTGGGAGTAATAGTTGAATGATCAACATTTTCCCGCTAAATCTTACGTTGACTATTATGTATTTTAGTAAGCATTCACCGAAGTATGAGATTCATAATGTATTTTTGTAGCTATTCGCAGAAGTGTATGATTCATAAATGAAAATTTGGATGTATTGATGTCGTGTTCATAGAAGTCAACATTCGATACTCTTAGATACTCCTTCTAAGAGAGTAATATTGTTCATTTTTTGGTTGAAGGGCTAACCCGTACGAACTCGTGGCCCGCTTAGGGCTAAGTTGGACCGCTATTTATTGGCTCTTTAATTAAAAGGGTCAGCCCGCCCTAACCCATTTAATACTCTAGCCTGTTAGGGTTGGGTTGGGCCAACCCATTTTGACATCTCTAGGCTAATGGTGGGCCTGACCCAATAAGTTTTAGAAAAGCTACATAACTAGACAAACATAAATTTTATATTTACTCTTTAAAATCCTACTTTCAAATAATTATCTTTCAAAGCAATTGTATTATTTTAATTTTTAGTAAAAAAAATTTACATGATTATACTTATTCTTTTATTTTACGCATAATGAGACATTTTATTTGACTGGTTTTTTTCTCACTTGCACTATCGATATTTCTCTCTCATATTATAACTCTATCACTTTATCATGAGTTACTTTTACTATCTTCAAGTTCAAATTAAAGATTTTAATAAGTGCGCTTTGTTATTATTCTTACCAAATAAAGATTTTAATTAAAGCTAAGTGTACCTTTATTTTTCTTCTTCCAATACTAAGATTATTACTGAAGGACATACATTCAAACATAAAGTATCAAATAGATATGTGATTTCTTCAAAATTTCCATTATATTATGATACATCATGAATCTAAAATGAATCATGTATCGAAAAGATATCATTATGCAATGTATCGAAAGGTATCATGATACATCATATATCAAAGAGATATCGTTATGTCATGAGCTACAAAGGTATCATGGTGCATCTTCAATAGAAAATGTATCATGTCCTAATGTATCGAAAAATTATCATGATACATCATATATGAGAAAGATATTAATATACTATAAATTTCATGATATATGTAGTTGTGATTATATGTAATTTTCTCTCTGTTTTGGATCCCAAAATATCGTATGATAACTTGAATGATTGACATAGTTGATACACCACAAGAATAAATTAATTTGATACACAAATTTACCTCAATAAATAAAAAGAAAATGAAGTAAATGAGAAAATAAAAATCGTCATATATTTTTTAAAAATCTTTTGAATTAAATTGTGATTGATGTCTTATTTACAAATATAAAAAAATTAATAGCATACAATTTATAAATTAATATAATTGATCACATTGTTACACTATTACTTGCATAAGTCAAAGAGTTGCATATTTAATGACAACTGTTTGTATTATATATGTGATACAATTGCGCAAGAACTCTAAAAGAATAAAATAAAAAAGTAGTGATGTTATGTAAATAACAAAAGTCTCATAGAACGACATAATATATATCTATACAATAACCTTTTTATGAAATATTTCGTAATTATTTTTAGCATCTCTCACTCGGGATAACACTTAAATTACTCAAAAATAATTAAATGAATAAGCGATTGTTAGTAATATAAATACTCAACAAAATAGTCGCAGTCGAATCCCATGAGGAGTGATATAATTCAAGAAATTTAATTAGAAAAATAAGATTTAAATCAATTCATTTTAGAAATTAGAACAAGTGGGTGAATGATTTTATCTAAGTTAATACAAAGATTTTGTATTTAACTATAACAATTCAACTAAAAACACAGTTTAAACAAGTAAAGGACGATCTAGCGGTGTGACATTTGGTATCAACATCAAATAGGGGTACAAGTGTTTGCTCAATAATGCTTGATAAACATAGACATGTTGGGCAATCGTCAATAACACAAATTCACTTTCAATCTCAATGCATTTTATCATAGAATCTCCCTTCGCTCTCATCCATGAAAACTCAAATCAACCAAGTACATGTTATCTCTTGTATTCATATTAGCAAACCAGAAAAATAATATTAGATGAAAGAAAAAACACAAAGAACTATCCGAGTTCACAGAATTCACTGTGTGTCCTTAAGAAATTTAATCCCCTCAAGTACCCGAGGTTACAGATTAATTCTTCCCAAGATAAAATGGGTTAATCATTAATGAAGTAGCGGTATCTCAAACTTTAATAATTTCAGCGAACTCAAATGACAGTAATGAATCACACACAAAAACTATCGATCGATTTTGTTTTCTAAGAAATGTATGCAAAAGAAGGAAAGAATTCAATGCAGAAAAATGAGAGAAAATCTCTTTATTTATAGCCAACAAAGGGTAATGGTCACAACTATTTGGAAATAAAACAACCTTCTAGAAAGGTCACAACACTTTGGAAAAGGCACAACTTTTCAAACGGTCACAACCCTTTAGAAAGGACAAACCTTTCATAAAGGTCACAACCCTCCGGCAAAGTGACAACCCTTCATGAGAGTCACAACCCTTCAATTCCTGTTCACACCTTTAAAACCCAACAATCCCCCACATGAATAGGGAATGACTAATTTTTTAAAACATATGCATGAAAAACTGTGTGATTTGTAAGTAAGGGTTAATCGTATCTGTATAAGTAGGTTTCCCCTTAAACTTTCCGTAGTGAACATATATCGGATATACTCGATCAATCGGTAGATTTTATATCTTTACACCATCGAGCTTTAGTGTATACCTAGACAACATAAGTCACATAATCAGCCCTCGAAGTGTTTTTGGTTCTCATTGTTTTGTTCATTTCAGCCATGAACACATATCGGTTAATAAGTGCTTAGAGAACTGGCCTTATCGGATTTTCCTTGAAACGGCTTACACTTCACACTTACATAGGTGATTTCTAAATGTGTTATCCCGTAGATACACCATTTGATATACCTTGTATCAAACTTAGAAACCATTAAAAAGTCCTAATGCCTTTATCCTTGTTACTGAACATTGTCTTATCATGAGAATGGACCATAAAAACTAATATTTTGACAATATTGAACCGTCATTAATGACTTTGTTTGATCTCCTTGAACTTAGATCTTGGGATCTCCAGACTTCTAGGTAGAGTTACCGCCACAATGACTTGTTCTCGATCATAGTCTCATTCCCTTTGATAATCTATCAACTTTCTCTCTAGTTAGGCCTTTTATAAGTGGATCCGACACATTATCATTTGACTTTACATAGTCAATTATGATAATTCCACTAGAGAGTAGTTCTCTAGCGATATTATGTCTATGTCATATATGACGAGACCTTCCGTTATAAATTATGCTCCATACCCAATCTATTGCAAATTAAATCTCACAGTGTATGCATACTGGAGCTAAAGGTTTGGGCCAAAAATCTTGCAAGAAATTTCGAAGACATTCAACTTCTTCATCGGCCTTATCTAGAGTGATAAACTCAGTTTTGATAGGAGAGTGAGCGATACAGTTCTGTTTGGAAGATTTCCAAGAGACTGCTCCTCCACCAAAAGTAAATACATATCCACTAGTGGATTTTATTTCATTTGACTTGGTGATTCAATTTGCATCACTATATTCTTTCAATACTGTTGAATACTAGTTATAATACAAACCAATAGTTTGTTAAGTATGTTTTTAAATGCTCAAAACTCTTTTCATTGTCATCCAATGAGTTTGATTGAGATTACTTGTGAACTGACTCAGTTTACTAACAGCACATGCTATATTTGTTCGTGTACACTTCATGATATATCATACTTCTCAATACTCTAGGATAATTCAATTTCCATTCACTTTTGCCTTCATTCTTTTGAAGTACAAAGCTCACATTATTGGAGTCTTGACAATATTGAAATTCAAACACTTGAACTTGTCAAGTACCTTTTCAATCACATCAGTAACTTAAATGTCTTTCATATCAAAGTTACTTTCTAGCATATGCTTAGTAGCATTTATGGCAAAAATGTCTCTTTTGATGATCAACATGTCATAAACATAATAACAAACAATGACCTTGTGACTTGGATGTATTTAATGTAAAAACATTTATCACATTCTTGAATTTATTTGTCGAGATAGTTTGGTCAAACTTCGCATGTAATTATTTAGACGCTTGTTTTTAGTCCACAAAGTGACTTAACAAGTTTACAGACTTTTTTTTTATTTACCAGGAACCAAAAAATCATCGGGTTCTTCCATGTAAATTTCTTCCTCCAATTTTTCATTTTTAAGAAACATATTTTCACATTCATTTTGATGAATTTGAACGTCATATACCGCAACTAGCACAATCAACATCTGACTTGATATCCTAGTTAGTGACTATTATGTGTCAAAATAATCAAGACTTTCTTATTATCTAAAGCTTATGATAATAAGTCTTGCTTTTTATTTGTAAATAGTTCCCTTAGATTTCTTTTTCTTTTGTAGATCTACTTTGAACCCAAAAGTTTATTTCCGGAGGAAGATCAACCAACTCTTAAGTACGGTTACTTAAGATTGAATCAATCTTACTATTGACAGCCTCTTTCCAAAATAAGTCCACAAAGGGCATAACTTCTTTGAATTTATGAGACTCATTTTCAAGAAGTAATATTACAAAATCAAATTTGAAGGAAGTAATTTGTCCATTTACATTTACTACCCGTCTGAATCTCTTTATTGAATACATTCTCCTTTGGTTAATTCAAGGTCGTTTAGAACCTTCACTTAACTATCCGATGGTTCGGACATATGGGCCATAACTTGATATGCTTTACTATTTGTAGCATATCCAATGAACATACAATCCACAGTCTTAGGTCCAATTTTTACCAGTTTGGAAATAGTTCCCTCATTTCCATTTTTTATACGGAATAGACTATATTGAAAATTGTTAGATAACTATCTTTCAAGAGTTATTGCATGTATATACTTTAAGGGGCGACACACATTCTCTATCAGGATACTACAAAGCCTGAACAAACAAAACTTTTTGTTGCTCCCTTTCTTAATAAACAAAAGTTTTTTTTTTATTATTATTTTTTACTTCCCTTACTAACAAACAAAACTTTTTGTTTCCCTCTTTCTGAACAGACAATATTTGTTATTCTCTTTTGCTATAATGATAGCACCCTCTACAAATTTTGTGGTAGACCTAAACTTATAAATTGGTTCGGTTTTTCCTTGTCAACAATTTCATTTGATTGAGGTGAGTATGTGCAGTAATTTAATAAATGATTCAACTTTTCAAATATATTTCTGAAAAATAATATTCATATTTTACACATCTACCACTTCTAATCATCATGACAATCTTTTTATCCAACTGATTTTCAACTTCAGTTTTATATTGCCTATATGTTTTGCGTCATCCTTATCATTTAGCAAATAGACATAACAGTATATAGTGCAATTGTCAATAAAATCTATGAAATATATTTTTTCCACCACGAGATGGTGTTAACTTCATATCACAAATGTCAGTGTAAATAAATTCTAAGGGAATAGAATTCCTTTCAACAACACACGTACTTGACATTTTGATTTATTGCAGTAGAAGTTAGGCAAAACTGCTAAGTTGATCAGTTTTTGCAAGGTTTTGTAATTGACATGTCTCAAGCATTCAAGTCACAAACAGTTTGACTCAAGAAAGTAAGAACATAGAAATACTAAGTTTGAAAAGACCTTCCGTGAGGTAACTTTTTCTTACAAATATATTTTTCGTTACTTTTTATAACTTTGTCAAATAAAGACATTATTTTAGAGTCAACACCTTGCCAGATGTCCTTTGCAGAAGGACCTTTCCATAACATTCAATTTGTTATAGAATTACTCATGACCATTGTCTCTTCGGTCCAATAAGGGCAATATGGCTCAAATGTTTTTTTTACAACACAAACATAACAGGTCACTTTTCACCAATGTTCATGTCTATACAAAAAAAATATATTTTAATAGACATATCTTTTCATGAAAAATTGCAGTATTTTAAGTGAAACTTTTTGATCAAAGAATACAATTCTTTTGAACGAGTAGTATAATTTTATGCTTTCATGCTAGTCATAATCATATACTAGTAAAGAGAAACTCAACGACCACAATATCAAATATATTCCAAGAATTTTGTGTGTCTAACATAATACAAGAATGTCATCAAATTTCATATCTTGTACTTTCAAATTTAAATTAGATAGTAAGTCTAATTTTGTCTTTATCACAAGTAAAGAACCCCCACATTTTAAATATGTTCTAAAAAATATTTTTCAAGTATTTGAAATTATTTTCCAGATTTGTTTTTCATACTTTCAAATTGTATACCATCAAAATACACATTAGCAACACGAAATCTTCTTTGGGAGATTTAATCCATAGAAACACCCATTGCATGCACAAAAAACTAATTTTTATGGTACTAGTGTTTTCTTCCCTTTATGTCACAACTAGACAGAACCACTTAGTATTTAGAATACTAACAATAAAGATTTAATCTTTGTACAAGTTGTTTCTAGTTTAACGATGAATATTTTATATTCTTCTAATCGTTAACCGAATGAACCTTTAATTATGATGAAGTTTTTATATTCTTTGAATCAGTTTCACATTCAGACAGACTAGTAAACCAAAAAGGTTTAATCTCCAGAAACCTCAAATACAACACTGTTTCTAGCTAACGATGAAGATTTTATGTTTTTCAAACATTTAGCTTTAGTATTCATGATGAAGATTTTGTAGTCTTCAAGTATGAATATTCATTCAACCAGAGTATCTGACAAATTGGTGAAGTTTCTATATTCTTCAAACCAATGCACAATCTGATTTGTTCGTGAAGTTCTTATATTCTTCAAACCAATGAAGTAAAAAAAAATCAGAAGAGTTTAGTCTCCAAAAGTCAAGCACAATACATAATACATATTAGAAATAATCATCACATAATTACCATCTATCCTGACATTTATGAGATAAATATCATAACTTATAAATGATAGAAAATAAAATAACCAAGGGAAATAAAAATAGAACTTGTTTTTTACTCTCATTGAATCATATTCTATTTGTCAGCAATGATTCCATGCAAGTCACTTTCCTTGCTATTGTTTTTTTCCTTTTCTCAGTTTCCATCGTATTCATATTTTCCTCAAGAAGACATTTAATTTCAACAAGAAACTAAACTCAAGTTCAAATATTGTTAGAAGACAACATTTGTTCATTACTTCTTGTCATAGTTATGTAAAACCAAGAATATAAAAAAATAATTAAAGTGTATATCTTAATCTTTATACACAAAGTAACTTTTCTTATTGAAAAGAAGACTGAAGGTGTGCAATGCTTGAATGCACTTGGGAAGAAAACAAGATTAATCTTACCCATCCAAGAAAAACATACTACAGAAAATACACACAAACATAATAAAGTAGTACTAATTAATCTCGAATCTCTTTTATCATATAATAAAATAATTTTCTTTTTCTTCTTCTTCCATCTAACAAAAAGACACAGAAAATAAAACTAATTTCCTTACCATAGAATATACCATCATTGTTAAATTTCTTAAGCTTGTTATCTCGTGTATTCAGATTAGCAAATCAGAAAAATAAAAAAAAATGAAAGAAAAAACACAAAGAACTATCCGAGTCTACAAAATCCACTGTATGTCCTTAAGAAATTTAATCCCCTCAAGTACCCGAGGTTAAAAATTAATTCCTCCCAAGATAAAATGGATTAACCATTAATGAAGTAGTGATACCTCAAATTTCAATATTTTCAGCGAACTCAAATGACAACAACGAATCACACACACAGACACTATTGGTCGATTTTGTTTTCTAAAAAATGTATGTAAAAGAAGAAAATAATCCAATGTAGAAAAATGAGAGAACGTCTCTCTATTTATAGCCAACAAAGGGTAAAGGTCACAACTCTTTGGAACGAAAATAACCTTCCAGAAAGTTCACAACACTTTGGAAATGGCACAACCTTTCAAACGGTTGCAACCCTTAGAAATGACACAACCTTTCATAAAGGTCACAACCATCCTGCAAAGTGACAACCCTTTAGGAGAGTCACAACCCTTCATTTCCTGTTCAGACCTTTAAAGCCAAACAATACCTTACTAAAATCTCTTTTTGAAGCAGATTTGACAATTATAGTTGAACTAAATTTCTCTTTCGAGTAATCTACAATTATCAAAATTAAATTGCAAGTATTAAGCAATTTACCTATTTCAATTAATCTCTTTCGAGCATCAATCAAGATCTAAACTAAGATTAAGATTGTAACTTTAAACCATAAATTTACCCTATGCTAAATAGATCAAATCTAAAAATAAACAATAGGAAAAAAGAGCAAGATACTAGACCGACTAAATTACATTAACACCAAACTTCAACCTGCTAGTAATATTGTATGCTTTGGATCTAGACCGTCACGATTATAGGGGTGTAAGGCATACTTACTTATATACCTAATATTTACCTTATGTTTTGTCAATTTCTAACTCCTTATCTTATGTTTGGGTGTTGCATACAACTCCTCTTATAGACTCAACGTTCTTGTGAAGGTTTACCTTATTACATGAAATCACATAGACTCAATACTAAAATTTTCCCCACCTTACAAAATTAGTCTAAACTTAGTTGAACTCTGACCCACATCGCAAGACTGTCAGAAGAATGGATATGATATCATTTTTAATGAACCAGTCCACTAATGAACCAATTTTTATTATTGGATCATGGACATTTTGTTGAATGACCATCTTAATTATGAAAATAACAGAGCAGAACAATCATGATTGTAATGAAAAATGGCAAGATACTGCTTAAGGACACTCATGATTGGACATAATTGTTCTTCCACATGGAAACATTACTAATGAAGGACATTCATCGAAACATAAAGTATCAAATAGGTATATGATTTCTTTAACATATTTATTATATCATAATACATCATGTATAATTTTTAGAGTTATTACCCATTTATGCAGGGGATTGTTAGGTTTTAAAAGATATGAACGGAAAAGATAGTTGTAACTTTATTGAAAGTTTTTGAAGGATTCTGACTTTTCTAAAGATTTGAGATTTTTCAAAAGGTTATGACTTTTACAAAGGGATGTGACTTTTTAGAAAGGTTACGAATGTTTGAAGGGATATAACTTTTCCAAATAGTTGTGATCATGTTGGGTTTTACAAAGGGTTGTGACTCGATAATGTTTAGCATTTTCACGGTCTCATTGCATTGAAAAGGTACTTGACTAGTTCAAATATTTGGATGTCAATATTGTCAAGTCTCCAATAAATGTGAGCTTTGCATTTCAAAAGAGTGAAAGCAAAAGTGACTCACAATTGGATTGTGCTAGAGTATTTGGAAGTATGATGTATATCATGAAGTGTGCTAGATCAGATATAGCATGTTATTATAAACTGAGACAGTTCACAAGTGATCCCAAATAAACTCATTAAATGGAAATAAAAAGAGTTTCGGAGTATTTAAAATAATACTTAAAACAATGTCTTGCATTATAACAATATCCAGCATTATTGAATGGATATAGTGATGCAAATTGGATCATCGGACAAATAAAGTAAAATCCACGAGTGAATATGTGTTTACTCTTGGTAGAGGAGCAGTCTCCTGGAATTATTTCAAAAGAGACATATATCGCTAGCTCTACAATGATCTCTGAGCTAGGTGCTCTAGATAAGATCGGTGAATAAGTTGAAAGACTCCAAAATTTATTGATAGATTTTTGGCCCAAACCATTGACATTAGTATGCATACACTTTGATAGTCAAGATGCAATAGGTAGGGCATGGAGCATGATGTATAATGGAAACTCTCGTCATATATGACATAGACATGATACAGGTAGAAAACTACTCTCTAGTGGAATTATCAGAACTGACTATGTAAAGTCAAAGGATAATGTGTCAGATCCACTTACAAAAAGGCCTAACTAGAGAGAAAATTTAAAGATCATCTAAGGGAATGGATTTACACCTTAGGACAAGTCATCATGGCGATAACTCTATCTAGCAGACAAGAGATCCCAAGAGCTAGATTCAAGGAGAAAAACAAAGTTGTGACTGACGGTTCGGCATTGTCAACAAACTCAATTCATTCTCATGATGAAGACAATGCTCAGCGACAAGGATACAACATTAAGGCTTGTTACTGAGTTAACAAAGCTAAATGGTTTTAATGATTTGCTAAGTTTGGAAGAGTTGACCAAATAGTGTATCTACGCGATAACACGGTTAGAAATCACCTGTGTGAGTGTGAAGTGTAAGCCGCTTCAAAGAGGATGATTGTCAAAAGCTCATCTCTCTATACACTCATGAAACCAGGAGATGTTCATGGCTGAAACAAAAACAGCCGTAAGAACCATAAACGGTAAAGGGTTAATTGTGTGACATATGGTTGTCTAGGTATACACCAAAGCTTGACAGTTCAAAGATATCGCATCTACCGATTGACCGAGTATATCCGACATATGTTCACTACGAAAATTCCAAGAGGAAACCTACTTATCCTGAAGCAATTAATTCTTACTTGTAAAGTACACATACTTGTCCATTTCTTTGTCTTGGAGTCATTCCCCATTCATGCGGGGGATTGTTGAGTTTTAAATGTGTGAATGGAAATGTAGAATTGAGAATTTTATGAATAGTTGTGACTTTTATGAAAGGTTGCGACTTAAATGAAAAGTTGTGACTTTTATGAAAAGTTGCGACTTTTATGAAAAGTTTTGACTTTTATGGAAAGTTGTGAGTTTTATGAAAGGTGACGACATTTACGAAAGATTGGACTTTTCCAAGGGTTTGCCAAAGGTTTGTGACCTTTACGGTAAGGCACAAGAAGATTCTTTTCGCACTACCCTTTGTTTTCTATAAATTGAGAGATTTCCTCTCATTTTAAAAATAAAATTTTTGGACTTCTTCTACTATTTCTAAATCTAGTATTCTAAGTGTAATTTACTGTCGTTGAGTGGCTCGCAGACACCAGCGTTTTGGTTATCAATACACTGGTGATTGAGTCATTCTATCCTAGGAGGACATATTTCAAATCAAACCTCGGATACTAGAGGGGAATAATTTTCTTAAGGAGACACTGTGCATTCAGTGGGCTTGATCTTCTTTCTGTTTTTCAAAATTCTGGTATGTGTTACATATTTTAGATTTGTGAATTAATTTATGTTCTTCTGTTCTTCACTGGTTCATTAAACTTTGGTAACTTCGTGTTTCTGCAAAGTTAGTTGAAATCAATAAGATTCTTTAAACACAAATTGACAACAATTATTCTTTAAGAATAATATTTCGAATATTTTTTTTAATCTGTTTCTGATCTAGTTTCTCTACTATTTTTAATTTTCTAGTTGTGAAAATATTCTTAAACTTTGTTGTGTATTATTAAGTTCTTCAAAGTTTTGTTCTAAGTATCTTAGGAATATAAATTGAACAACAATCTTAAGGAAATTATTATACTGTTAGTATTTTTGTATTCTACTGATTGAGAGAATCTGATCATGGAAGTAGAAGATAAATGCATTACTTCTCCATAATTTATTGTTTTGTTTAGAAAGGTCGATGTGAGAATGTAACAGGAAAAGTTTTTTTTTTTGTATTCCAATTAAAGATGTAACCTTCTTATTATTCATTGAACGAGGAAAACAGTTTATAAAGGTTAACAATTTTGATATTTATCATGTATGCCTTTGGATAAAGTTTTGCAAATTGTATTGTTTTCGAATGAATTTTCCTTGGCAAATAGTGTTGCCTTTAAAATTCATTAGCTTGCAGAGTGAGACATGCATATTTTTGTTTGATAAAATAGTATGTCAAAATTTTATAGTTGGAAGACTATTTGAAATGAAAAAAAAAATATTTCTATGTGATAATCTATGAATATGTTTTATTCTGTTTGGAATTAAAAAAAGTTTTTGTAGTTTTGTACTCCATGTCAATTTGATTGTGTCTGATTGTTGTAGACTAAAAAACTTTTATAATTTTCTACTCTGAATAAATTGGGTTTTGCAATTGTTTAGAAGAATATGAAAATCACATGAAAAGTCAGTGTTGTACTTTTTTTGTTCTATAAACTTCATTTGTTAAATAGAAAAAAATGTACAAAATTTTGTCTTTTTTGTTAGTATTCTAAATACTAAGTGGTATATCTATTTGTGATAGACAAGAAAGACCAGCGACTTAGAGTTGGTGTGTTTGTGCCTCTGTGGAATGAACTTTGACACTATGTAAAGATTGTCAAAGAGAATTGAAAATCTATAATTCTTTCATACAATAATATTTTAAAAAGAGGTTTCATACTACCAATGACATTTTGAGAGTCTGAAAAAATGTGTGAAAAAAATTATTTTCAAATACTTGATAAATATTTTTGAAATCACATTTAAAATGTGGGATTATTTGTTTATGATTAGACTTGGTGTCTAATTTTACTTTGGATCAAAAGATATGAAATTCAAGGATACTTTTACATTATGTTAGACCCACTAAATTCTTGGAGTATATTTGGCATTGTGGTTGTTGAGTTTCTCTATTACTACTATATAGTGTGACTAGTATGAAACAATCAAATTATATATATACTTGTTCAAAATAATCTTGTTCTTTTATGAAAAAAATGTCACTTAAAATATTGTGATTTTTCATGAAAAGATATGTCTATTATAATAAAAGTATTTGCATAGACATGAATATTGGTGAATAATCATTTTTTATGTTTTTGTAAAAGTAATATTTGGATTATATTGCCTTTATTTAACCAGGTGAAACTTTATTCATGGGTAGTTCTATAACAATCAAATTGAAAGTTATGGAAAGGTCCTTCTGAAAAGGACATTTGACAAGGTGATGATTCTAAACAATGTTTGTATCACACAAAATTGTAAGAAATAGGAACAAAATATTAGTGAGGAAAAAACTACCTCGCGAAGAGCTTTTCGAACTGAATGTTTTTATTTGTTCTTACTTGCTTGAGTTAATGTTTGTGACATGAACACTTGGGGCATGTCAATTACAAAACCTTGTAAGAAAAACTGATCAACTTAGAAGTTTTGTCTAACTTTGAGTGCAACAAATAAAAATGTCAAATTTATGTGGAATCTAAGTATGCTGAGCATTCTTATAAATCTGTTGAAAGGAATTTTAATCCCTTAAAATTGATTTACACTGACATTTGTGATATGAAGTCAATATCATCTCGTAGTGGAAAAAAGGTATCTCGTTACTTTAATTGACAATTGCATAAAAAAAAGACTGTCTATTTGCTTAATGGCAAGAATGAAGCAATAGAAATGTCTAGACAACATAATATCGAAGTTGAAAATCAGTTGGGAAAAAGATATGAAGTGATAAGAATGGAGAGTATGAATCTCCTTGTGCAGAAATATGTTTGGAAAGTGGATTTATCCATCAAACTACTGCCCTATTCACATCAATCTAAAGGAAAAAAATCGAACGTTGAAAAGAATGATGTATGCCTTTGTAGAAGTTTGGGTTTACCACAAAACTTGTGTGGAGGAACTATCCTTACTGCAAAAGGGAACAAAAAAACTGTCTTTTCATAAACAAAACAATTTTGTTTGTTCAGGACACAATATATTCCATATGAGAAATGGAAAGGAAGGAAATCCAACTTGAAATATTTCAAAGTGTGGGGGTGTCTAGCCAAAATTCAAGTTCCTATTCCTAAAAGGATTGAAATAGAACCTAAGACTGTGGACTGTAAAATTAGACTTGAGTAGTCTAGTGAAAGGTCTAAACGACCTTGGAAAGAATAAAAGGAGAATGTACTTAATAAAGAGATTCAGAGGTGTAGTAAATGTCAATGGACATATACTTCCTTCGAGTATGATTTTGTAACGTTTCATGTGTCCTATGTAGACTCATCCTTTTGAACAAATGGTATCAATAGTGAGATTGATGTAACCTTGAGCAATCCTATTGGAAGTTGGTTGATCTTTCTCCAGGAAATAAATTTTTGGGTTCAAAGTGAATACTCAAAAGGAAAATGAAAGTCGATGGAACTGTTGACAAATATAGAGCAATTACTCAAAAGGAAAATGAAAGTCGATGGAACTGTTGACAAATATAGAGCAAAACTTTGTGTCAAAGGCTTTAGACCAAAATAAAATTTTGATCTTGTTGATATATATATATTCGTCATTAACTAGAATCACATTCATTCGGATGCTAATATTATTAGTTGTGGTATATGACCTCCAAATTCATCAAATGAATGTGAAAACAACTCTTTTAAATAGAGAATTGGAGGAAGATATTTACATGGAACAACCCGAGGGTTTTGTGGTTCCTTGTAAATAAAAGAAAGTGTGCAAACTTGTTAAGTCACATCATGGACTAAAGCAAACACTCAAACAATGACATAAGAAATTTGACCAAACCATGTTGGCAAAGAGATTTAAGAATCATGGAAATGATAAATGTGTTAACATTAAAATCATAAGGTCATTGTTTGTTTGTATATTGGTGATATGTTGATCATCAATAGAGACACTAATGACATAATGCTACTAAACGTATGCTAGAAAGTAAGTTTTGAATAAATATTGGAGTTGTTGATGAGATCTTAGATATAAGAATTCTTAGAACTCGATAATGTTTAGCATTTTCACGGTCTCATTGCATTGAAAGGGTACTTGAATAGTTCAAATATTTGGATGTCAATATTGTCAAGTCTCCAATAAATGTGAGCTTTGCATTTCAAAAGAGTTAAAGCAAAAGTGACTCACAATTGGATTGTGTTAGAGTATTGGGAAGTATGATGTATATCATGAAGTGTGCGCGATCAGATATAACATGTTATTATAAACTGAGTCGGTTCACAAGTGATCCCAAATAAACTCATTAGATGGCAATAAAAAGAGTTTTGGAGGATTTAAAATAATAGTTAAAACTATGCCTTGCGTTATACCAATATCCAGCAGTATTGAATGGATATAGTGATGCAAATTGGATCATCGGACAAATAAAGTAAAATCCACGAGTGAATATGTATTTACTCTTGGTAGAGGAGCAGTCTCTTGAAATTATTTCAAAAGAGACATATATCGCTAGCTCTACAATGATCTCTGAGTTAGGTGCTCTCGATAAGGTCGGTGAATAAGTTGAAAGACTCCAGAATTTATTGATAGATATTCTATTTTGGCCCAAACCATTGACATTAGTATGCATACACTTTGATAGTCAAGATGCAATAGGTAGGGCATGGAGCATGACCTAGAATGGAAAGTCTCGTCATATATGACATAGACATGATACAGGTAGAAAATTACTCTCTAGTGCAATTATCAGAACTGACTATGTAAAATCAAAGGATAATGTGTCGGATCCACTTACAAAAAAACCTAACTAGAGAGAAAGTTTAAAGATCATCTAAGGGAATGGATTTACGGCTTAGGACAAGTCATTATGGCGATAACTCTATCTAGCAGACAAGAGATCCCAAGAGCTAGACTCAAGGAGAAAAACAAAGTTGTGACTGAAGGTTCGGCATTGTCAACAAACTCAATTCATTCTCATGATGAAGACAATGCTCAGGGACAAGGATACAACATAAAGGCTTGTTACTGAGTTAATAAAGCTTAATAGTTTTAATGATTTTCTAAGTTTGGAAGAGTTGACCAAATAGTGTATCTACGCGATAACACGTTTAGAAATCACCTATGTGAGTGTGAAGTGTAAGCCGCTTCAAAGAGGATGATTGTCAAAAGCTCATTTCTCTATACACTCATGAAACCAGGAGATGTTCATGGCTGAAACAAAAACAACCGTAAGAACCATAAACGGTAAAGGGTTAATTGTGTGACATATGGTTGTCTAGGTATACACCAAAGCTCGACGGTTCATAGATATCGCATCTACCAATTGACCGAGTATATCCGACATATATTCACTACGGAAATTTCAAGGAGAAATCTACTTATCCAGATGCAATTAATTCTTACTTGTAAAGTACATATACTTGTCCGTTTCTTTGTCTTGGAGTCATTCCCCATTCATGCGGGGGATTGTTGAGTTTTAAATGTTTGAATGGAAATGTAGAGTTGCGAATTTTATGAATAGTTGTGACTTTTATGAAAGGTTGCGACTTGAATGAAAAGTTGTGACTTTTATGAAAAGTTGTGACTTTTATGAAAAGTTGTGACTTTTATGGAAAGTTGTCACTTTTATGAAAGGTGACGACATTTCCGAAAGATTGGACTTTTCCAAAGGTTTGTGACATTTATGGTAAGGCACAATAAGAATCTTTTCGCACTACCCTTTGTTTTCTATAAATTGAGAGATTTCCTCTCATTTTAATAATAAAATTTTTGGACTTCTTCTACTATTTCTAAATCTAGTATTCTAAGTGTAATTCAATGCCGTTGAGTGGCTCGCAGACCCCAGCGTTTTGGGTATCAATACACTGGTGATTGAGATCATTCTATCCTGGGAGGACATATTCCAAACAAATCTCGGATACTAAAGGGGAATAATTTTCTTAAGGAGACACTGTGCATTCAGTGGGCTTGATCTTCTTTCTGTTTTTCAATATTCTTGTATGTGTTACAGATTTTTGATTTGTGAATTAATTTCTGTTCTTCTGTTCTTCACTGGTTCATTAAACTTTGGTAACTTCGTGTTTCTGCAAAGTTTGTTGGAATCAGTAAGATTCTTTAAACACAAATTCACAACAATTTTTCTTTAAGAAATATATTTTGTATATTTTTTCTAATCTGTTTCTGATCTAGTTTCTCTACTAATATTCTTAAACTTTGTTGTGTATTATTAAGTTCTTCAAAGTTTTGTTCTAAGTATCTTAGGAATATAAAATGAACAACAGATCATACTACCCTTTGTTGTTTATAAATAAAGAGTTTTTCTCTCAGTATTCAATAACGAATTTTATGAACTCCTTATTGTGCACAAATAAATTTTAATGTATTTTACTGTCTGGGTGGCTTGCTGACACCATAATTTAGGTAGCAATACACTGGTGAGTAAGATTGTTCTATCTTTAGAGGATATGTTCCATTAATCTTGGATATATGAGAGAAATAATTTTTTTATGAACACACTGTACATTCAGTAAGCTCGATTTTCTTCTTTTCGGTGTTGTTTTGGATTATATTTTCTTTATTGATTTATACTTTCTGATTTTGAAAATATACTTTAAACTTTATTGTCTCTTATGAAGTTCTACAAAGTTATTATTCTAAAGTATCTTAGTAATGTATATTAAGGGAAAATGATAAGTATACCGCTCATACTACTGTAAATGGTATATAAATACTCTCTAATATACTTTTCGGACATGGATGCCCTTATCGTCTAATTGTTGGAGTGTATATGTCCTTTCAAATAATCAAAAACTAACCCAAATAATTTGAGATTAGCACCAAATTATGACCCAAAACCTTCAATAGACTATCTTCTCGAATCTTTTCCTTCCAAAAAGAGAAGGTTAGAGGTCATTTTTTTAGTTAAATATCATATTGTTATCCTAATTTTAGATGATTATCATTAACAAAGTAAGATCCACTAAATTCTTTCCAGACATAACTAAGGACACAAATAGAAACTCTTTGAATGTATAGGTAGAACTTAAGGAATTTCTCAATCCATGGACCTGAGATAGATTAATTTTTTAGTTACAAAGTGCCTTCTCGGCCGTCATTGATTAATTAATTATTCAGGTCAATTTTTTAATTGTGGGTAAAAATTAAATAAAATTTCGATAGGTCGTTAAAATCGCAATATATATTTCTTCCTTAGGCCAAAGGGTATATCCACTCTAAAAGTTAGACAATAAGGGTATTATTGTCCTAAAAATATTACTGAGGATATTTAGAAATCATTAACAATAGTTCAAAAACATATTTATCAATTTTTCTCTGAATAAAATAATAGTTATCATCTAAAGAAACAATACATATAAATTCAATGTGATCCACGCTATTACAAACCACTCCATAGAAATAAAGGGAAACTTTCACATATAACCACTTAAAAATAATTAATTACTCTCTATAGCTATAGTTTGATAATTACAATTTGTAGCTACATATTATATGGAGGAGAGAGGCGAGCGAGACTGGGAGAGAGAGGAGAGAGGCGAGAAAGAGGGGAAAAGAGTGGCAGAAAGGTGAATTATATATGTATATTGGTTAGATAATTGTATATTATACATCTATATTTGTATATATGGCAAGAGAGATTGGGAGAGGGAGGAGAGAGGCGAGCGAGACTGGGAGAGAGAGGAGAGAGGCGAGCGAGATCGAAAGAGGCGAGAGAGAGGGCAGAGAGGTGAATTGTATATGTATATAATTGTATATTATTGTATATTATTGTATATTATACACATACATTTGTATAAATGGCAAGCGAGATTAGGAGAGAGAGGAGAGAGGTGAGCGAGATTGAGAGAGGAAGAAAAAAGACGAGAGAGAGAGGGCAGAGAATGGGAGAGAGGTGAATTGTATATGTATATATGTTTAAAAAATTATATATTATACATATGTATTTGTATATCTTGGTGAATTATATATATACAAACATGACTAATTATACAAACTCGAAGTCAGCCCACGTAATTAATGTATAATGTTAGTCGCGAGTGGTAATTATAGCAAACTATAGCTATGATGAGTAATTAAATAGTATAAGTTTGCTTAGTCGCATAATTTTTCCAAATTAATATTACAAAATTTACTAGGCCCATAGGCTCTTGTTCCCTCAAGTTCCTCAACTAAAATATTTCAACAAAAACTAAAACTATAAAAAAAAAAAAAAACTCCTTTTTACATGTGCTTAATTAGTCCTTCCAGCTTCACTTTTCTTCTTTTCCCAATTTTCCTAACCCAAACACAAAATTAAATAATAATAATAATAATAATAATAATTATTATTATTATTATAATAATAATAAGAAATATAGAGATTGTAATTTTCAAAAAAAAATAAAAAATATGAACATCATTTCTTGATTGCCACGTGTCAAAACCCCATTACGTTTTCCATAGAGCACACGGTGACCCGCATGTCATTTTATCCGGCCCCATATATCGAACTGTCAATAGCTATAACGGGTTGAGTTGAGTCGAGCCGTTGTGTTATTTGAAAATTTTGGGGCTAAATAGTGGTAAAATATTCTTTTTTACTGTGGTAATTTCTAGGTAATACTATTATTTAGAGAGAAAAGTGAATAAACTAGTCTGTGATATGAGAATTTTGATTCACCTCTAACATAACATATTTGCTTTAGTCCTTCACCTTTCCATAATATCCTGTCACACCTGTTATTTTAAGAAGAAGAAAAAACTATATTTAAGTACAATTTATTTTTCTCATAAAGGAGTAAAATAGGGTACTAGCATGCAAAAATAAACAACATAAAAGCAATTTAAGTCCAAGAATCCTCAAAAAAAAAAAAAACAGGTTGAGTAGATAGGCTAAAAATTGCAACTTTTTGACAAGCTAAGTACTATGTGGAACAAAATCTAATAGGTTTATTGCCTATGTGCAATTAATTAAAGCGACAACAAAATAGTAGTTTGAATGTGCAATTAATTAAGCAAAATTTGAGATTACTATGATTGATTATTTGTGTAGTAGCATAATTGGAATTGGAAAATTTTGGATGGTCAATAATTATGATGTTCGCTGTCACTACAAAGGGTTATGCTAAAATAAATTAGATCTTTCTATTTTATTCGGAAATATATTTAATTCTGAAAATAAAAAGTGACAACATAAATCTGAATTAATTCCCCTCCTTTATTAGAATATGTTTCAAGATATTGTATCAAGATTAACTATATTTAGAGATAATGCAGATTAGTGTTTGGGCCTACATGGTAGACTTCTTGAGTGGGAAAACCATCAATATTAGTTAAATTTCGACATATGTTTAAGAATAAATTTGACATAAAATTTAGGATAAGATTATTATTTTTTATTATTATTGGTGCAACCTTAGCTTATATATGGTCGGTGCATCAACCCCCACCCCACCATACAAAATGTTGAAAAAATAAACAAAAAGGTAATAATAATAACCTTGGAAGTGAATCCTTCCCTAATTTTCTACATCTTTGACTTGGAATTTCGAGAAAATAGTATAGTATGGAATGTTAGTCAATTGAGTTAATTAATGAAATCATGTTAATCTAGCACTTTCTACACATACTAGAAAGCAGGCATAATGACCAACACTTACTTTCTAGACTCTTCTATATATTAGTATAAAAATCTACAATGTCGATTGATTAATGTATCATATGCATGCACTTTATTAATATATTAAAATGTAAAATTAGCTACAAATTTCATCGATAATAAATATTAATTGAGCAATTACCATATAGGGGTCCTTGTCTTTTCCTTGGATGTACATGTATGAGCAACATAATGGTCAGAATTATAGAGGTATTTGTATGTTGGTGCAAAGTAAATTTTTCTTTCCTTCCAACCATTAAATATTCTTCCTGCTCTTTGCTCTATCTTTAACAGTCATAACAGTTTTTTTAAATAAATAAATTAAATAATCATTTTGAAATACAATAGAATAAAACATATATAACTTACTATAAACGTTATGAGTTGTTCTGTAATTGCCATACCTGATCTTTCTCTAGAAGTGTTTCCCAATCGCTATTTTCAACCAACTCATACATGTCCTCGCACCCCGATGCAAGACAATAATTCAAATCTCCAAGCCAAATTATCTTGCTACATTAACAAAAGATATACATTAGTCATCATACAACATTGTTATAACTATATGTGTGTTATGTATCGTTCCAATTTTATTATCACGTACTCATTATCCAAAATGTGAGATTTTCCGATATCTGAGAACCTTGTTTTCCTCAATATCTCCATGACATGAGAATTTCTTTTAATCTCATCACCTTCTTTTTCTTGGGATGCCAAATGAGTACAAACGAAACAAAATGTCTTGTGGTGCAATGTCATACTGATCGATATCAAACCCTATCGAGAAAAAAACATATGTTAATATGTCCATATAAATAAAAATTTAACGTCTTACGAGTTAATTTAATTTCTACCTGATTTCCAAGATAGCCCATGATGCCTGTTCCAACACATGAAACCTTCAAATTAGTAATGTGTTGATACAAATATTTACGAGTCCATATGCACAAAAATAGCCCAACCATTTGTTTGCTTGAGGCTAAGCAATATTTACCATTTTGCCCTTGGCTAGAAGGGTTATATATATTAATATTGATTCGACAAGAAATTTGGACTAGGAGATACGTCGTGGTTTAGCGTCTCCCAGTCGAAGAAGCTGACCCTTGGTTTCAGACTAGATTGTTGGTGGTACAAGTCATCAAGGGACGGGGGCTCGAAGTTAGGGATGTTGTTGTAATTATGAGAAAGATAGGGGGTATTTGTGTCATTGTTCAGAGTTTGGCGAATCTAGCCACTTGGAAGCTGGTCCACTGTCCTCTGGACCTAGTACATTACCTGCATTTAGAGGGAAAATTTCCTGGAACCTGTTCATAGCAGGACTTTATTAGAATATGCAAGTAATTTTACGATTTATCGAGGTTGATGTGTATAATTCAAAAAGGTCATGAGTTATATAAATAGCTAACTTTACATGTAACGAACACTTGAAATATTCACAAAATCATTTTTAAAGTTGAGTTAAGAATAATTAATTAGAACAACTTATAATTTATATATCTAAATAAAATTTACTAACGTACCCGAGGACATAAATATCAGTTGGTGCACTAGAATTCAACCAATCATCCAAGTTCACTTCTTCATGTGGTGACTTGCCTCCAACATTCCATGTCCCCACAAACATCTTATTTATTATTTTTACATCATAAGAATAAGAAGTTTTTCAAGAGACCAAACACATCAAAAAATAAATATATATATCAAAGTCACTAATTAATTGCATGTAAGTTCAACTCTCACTATCAATACTTCGGATCACTTTTGAAATATTATTTTGAAAAAAGAAATAATAATTCTAAGTGACATTATTTTCACTATAAACTAGATAATAATGACATCGCACGAAAACAAGAATTTGATATGTCTGACAGTACTAATCTCATTATACGATAATGAACAGTTAGCTCTGAAAAACGAACGTAAAAGGTGAATTTGCTTAAGATATTTAAGAGTATTTGTTACATAACACCACATGAAGATTAATGATCAAATGGATTAAATATTTTCAAAGTTAACTAAAAAGGTATTTTAGTATCTATTTAGAAAGGCTATGGAAACCAGCTAACTATAGTTTCACATGATGAAGTATAATATAATTATATAATATATTATATGTTATATGAATGCACGTTGAATGTCTCAAAAATATATAAACTAATGATGTATTGAAACAGTAGATATAATATGTAATTTAATTGTTCTACAATATTATTATTCGTTTCAATTGATATTAACGTCAATTTTTTAAAAAGTTTCAAGTCATATTTAATACAATTATATTCTTCTTTATGACACACTTCAATATACTTATCATAATGTATGAAAATACATACGAGTTATTTTAACTAGTGTCATAAATTAGTAGCATATAAATGACATAATAATATAAACCTAAAACGTATTGATTATTATGTCTAATAAAATATCATAATAATAGTTAAATCAAGTTATATATAGTAATTAAATTATAGATCAAAGATTTATGCAGGTCCTATTAGATATGTTATAAACATATAAATTATACCGGACTCGGAAAGAAAATTGTTTAACGTTATAGGAAAAACAAGATAATTTCAAATTAAGTAGGCCTTAATTTGTTAGAGACCTGTGCTGGAGCAAAATGCAATAATACTAAACAAGGAAGTAAGACAAATAGAAATATTAATTAGAAATATTCTTTGAATTCTTCAATCTGTGTATTTCACAAGGCTAAAGATTATCATTGTATAGGATTTAGAAACATCCGTTTACATTCTTTAACAAATGCGTTAGTATAACTTTAAGAGTTACATTAAATAGGTTCATTACGTTAGTTTATTGAGGAAAGAAACATCCACATTTAAGTGCCTTCTTAAGGGTGAAGAAGAGCCTTTTATAAGAGTTAGAAACCATCAGTTTACTACCTTAACCAAAATACGTTAATAATATTTAATTCTTACAATAAATTAATAGATGCATTACATTAGGTTGATTGATGAAAGAAAGATCACATTTAAATGGTTTTGTAACAATTTATTAATTACTGTCCGATTATTTGTTCATCCTTTAAGTTAAATCTCAAACTGTTAAGTATCAGTAATTTGATGATAAAAAATCAAAACAATTATTAAAACCACCAAATCAATAACCAATATCAATGAAGCAATAATTTTTGTTATTTTTCATTTCAAGTTATCGATTTCAGTTCGATTTTAAATAGCCCGATATATAATATTTATTTGTAATTTATATTATTTAATAATTTCGCGTGTAAGATAATTTAGATTAAATTTAAATAACTATATAAAAAAGAATATGAATTATAAAGATGAGAAAGAGTGAATTAGGATGAATGATATAAAAATTCTTACGTTGATGTTTGTAGGGTATACAAATATAGGTTAAAAGGACAAGTAAAAGAAAAACTATCGAGAAAAGACAAACTATAGCTATGAAGCATAATTGAGTTTGTTATAGTGACTGTACACGAAAATTCCCCTATTTTTACTTCATCAAATAAAACTAGACGGAACGTACAACACATGATCAGGTCCAAGTCACTCGAAGTTTGATATGACTTAATAAAGAGAATTTAAACGAAAGAAATTCTAGAAAAAACACATGATATATTTTCACTCGAAGTTTAATATGACTTTTAGAGTCAAACTATAAAAAACTTTGAGTAATATTATATAATATATTTTTCAGCATATTGATATACGAAAAATGAACCTCCACCAAGACAATGACACAATATTTCAAACTTAGCTTGGCTGCCTATCAAAGTCAGATAGCCACTTATGATTGAATACTTTCAATTAGTAGTAAACTAGTAAGAATGAAATATTGAAATGAACATATCCTTCCATTCAAGGAGCAGAGATAATTAAAAACATATCCTTATTAGTTCAACATTAAAACTAAATTTAGAATCTTTATCATAACACATTTCTACTGTACTGCAAGTAAATAAAATTGTCTATTCTTCTGGTTCCTCCTTCACGTAATTGATTTCTCTCTTTCGTTTTTTGCTTCCCAATTCCATGTCCATCCATGTACGTTGCGAGTTTTCCAACACCACATTTGGCCTCTCTCCTACTATCCACTCATCCATCGAGTCAACAATGTCCTTTGCAATATCATTTTCTCCTTCTGGATCAAATCCCTGCAATTGCAAATTACAATATACAAATACTAAGTCCTTCAGCCTCTGCTGCTCTATCTCATTCCTCCCTTTTGTATGTAACGTCTCGACCAACCTCCTTTTCAGCCTGTAATGTGACGCACCATCACACGTCTGACTAAGGACCCGAACAGCAAACCCTTCAAGTTCTGGAAACTCAAGTTCATATTTTAACCTCCATTGTGCTGCAAACATAACTTATATACATTAAAACACACAAAGTAAAATACATCAAATTTGAAGTATATTATATAATACCAACCTGGTGAAAAATCTGATAGAGTCTCTTTGGAACCATTAAAATCAAATTTGTGAATTTGATGTGTGATCAAATCCTCTATACGACGATCTTCTACCATTCGAGCAATACAAGTACAAAGACCACCAGAAATCTTCACATTACTGCGCCAATTACTTGAACAAAAAAAGTTTGGGTTCAAATAGTAACCCGCGGCATGGAGATCACTGTGGAGATATTTGTTCCATATCTCATCTATCGCGTTCCAGATTTCTACATACAAGAATTCATTGCTTCTGAATTTCATTTTGATAGTTTCTTTAGCTTGATAAAGTATATCAGATATAAAACCAACTTGTGCCTTATTAGTACCATTCAGAAACTTTATAACTTCCACAAGCGGAATGGTTACTCTTGCAGCCATCATAGCACCATTCCATAATGATTCATCTTTAATCATTTCGGATATTCTTTTCCCCTCACTCGTAGAAGCCAGCTGTGAAGTCCGCTAAGCAGATGACTGAAACATCCTAATTAACCAGTGTTTCTGTGAGACGATGTTTTGCATAGTTAAAAAAGGCACAATTGCCTTAATCTTCGAAGACTTAACAAGCTCGACCCCAGGGAAAGTATCTCTTAGAAGCTTCATGGTTATGACGTGGTTGTAGATGAATTGGCGTGGCTGTAGATGAATTGAATCAACATTTCCGCCTTTTTCAAAGCTTGTTCTATCCAGTCTATCTGTGTTACGTCCTGTAACATCAGTTCCATACAGTGCGAAGCATCGATGCTAAATAGCACAGTTTTGCATCTGTCCATCAGTTTTTTGCCTGCTGTATTCATCCAATCGGATGTCGAGTGTGCAATCATTTGCACGACATTTTCAACTACTACTTCCTCTATAATCTCTCGAGAAATAATAGCATGGCATCAACATTTTCATGGAAAGATGTTATATCTGATGATCGAAGATAAATAGTAACCCTCGGGCAGTACACTAGGATATTAATCAGATATCGTCCAGTTGAGTATATCCATCAATCTAGCAAGATGCTGCATCCTGTGCTTGCCCATGAACTTTTGATTTCCGTTACATACAGTTTCATCTCGTGCACTGCATCCTGAAGGATCCAACCTTTCAAATCCTAACAACTCGGCAATTTTACTGTCTTCCCGGGACTAAGAGTGGATTTAACCATCCTTTGGAAGCTAGGTAATCTGATAGCATCAAAGTCGAGTCCTGATTCATAAAAAAATCCCCCTATAGATTTTGAAATCTCTTGTGGCGATTGAGAACTCTTCTTCGCCAGAATCTCAGCATTAAATGCCTGTTTCACAAGCGTAGGAACCTCCGAGCAAGGAGTGACATTACCACAATCCCTGCTAAGTGGAACTTAAGCCTATGAAAGCAGTAACTATTTTAGCACAGTACCTGCACTGAGCTTCAGACTTATGATTCTAGCAAGTACTTTATCGCCATGATCACGAATATTAATTTTCTCTAGATCCATTTCCTTCATTTATATATATCGAGTGTTCTTCAACTGCAAAAAACAAGTCCATGAATTGCTAAGACCTATTTAAACTACAAAGTACCCTGAATTCTTACATAAAATAAGCATCACTGTCCCCACACTATACTTTATTTCCATCTTGGTCATCATACACATTTCAAATTTAGCGTTTAGCACCAAACATGTACGTCTACTTTTATTCGAGTTTGAGTCATACTACTTGCTCGCACCATGTTTAAGCCTAATTTGGAGTCACATGGTGTTACACAATGAACATACTAATCCTATATTTCTATAGGAAATTTCATCCCAAGAATACAAATTCTTCTTACCATACCATTCAACTAGCCATGAGTTCAAATCAAGAAGCTATAAGTGTATAATTCATTCATCCATATGTTATCAACATATTATTCAAGCCTATTACTACAACCACTTAATGGAATTTAATGTAACAATAGCTTATCTAATAGTCTCTAGCGTTTCTAACGTCTTTACAAGCTGAATTTTCAAGGATTACTTCCACGAGACACACCAAGACTTTTCATTTAACTATTTCACACTATGGATGTTTGATTTCCACCATCAACTTTTATAAGACTTGATTTGGTATTTCTCCCTATCATAACTCCTTCTGAAATGCATCACAATCTAATTCATAAGACTTGATTTGGTATTTCTCCCTATCATCTCTCCCAAGGTCGACATTCTAAGTCTATGAGCCTATTCCATATCCTCTAAACTCAACAGTAATACACACATGCACACTTAACATATTGAGACAATCTATATTTAGAAGTTACTACCTTCATTATATGGTATTTCCAAACTTCTTCGAACTTATATAATCATCATTATATAATAACGGGAACTCTTACTAGCAAACATAACCAATTTTATTAGCACCTCATAATCAAATCTTGCTTGTTATTCTACTAACTAGTTCCCGGCACATGCGTTGCACGTGTGTCCCAGACTAAGTTGCATGAAGTTTTTGTAACGATGTGTTTGTACTTTGATATTAAAGACGAAGAAACCACAAATATTATGAAAGAAAAATAATTATACGTTAAATGTGTGTATATTTTGATTTAGTATTTATTTATAGAATAAAAATAGATCAACAAAAAAATAGTTACAATTTACATTAATTAATTAAGAAAAATATATAGAAAACTTTCACATATATAAGAAAATATTAGGCAAGATAGAAGGCATACTCATATTGAAGCTATCTCAAATTTTCTTTTCAAGAAAATCAACAAAGTCTTTCTTTTGTAATGGAAGATATATGTACTTTTTTCTTGTAAAGATGGTCCTTAATTTAACTAAGAGAAAAATAATTAATTAAATTGGACAATTTGAACTTAAACATCATGTTAGAATTAAAATGAATTAAATGAAAGAATGTGAAGGAGGGGACTCAAAGTCTCAAACATCTTTACATATTTCACCAGTAGCTAGAGGCTTTTAGTAGATGAATATGGTCAATATATTGAATTAAGTGTATTTAATTATTAAGTAACCCTTCAATTTCTTCAAATTTTATATTTTCAAAGAGTGTTATACTCTATACAAATTTATAGGATTATTTTAGTAATCCAACCTTTAACTTTGTTGCATCACACTTTTAATAGAACAATAATTCTATTTTTTACTACTAAAGTTTGTAAAATAAAATAGTAAATAAGGAAAAAGTACTCTAAAAGCTATACAACTTACATTTGTAGTTACCAATGCAAGAACAATTATCAACCATGAAAAGACTTAAATCATAAAATTCGAAGTCTTATTGTGTACAATAATTTTTTATTTGTAGTCATTTATTTATCAAATAGGAATTAACTCGAAAAAGAAACTAGAGATTTTTTAACGGTAAATAAAAGAACACGTCTAAAGAAATCAACAAAAATATTATAAAATGAAGCTAAAAGTAACAAAGTGAAAGAAAAAAGTAGAAAAATATAAGAGAGATAAGGGATGACAACTTTCTTTATTCTCTTCCAGTTATTCAAAATCTCTTCCGATAGGATATAATTGAGGGACTCAAAGGATTGTCATGAGTATGTCATAAACCCATTTCATGGATGAAAGGTGAAAGTAAGAAATATATTATTAATGAACATCAACAAATGTATACCATCTTCATTTCTAATATAATAACACAAAATAAAATTTCCACTTGAACACATAGAAGAGAAATCTTGGCATATCTTAGTTAATCTACAATAAAATTATCAAACAACTATTAAGATACAAGGAATGAAGAGAAGTAGCTATCATCAAAATTAAGACAACATATATCATAACACAATTTACAGATCGAAAAATTAGTGAAGCACACAATGATATTTATAGCCAAGATATATAAAAACTCAAAAGTCAAGTTATAAAAAGATTATTAAAAATATCATTAAATATCTTTATTGAAGAAGTGAAAGGACACTTTATATTTTATTCTTTAAAAATGGTTAGATTTCCAAAACTATTAAAATCCAAATTTATAGTTATTCTTTAAAGTTAAAACGTATGACTATAAGTATTCAACATATGTACTAATACACATATAAGAATATGAAGAATCAATTTTGAAATTGTTAAAACATTCATTGTATTGTAGTCAATATGATACTTAGCATTTATTTAAACATATATATATTATTATTATTTACACAAATTATTAAAGGAGTATTTTCTTTATTTAAAGATAAAAATGTTTAATTAATTATATAAGATGAATTTATTTAAATATTTTATAGCCTTTTCATTTAGTGTAGGGGTAAAATAGTAATTCAACTTTTTACTTTGGAGATTCCCACTTATAATAATATATATGATATGATATACCACCTCTAAGTTATTATATCTCTGAATCAATAGAGAATAAAGCTTTCCTAAGAATGCAACACTATTACTACCTATCTATTCCTACATCGAAATTACATTCATAGCTTTATAAGCACAAAGTGGTTCCTTTTGAAAATCGCAAACTAAAATCTTGAGTCATTATTCATACCACCTTATATTTTCATTTAACCTGAATCATAAATTCATTTCCTAGTTCAATCGTAAAGTAATTCACATTAATCAATAAATTCTTATACATTCTAATGTAAGATCTTTCACGATAAGA
This sequence comes from Solanum sitiens, assembly GCA_016801875.1. Classification (NCBI taxonomy): domain Eukaryota; kingdom Viridiplantae; phylum Streptophyta; class Magnoliopsida; order Solanales; family Solanaceae; genus Solanum; species Solanum sitiens. Next base: position 2,278 of record JABWTJ010001301.1, on the reverse strand, counting down.
TTTGCATTAACTTACTATTTCTTATTTAACCCATGAAGACATATCACCTCGATTCTAACTTAATGAATAGATAAATTGTATATTCTACACCTTCATAATTCATCATCTCCACCATTTTGGATACTACACTTACAGATTCAAAAATCAAATTTTGGGTCAATCCACTAATAAATAATAACATCCTTAATTATACTATATTTCTTGTGTCAATAATGTCCAAGAATCATGACACATACTTTTTCCTTTTATAGATGTTCTATGTAACAAAGTTTTGGATGCATATCAGATATTTACTAAACAGCACGATTTACATATATAAGAAAATAACATTTTGAATCGATGGGTTAAAACATACTATTGGGGTCATCTTAGCCCTTTCTACGGTCTCCAATATTCTTATAGTTCTATTTGAGAACACCCTTTCAATATGAATCAAGATTTATGACTTCTATCTACTCGAAGATGAGGAATAGTTAGACAAATTGGAGAGACTTCCGATATTGCATACATTTCTTAGGGGTTAGCTATGTTCATGATCGAGAATAAAAATGAGAGAAATATTTCCGTAACATCAGGTAGCCCCCCCCCCCTCTATAAGTGTGATGTGCTTCACACCCATAAAAAGAATTCAAATCGATACGACTTTTCAGACACACTTGAACCCAACACTCTGATACCAACTTTGTCATGACCCAAGTCTATACCATAGTCAAGATAGAAGCCAGCTGTGAGGTCCGACAAGCAGATGACTGAAACATCCTAATTAACCCGTGTTTCTGTGAGACGATGTTTTGCAGAGTCAAAAAAGGCACAATTGCCTTAATCTTCGAAGACTTAACAAGCTCGACCTCATGGAAAGTATCTCTTAGAAGCTTTATGGTTGTGGCGTGGCTGTAGATGAATTTAATCAACATTTTCGCCTTTTTCAAAGCTTGCTCTATCCAGTCTACTCTGTGTTACGTCCTGTAACATCAGTTCCATACAGTGCGAAGCATAGATGCTAAATAGCACAGTTCTGCATCTGTCCATCAGTTTTTTGCCTGATGTGATTATCTAATCAGATGTCGCGTGTGCAATAATTTGCGCGACATTTTCAACTCCGACTTCCTCTAGAATATCCTCGAGAAATAATAGGATGGCATCAACATTTTCATGGAAAGATATTATATCTGATGATCGAAGATAAATAGTACCCTTCGGGCAGTACACTAGGATATTAATCAGATTTCGTCCATTTGAGTCTATCCATCCATCTAGAAAGATGCTGCATCCTGTGCTTGCCCATGAACTTTTGATTTCCGTTACATACAGTTGCATCTCATGCGCTGCTTCCTGAAGGATCCAACCTTTCAAATCCTGACAACTCGGCAATTTTACTGTCTGCCCGGGACTAAGAGTGGATTTAACCATCCTATGGAAGCTAGGTAATCTGATAGCATCAAAGTCGAGTCCTGATTCATAAATAAATCTCCCTATAGATTTCGAAATCTCTTGTGGGGATTGAGAACTCTTCTTCGCCAGAATCTCAGCATTAAATGCATGTTTCACAAGCGTAGGAACCTCCGAGCAAGGATTGACATTACCACGAATCCCTGCTAAGTGGAACTTAAGCCTATGAAAGCCAGTAACTATTTTAGCACAGTACCTGCACTGAGCTTCAGACTTATGATTCTCATCAAGTACTTTATCGCCATGATCACGAATATTAATTTCCTCTAGATCCATTTCCTTATTTTATATATATCGAGTGTTCTTCAACTGCAAAAAACAAGTCCATGAATTGCTAAGACCTATTTAAACTACACAGTACCCTGAATTCTTACATAAAATAAGCATCACTGTCCCCACACAATACTTTATTTCCATCTTGGTGATCATACACATTTCAAATTTAGCATTTAGCACCAAACATATACGTCTACTTTTATTCGAGTTTGAGTCTTACTACATGCTCGCACCATGTTTAAGCCTAATTTGGAGTCACATGGTGTTACACAATGAACATACTAATCCTATATTTCTATAGGAAATTTCATCCCAAGAATACAAATTCTTCTTACCATACCATTCAACTAGCCATGAGTTCAAATCAAGAAGCTATAAGTGTATAATGCATTCATCCATATGTTATCAACATATTATTCAAGCCTATTACTACAACCACTTCATGGAATTTAATGTAACAATAGCTTATCTAATAGTCTCTAGCGTTGCTAACGTCTTTACAAGCTGAATTTTCAAGGATTACTTCCACGAGACACACCAAGACTTTTCATTT
>JABWTJ010001300.1:0-84920 GCA_016801875.1 Solanum sitiens | reverse complement strand
CATTTTCACAATCAATTCTCAGGTAAATATTATGGTATGGAAGCTATTCACTCTTGGGATCTCTTTCCCTAAGAGCCTCTTCAAAATTGGTTTCTAATGATGTCCAAAATATGGGGTTTCTTCCAATTTTGTGAATGATTTTTCCAATTAACTTAATGTTGAATCGTATTGGTTTATCTTGATCTACTATGATTTTTTATTGGTTAGTTGCTATAGTTATTAGTCTTTGACCTAGAATCCATGAAAGCTTCATGATTGAACCCTTTCCCTAACTCTAGCTATGAATTGGACTTGTAGATGATTAGGGTTATTGGAATTGATTATGTTATTATTTAATTCACTATATTATGATGATGGTGTTTAGGTTATTGGATAATTGATGAATTGAGGGTAAGATCTTGAAGGAGGCTTTGGAAGCTATTTTGTAAGACTTTTATGATTATGAGTTCTCTACTTCAATTATGTTTGTCTATTCTCGATGATGATATTCAATTGGAATATGATTGTGTGAATAAAGTAGGAAGATGAAGATATGATGATTATGATTCCATATTATGGGTATGATGGATTGTGAGATCTTGATAGAGGTATGATCATGCAAGTTTGAATGTGATTCTCTTGTGTGCCTTATTATGATATGATTATGATGTGTTGATTTCACTAGTGATGGGTTGTGATGAAAGGAAGTTCTCATCCTATACCTAATGAGCTAATGACATGATTATACAAGGGGTTAGTCTCCTATGTCCTATATTAAGATTGATAATTAAGTTTGACTTAAAGGCATTTCAAAAAAGGACTTTAGCTTAGAACCGAGCGAACTAGATATGAGATGTGTCCCTTCTCAATGTGGGAAGGTAGGTTTACAATGGTTCTCATGAGATGGAGACTACAAGGAAATGTGCATAAAGAGGGTTTCTAGTATATCTCATAGTTCCTTAACTATGTTGCCCTCATAGGAATACTAGCTAGTGGATCCACCTAGAATGTTATGTTCATGTTTTGGTTTTACCTTGGCAAGTAGAGAACCTTCTTTTGGTGTAGGGTTTCATGACATCGATTCCATGTTTAGCTCACATGGTCTATTGTCGGTTAAGGTGAATGTTTTCAAAAGTAAAATGAATGAATGAAGTAATGAATATGGACACTAACTAGGGTGAATTAAGGGGTTCTACTTAGTGTAGGTAGGGGTATGGGACTCTACCTATGCCTTTCACAAGTTGTCCTTGAAGGGAGTCATAGGAGGTTGTTCTTATGTTATTATGCATTTATGGTATCATGAAATATATATATGTTGGTTCTATACAATGTTGGTTACATTAATGAACATGATATTGGTCTAAAATGCTATATATGTTGATGACTATTGATGATGTTATGTTATATGAAGCAAGGCATTACTTACGGTTTCTTTTCTAAGTTTACTTGGTTATGTGCGGTTATGGGGCTTCACATGAGCATTGCACTTGTAGGCTTGGGATGTGATTGTTGGTAAGGTTCTTATATGTTGATGATATGAACTAATTAATGAACATTAAAGGTTGATATGACTTTATGATGATGGTATCCTTGTTTATGAACATGTCTTATGTTGTAGTGATCCTTGACTTGTATATGCTCTCTTGTATGTGCATAAAGGGTTTCAAATTACTTAGCATATGTAAGACCCCAAAAATGACTTAGGTTAGCTAGAGCCTAACATGTTGGTAATGGTGGTTTAAGGTCCTAATGTGGCCTATAATATGGTATAGAGGCAGTAGCTAAAGTATTAGGTGCATTGGAAGTCAAACGTCAAGGGATGACTAAGACGTTCGACGACTAAGTCACCTAAATGCCTCATATGTGGTTTTATATGTTTATGTGTGATTCACGAGGTTGTAAGGTCTTTAAATGAGTTATTATAGCATGTATAGGCAGTTTTTCAAGTTTCTTGGAGTTTAGAGGTCAAACGTCCAAGAACGTTCATGAAGTTTGAAAGATATGCCTTGAAATGACCTTGTGTGTCTAGGCATGTTTCATCGAGTTTTACGTGTTCGTTTTAGATGAAATTTATGTAGGAGGTGTTAAACTCATAGACGATCGTATTTGGGTTGGAAACGTCCGAGCAATTATCCCCAAGGACCATCCAAGGGTCCTTCGAGGAAGGACCCAAGACTTGGTGTAAAGGCTGCCCAAGACAGCCCAAACCACGGAGGCAGTCGACGCCCAGTGGGTCAATCGACGCCCCGTAGGTAGGGTTCCGTCTGTAGGGACTTAGCCTGGGGAATGAAGGAACGAAAGACCAGCCTCAGTCCCAGACCACGGACCAACAGGACGGTCCGTTGGTCTGGAGACGGTCCGTAGGTCCCTCCGTCTGTGGAGACAAGTTTCCTGCGCAGTTCACTGCCAACTTAGGGGTGAATTGGTAAATTCACCCCACTTCCTAAAATAGACTTTGGCGGTTTATTAAGGGTAAATTGGGTACTTTAGATGTGTATGTAAGTGTTAAACACATTGAAGATTTCATTCTTCTAAAATCAAAACCCCCAAATCCCTTAGAAAATCCCAAAGACTCCATTGAAGTCAAAAATCAAGGAAGAGCTTGGTGTGACGTTTTGAGTGGAGATTCTTCATCAAAGTGAAGAATTAGCTTCATTGAGGTATGACTTTTGATCCTTGAAACTCGTTTCATCAAGGAGCCCAACTTTCAAAGATGTTTTCAAAGTTTTCAAAGAGGAATTGTCCAATTTCATTATTCTACCATGGGTTCTTGCATAAATGATTTCTAAACATTGAATAATGATTTAATTGATGTTTTATTGATGATTTTTAACCTAATTTACCTATGAACCCATGTAATTGATGAACCTAAGATTTTGACTAAATTATGGGTTACTTGATAATGGCTTAATGTTGATGAATTCATGTGTAGTTTCTTATGGGCTTTCTATTGATGTAAGAATTGTGTTCAATTGTTATCAAATTGATATTGGATTGTTGAATCTATATTGAATTGAGTTAGATTTCATTGATTTCTATAATTGTGTATTGAATTGGTGTTCATGGCCTTGGGTAAGGGTCTTGTGTTATCAAATTGAGTAAGTTGACTTGAATTGAAGTGTTGATGATGGAATGGAGGTATGATGCCCCATTTCCTTTATTTTGATTTTATTTATACTTCGATTCTATGATGATTGGTTTGGCCCACCTTTGGTAGCGGTGTTATGTGAATTGATGTGGCCTTGTCGGCTTTACTTTCTAGTATATTGATGATCATGGCCTTGTCGGCACTACTTGAACTTATATGGATATTTGTGTAGTTGATTTGGTGATGTGTAATCATATCTACCTATATGTGGAAGTATGTGCTAGACTATTGGTACTATCTAGTTAAATCATGTTATGCTTTGACTATGTGTTAAATGTGTAGTCTTAAAGTTGATACATTGTTGTTCTTAAATTGGTTAGATGAGTCTAAAATGGTTATATTGATAATGTTAAGGTAATGAATAGGTTGACTAAATAAGGTTAAGGGTCATTCCTAAGAGTCTAAAGGAAGGTAGGCTATATGTGTTAAAATGGAACTATGTGGTGTCTTGTTTAGGTAGACTTGTGTCCCTTACTTGATGCTTATGTGAATATGTGAGATGTCTTGACTTAGGAACCTAAAGGGGTCTTAGTCTTGAATTAATGAATATAGGTGAGACCTTGAATGATGATTAAAGGGTCATTTATGTGGAACCTTGAACCAAGTGGTAAGGTTATGAATTGTGAAGTAGTTAGCCGTAGTGGTATCCTTCATGTAATGAGTTATGAACTTAAGGTTGATTGGCTGGAACGACATCATATCATACCTTAGGAAAGTCGCGATGAGCTTCTTGTCGCCATAGTGAGATAGCCCTAATGGACCTCACCTCACTTTGGTAGGGTAAATGTAATTGGGTCATGAACATGATATGGGACCCAATTGTATGAACCTTAATGTGAATTGATCTATGAGAACTATGGCTAGAACCGAGTAAGTATGGTAAATGGAAGTAGTTCTAGTTAAGTATGAGACTAGAATACAATGTACTCACTTCATATTCCTTAACCATGTGCCTACATGGGATCTTTATGTTCTACCATTGGCAAGTAGAATACCTCATCGAAGTAGGATAGAACTTCGGATTCCATGCTTTGCTACCATGGTCTATGTCGGTTATTGCCTATTCTCATCATATGGAATACCTATTAGCATTAGAGAAGTTTATGAGGTTTAGGTGGTGGTATGGGACTACTTAGACATTGCACAATAGACTTTGATGGTGTTATTTGGAGTTCCTAGGTCTTGTCTAAGACCACTACTTGAATGTCCTTTATGTGATGTATGTCTTCTAAACAAACTAATAAACCAATGACTTATGTTAGAAAGTATATAAATGAATAAGTACCTAATCTAAAGTAACTTAAGGACTCCTTAGCTAAAGTGTGAAGAGGGCATATGGGATGATCTCTTCATGTCTTATCTTTGGAAGTCTTGAGAATGACTCTAGTTAGGGAATATGTTTGGTGTTGTAGACATTATCTAAGCCTTAGGTAGTCTCAAGGACTATTTAGGTAATCTTGAAGAGGTCAATCATGGACATTATCTTCTTGATTTACTTAAGTAGGTCTTTTGATAGCCTTTGGAAGGAGAATGTCATATCATCTATGTGTTGGTGTGTTTAGTGAGAATGATTCTATCCTAGGGAGTCTATAGGATCTCTTGAGTGTGTGTGTAAGGGATTGTATGGGCGGTTGCTTCACAACTCACTCAAGTGAGACTTAGAGTCACCTTTGGTTGAAGAATCTTACCTTGATGTTTAAGATGTTTTGTAGGTGTGTATGTGTCTCATTAAGAGTGATCTTAAGGGTCATTTAGGCACATCTAGAGAGGGTGTATGGGCGATCTCTCTTTGTGTGACTTAAGTGAATCTTAGGATGACTTTAGTGAGAGAACTACATGCTAGAAGGTGTTCAAAAGGGAAGGATAGGACTTCACTGTACAGTGAAGTAACTCACTGTAAAGTGGGTTCTAAAATTATATTTTTGGTTTAAGTGTTTTCTTATGTGATTCTAAGTTGATAAATCTTATTCTTATGATTATATTATGATGTTTTAAAGAAAAGATGCATATTTCTAATAAAGTCCGTTTTCATGATTTTTTTATGCATAATGCCATACTTAGTACATGTGGTTGTACTAATTCCATGCTTTATTTTCTATCTATAGTTCTTAATAGGTGAAGAGCTTTGGGAAGAAGACTTGGACAAGGAGATCGTTCAAGAAGAGTTGAAGTATGTCCTCATTTGACTGGAGGGCATATATGTCATTTTATGTTTCTTTTAATGAAGTTTTGTAATAGACTATATAGTAGTATGTTTTAAATTCTTATGGGTCGTATCCCAAGTATTATCGTGTCTTAAGATGATGATCGAGACTTTGTGTTTTATCTATTTCTACATATATGAAAGAGTTTAAAGACTTCTATATTGTTTTACAAAAAGTTTTAATTCCGCACTACTTTTCGTTATGTATATGCGATGAATGATATGAGAGGCTTGTATGATACCTCCGAGAGGTCAAATACGCCAGTCGCAATCCAATATTGCACCCTAACTTCTAGGGTGTGGTTCGGGATGTTACAACATGTTTCTAAAGAAATGGTCCCTTTCATGAATGTCTTCAAATGTTTTATGTGCATATGTTTCCATACTTAGTACAAGTGGTGTATTAACCTATATTCTTTATATTTCTACAAATGTGTAGGTTCGGGCCGTTGAAGTGCTTAGAGACCATTTACAAGAAGACTTAGACATATTTCCTAAGTTGTTGGTGAGTCTTCAATGTTCGAGGATTGTGCCACTTATATAGCTTAGTAGGATTGTTATGTCTAAAGACATTTGTTTCTTTCCTTTATCATTTGACACCATTTATGTAAGACTATTTGTGGTATATTGTACTTGTAATGGCTATGTCCAAATATTGTACTCCTTTAAGATGGTTCATATGTGAGACAAGATATTAGACTCTTAAATGTATTGCCTATGATAAATGAGAAATCTATGTAAACTTCATAAGCGAGGAGTCTATGTAAACTCCATATATAATAAGCGAGAAGTCTAAGTTTACTTCACTATTTAAAAGTTTTGAATTTTCCGCATTTTCGCTATCAATGATATGCCATGATGTATGCTCATGGCTAGTCTAAGTCCTCTTCGAGGACGCCGATGCCGATTACGTCTAGGGGGTGCTCCCTGGTCGTGACAAACTTGGTATTTGAGCATGAAGTTGAGTAACCTTAGGATTTATGTCTCACTAAACCACACATACATAGAGTCTTGTTCATAATTGTGAAGCGCGCCACACTTATGAATGAGAGGTTGTGTGATGCTTCAGAAATTCTACTTCTTGTATTCCTATGTCGTGCCTCAAGAGTCATAACTCTATGTGTCCTTTCATCTAACCCTTTTATTGTGGTTATAGGTTATGACTACTAGAAGAGCAGCTGCAAGAAGAGTTGGTGAAGAGATTGTTAATGCGGGAGCTCCTCCCTAAGACAACCAAGCTCCTCCACAAGGCTATCAAGATCCTCCACTAGAGCAAGTTTCTTTGGGTGACCAGGCTCCGGTTAATCCTCCGGCTATGATGGATGGAGATATAAGGTATGCTTTTCTAAATTTGGCCCAAGATATGACTTCTCATGCTCATGCCGTGACTACTCAAGTCCAAGCTATGACGGCACAAGTGAACTGGGAAGTTGTACCCCGTGTGCACCAACATGCTAGTACTATGGCTTCTCATTTGAGAGACTTGACTAAAATGAATCCTCACATGTTCTATGGGTCTAAGGTTGTTGAAGACCCCCAAGACTTTCTTGATGAGGTCTATAAGATCTTGTTTGCTATGGTAGTGACTTCATATGATAAGGCTGGGTTAGCCGCTTATCGACTCAAAGATGTGACACAAACTTGGTATACCAAATGGAGAGACAATAGGGTGTTAAGAGGTGGTCCCGTGACTTGGGAGATCTTTAAGAGAGATTTTCTTGATAGATTCTTTCCAAGAGTGAGAATGGAGGCTAAGGTGGAAGGGTTTATCAACCTTCGTCAAGGAGGTATGAGTGTAGTAGAGTATTCATTGAAGTTCACCAAATTTTCTAAGTATGCCCCTTCCTTGGTGTCTAACCTAAGGGATGAGATGATTCACTTTGTGACGGGAGTGTTCGAAGATCTAGTTGAAGAATGTCGTGCGGCGATGCTTCATGACAATATGGACATTTCTCGCTTAATGGTGCATTCTCAACAACTGGAAGAGACTAGACTAAGTAGGAAGAATAGGGATGCTAAGAGAGCAAGGTCCTATGAAGGAGAATCTTCAATGGGTAGGTTAGAAATTCAAGACAAGACTAAGTTCAAAAAGAGGTTCTCCAACCAAGTTCCTTCTAAGTTCCCCAAGGCAAGTAATGCTAGGGTGTCTAACCCTAAGTCCCAAAAGGGAAAAGGTGGAAATTCACCAAATAAGAAGCCTACTTGTGGAAAGCATGATAAGAAACATGTGGGTGAATGTCTTGTTGGGACGGATAATTGCTTTAGGTGTGGAAAGAGTGGCCATATGGTGAGGGATTTTCCTAATGTAAGGGGTCAAGATAAAGAGAGTAGTCAAGCTCAATCAAGCGGTCCAAGCTCCAAAGAAGAATCTTTTTTATGCTCTTCGCTTTAGGGGTGAACAAGAGGGTTCTCCCAATGTGATGACTGGTATGTTACAAGTCTTCTCTATTAATGTTTATGCTTTACTTGATCCCGGTGCTACCTTGTTACTCTTTGGTAGCTAGAAAGTTTGATATGTTGCCAGATATCCTAAAATGAACCTTTTATGGTGTCTACCCCGGTGTGTGAGTCGATAGTTGCAAAAAGGGTATATAGGAATTGTCCTATAATGTTGCCCAATAGAGTTACTCTTGTTGATTTGGTCGAACTTGACATGTTTGGTTTTGATTTCATTTTGGGAATAGATTGGTTGCATGCTTGTTTTGCTTCCATAGACTGTAGAACAAGGGTAGTCAAGTTCAATTTTCCAAATGAGCTCATTTTAGAGAGAAGGGGGGAAACTCTATCCATAGAGGTTGAATCATTTCGTGTCTTAAAGCTTGTAAGATGATCTCTAAGGGGTGTCTCTACCATGTGGTGAGGGTCAAAGATCTTTAATCTGAGATTCCTCCTATTGAGTTGGTCCCCATAGTGTTTTCGGAAGTCTTTCCGGATGACTTGTCTAGAATTCCTCCCGAACGGGAGATAGATTTTGGTATTGACTTAATGCCGGATACGAAACCCATTTCGATTCCTCCTTATCGGATGTATCTGGCTGAATTGAAAGAGTTTAAGGCTCAACTAAAAGACTTACTAGACAAAGGTTTCATACAACCTAGTATTTCTCCATGGGGTGCTTCGGTGTTGTTTGTGAAAAAGAAGATGGTTCCCTTAGGATGTGCATTTTACCGTCAACTCAATAAGGTCACCATAAAGAACAAGTATCCTCTCCCTAGGATTGATAAATTGTTTGATCAACTCCAAGGTGCGAGTTAATTTTCAAAAATTAATTTGAGGTCGGGTTATCACCAGCTTAGGGTGAGAGGTAAGGATATTCCTAAAATGGCTTTCCAAACTAGGTATGGTCATTATGAGTTCCGAGTTATGTCTTTTGGGTTAACTATTGCTCTTGAGTCTTTTATGGACCTTATGAATAGAGTTTTACAGAATTACCTTGATCCTTTTGTAATTGTATTCATTGATGATATCTTGGTGTATTCAAAGATTGAGAATGAGCATATGGGCCATTTGAGGGTTGCATTGAAAGTCCTCAAGGAACATCAACTCTTTGCAAAGTATAGTAAGTGTGAGTTTTGATTGAGATCGGTTGCATTTCTTGGCTATATTATCTCAAGTAAGGGTATAGAGGTCGATCTAAAGAAAGCTTAATCGGTTAGAAATTGGCTTAGACCTCTAACTCCCACCGACATAAGAAGTTTCTTGGATCTATCCGGGTACTATAGAAGGTTATTTGATGGGTTTGCATCCATTGCCTCTCCTTTGACAACCTTAATTCAAAAGAAATTAAGTTTGAGTGGTCGGAGTCTTGTGAATGAGGCTTCCAAGAATTGAAAGATAAACTTACCACCGCTCCAGTGTTGACTTTACCGGAGGGTACCAAATGATTTGTAGTGTATTGTGATGCTTCTCGAGTAGGTTTGGGTTGTGTTCTCATGAAACATGGTAAGTGATAACTTATGCCTCTAGAAACCTCAAGGTGCATGAGAAGAACTATTCAAATCATGACCTTGAATTAGCTGTAGTGGTGTTTACCTTGAAGATTTGGAGGCATTATATCTATGGGGTACATGTGGACGTATTTATCGATCACAAGAGTCTTCAATATGTCTTAACCCAAAAGGAGCTGAATCTCCGACAAAGGAGGTGGTTGGAACTTTTGAAGGATTATGACTTGAGTGTCCATTACCACCCCGAAAAAGAAAATGTGGTTGCGGATGCCTTGAGTAGAATGACCATGGGTTGTGTAGCACGTGTTCTCGATGAAAAGAAAGAGTTAGTGAGAAGGTTCATAAATTGGCTCGGTTGGGTGTTCGGTTGGAAGATTCTCCAAGTGGAGGTTCTATTGTTCATCATAACTCCGAATCATCTTTAGTGGTTGAGGTGAAGTCTAAGCAACATCTTGATCCTCTATTAATGGAATTGAAGAAGTCGGTGCTTAGAAAGCTCAATGAGTCATTCTGCCAAGGGGGATGGGGTACTTAGGTACCAAGGTAGATTGTGTGTACCGTATGTTGATGATTTGAGAAATCAAATTTTGGAAGAAGCTCATGGTTCCTGATATTTTATTCATCCGTTTACCACCAAAATGTATCGTGATCTTAAAGAGGTTTATTGGTGGGATGGTTTGAAGAGGGACATAGCGGAGTTTGTGGCTAGGTGCCCTAATTGTCAACAAGTTAAGTACGAGCATCAAAAGCTGGGTGGTTTGACTCAACTAATGGATACCCCTATTTGGAAGTGGGAAGACATTAATATGGACTTCGTTATTGGGTTTCCTCAAACACAGAGGCAAAATGACTCCATATGGGTTATTGTGGTTAGGTTGACAAAATTTGCCCACTTTATTCCCGTCAAGTCTACTTATTCAGCGGAAGAGTATGCTAGAATTTACATTAATGAGACTGCTAGCCTACATGAGATCCCTTTGTCCATCATATCGGATAGAGGTGTTCAATTCACTTCTTGTTTTTGGAGGTATTTTAAAAAAGGGTTAGGTACTCAAGTGAAACTTAACACCGCTTTTCATCCCCAAACGGATGTTCAAGCGGAACATACCATTCAAACCCTAGAAGATATGTTAATAGCTTGTATTATTGATTTCAAAGGAAATTGGAATGCTCACCTACCATTGATTGAGTTCTCTTATAATAATAGTTACCATTCCAGTATTTCTATGGCACCTTTTGCAGCACTCTATGGTAGGAGATTTAGGTCTCCGGTTGGGTGGTTTGAGGTTGGTGAGTCTTTACTCCTTGGTCCCGAGATAGTCTATAAGGCTATAGAAAAAGTTTGAATGATAAGAGATAGGTTGAAAACAATATATAGTCGGAAAAAGTCTTATGCCGACAATCAAAGAAGAGACCTTGAATTTGAAGTAGGTGATTAAGTGTACTTGAAAATTTCACCTATGAAAGGGGTGATGAGACTCAATAAAAAGGAGAAGCTAAGTCCCCGGTATGTGGGTCCTTATGAGATATTGCAACGGGTCGAAAAGGTTGCTTATGAGTTGAAACTACCTAGTGAACTAGGTTTGGTTCAACCGGTATTTCATGTCTCCATGCTCAAGAAATGTTTAGGTGATCCGATGTCTATTCTCCCTATTAAAGGATTAGGGGTGAATGAGAACCTTTCTTATGAAGAGGTCCCGGTTGAAATCCTAAATAGTCAAGTTAAAAAGTTGAGGAACAAAGAGGTGGCCTCCGTAAAAGTTCTATGGAGAAACCACATAGTTGAGGTGCAACATGGAAGGCCGAGGCCGACATGAAGTCCAGTTATCCTCATCTTTTCCCTCTTTGAGGTTAGTTGTTCTTATTAAAATAAAATTATGAATTAATGTGAATTTAACTTGTTTTACTAAGTAGGTGTATAACTTGGTAAAAGTTGCATGCTAAAATGAGTTTTCATGAAAAATGTTTTTGTGTTCTATTTGCACTTATATGAGTTGTGTATTTTGTATTCTTGAGATTGTAGTGCTTTGATATGGTATTGAGAAGAAAAAAAATAGCATGTTGACTCTTGATGTTCATGTTGAGCTCATGTTGATATTGAGAAGGTAGTTACTCATTATGTGTTATGAAATGTTGAGTTCTTATATGTGGTGCTTTGGTTATGGGTTGAACGGAGATGTGAAGTACTCCTATGAGTTGTGGTTCATTATGATTTTACGTTGTTGTTGGTTGGGCTGCTAGTATTTAGTCTATCCTTTCCCTACAAAAAGATTTAAGTGTCATTCGGGGACGAATGTTCCTAAGGGGGGATAATGTAACACTCTAAGAGTCCATGACTTAGTCTAGAGCCTCATATGATGAACCAAGACTTAAAACACTATTTCTAAGCCTATACTAATGAATTGAAACTAATTAGGAAGTGTTAGAATCAAAACGTCAAGAAACGACCATGACTTTCGGAGACTAGTGAAATTGAGGCTAGTGTGCCTTGGCATGTTTCGAGGAGTCTTAAGAGTCGGAATTCAGTTATCCAATAAAATATGGATGTTAGGCAAAGGAAAATCATCTTTTGGACTTGCTTTGTTCAAATCACGATAATCAACACACATTCGAACTTTGCAGTCTTTCTTAGGGACGGGTACGATGTTGGCTAACCAAGAAGGATATTGAGTGACTCGAATGACTTTGGCCTCAAGTTGTTTTGTGATTTCCTCTTTAATTATTACACTCATGTCGGTTTTAAGCTTTCTCAACTTCTATTTTATCGGAGGAAAATTAGGATCAATTGGCAACTTGTGAACAACCATGTCAGTGCTTAATCCAGGTATGTCATCATAAGATGACGCAAAAACATCCTTGTAATCAAACAGGGCCTGGATTATATTGTCCTTTTGATGTCGAACATGTTCACTTATCTTAGTCTCCTTAATAATTTCATGATCCCCCAAATTTATCGTCTCAGTTTCACTCATGTTTGGGTTTGACTTATTTTCAAAATGATTGAAATCCCTCCTTACTTCTTCAAATACTCCGTCTTCATCATATTTGATTTCTTGACTTATTATTTCAATATTAGGTCGAAGATTAGATTGGATATTAAGATCTGGCAAAAAATTCTGCATGCATGTCATATCACTAGAATCGGCATAGAAAGAACTGTATAAAAGAAAACGAACAAATATATTAGACTGAAATAAAGATGCAATTACATCCTATTGAAAAGGGAAATAGAGAGTTTGAAATAAAACGACAAGATAAAATCCGAATTACAATCCTTGAATGAATCGGACGACAAAAGAAAAAGCAAGACAGACTACCAAGACTCGTCTTTAACGGGGAGAGGAGTGGCCTCCCAATTGTTTAGCTTGATATCAGGACCAATGAATTGCACATCTCTGTCGCTAGTGCCTTTTCCGAGTTCCACCATATCAACCTCGACAAATAAATCTTGAAAATAGTTGATCATTTCTTCGCGTACTTTCATCACTAGCTCTGGAAAAGATGATTGATGAGATTTTATTGCGCGGGCTTTGATGAAAGATTTGTAGATTGGTTGTATAGGCTTGGTAAGTGACCATACATCTCTTTCGGTTTCTTTGCCTTCATTTTGTCCTCGACTCTAGGTTGGTAGCCTAAGCCAAAAGTACCAATGCTCTTTCGTGGACTCACTGGATAAGCTCTCCCTTGCAAGAAGATTCCCAAGACTTTACCCGGCTCAAAACCATGTTTCAGCAATTCATTTACCACCATTACAGACGCGATTGGCATCTTTGGTTTTGAAATGACACTCCCCTCGAGGACATGCTCAACAACCACTACCTCAAAAGCTTGATAAACCAGTGCCTCATTCTCATTATTCGCCTTGATAAAAGGGAGGGAAGAGTATTTGTAGATTGACAAATCCTCCTCACCATGAACAATCACTTCTTGTCGGTCGTATTCAAACTTAATAATTTGATGCAACGTGGAGGGGACTGCCCCAGCCCTATGCACCCATGGTCTCCCAAACAATAGATTGTAGGATGCATTGATATCCAACACTTGAAAATTCACAGAGAAGTCCACAGGCCCTATAGTTAGTACGAGCTCTATCTCACCAATGACATCTGTTTTGGACCCATCAAAAGCTCTAACACATACATTGTTGGGTTGGACCCTTTCAGCACTAACATTCAATTTCTGTAGAGTTGATAAAGGACAAATATTTTCTCCAGATCCTCCATCAATTAGAACTCGAGTGACATATGAAAGCTCACACTTCATAGTTATATGGAGGCCTCGGTTATGTCCTGTTCCTTCCACTGGTAGTTCGTCATCTGAAAAGGTGATATGGCTTACCTCAAAGATTCTCTCAGCAATCTTCTCTAACTGACTCACTGTAACTTCATTAGGAACATGTGCTTTATTCAGAATCTTCATTACAGCTTTACGATGTTCATCTGAATGTATCAACAAGGATAACAAAGAGATTTTGGCTGGAGTCTTTCTTAACTGTTCCAAAATAGAGTAATCTGATAATTTCATCTTTCTTAAGAACTCCTCTGCCTCTTTTTCAGTGACTGAACTCTTGACTTGCATTTGGTCATTTTTATTTTTCCTCAATTCCATCGGGGCATAGCATCTTCTCGAACGGGTTATTCCTCCTACTTCATCTATTTCTTCATCGACCTCCTTCCGCTTGTATGTCACGACACTAGGATCATAATTCCAAGGAACAACTTTGGTGTTTGTCATTGGAAGTTGGGACACCGGCCTAATGATTACAGGTGGAACATAGGCTCCTTTTACGATCAAGATAGGATTGTTTGGCCCTCTTGGAACAACCAATCCTTTCTCCCTTTGACTTTCCCGAACACCTTCAAGCGTTCCTTTCACAATTAGGATGGGTGTGTTTGATGGGCTCAACTTTTCTAACCTACTTTCCGTCCCTGAAGGCATCACTTTTGTCAAATGAAAAACATTCGCCGACTTCTCAATGCTAGTTCCAACCTTAAGGATTGGCATATACGGAGATGCAAATTCTTCGCGATCCTTCATCGTTTCTAGCATATTTGTTTCAGTATGCCTCAGCAATGGATTTTGATTGATGTTTGGTCCACTCGGACTTTCAACTATAATTTGATTAGAATCGATCAAATCCTGAATGACCTTTTTCAAATACCAGCATCTCTCTATGTTGTGCCCTGGGGCATTAGAACAATATTCGCAATGTTGAGAATAATCTAGATTTCTCGGGGGAGGATTCGACATCTTTCTTTCAACAGGACTCAAAACATTCAACGTCCTTAATTTTGGAACAAACTAGCATGACTCTCCAATAGGAGTGAACTCATTTTTAACTCCGTTTCCCTTCTTGTATTGTGGTCTAGGACGAAAAGGAATTCTAGCAGTATTTTGATGAACTTGTGGGGAGGGTGGATGATTTTGGGGGAGTGGTGCACGCCATTGTGGATAAGAAGGGGATGCAATTGGTTGTGCGTTAAAAACATGATATGGAGAGTATGGGACAGAATATTGTGGAGCTTGGGAAGGAAAATAGTGTTGTGGGGAATTATCTTGGACATGAGCCCTAGGCGTTGATACAATAGTGGCTACATCCTCCCTTCTCTTCTTTCCTCCAATATTTCCAGAACCATTTTAAAGCATTTGTGTTGTGGCTTTTAAGGCAACTTGACTTACAATCTTTCCAGACTTGATGCCATTTTCCACCATTTCCCCAACCTTAATAACTTTAACGAATGTCTTCTCGATGGCAGAAAGCAAATAGTGAAAGTAATCAGGTTCTTGCGCCTGGAGAAAAATGTCAATCATCTCTGACTCCTTCATTGGTGGTTTAACCCTAGCAGCTTGCTCCCTCCATCTGACGGCATATTCACGAAAATTGTCCGTGGTCTTTTTCCTCATGTTTGCTAACGAGAAGCGATCTGGCACAATGTCAATATTATATTGGAACTGTTGTACAAAACATCGAGCCAAATCATCCCATGTATGACAGTTGGCAATATCCTGATCTATGAACCATTCAGATGCAATCCCTACTAAGCTTTCCCCAAAATAGGCCATAAGTAACTCTTCTTTGCCCTTTGCACCATTCAATTGATTGCAATATCTCTTTAAATGAGCTATGGGGTCTCCGTGACCATTGTATTTCTCAAACTTTGGAGTTTTAAAACTAGCAGGCAAATGGACGTGAGAAAACATACACAAGTCACTGAATGAGATGCCTTTGTGGCCTCCTAGTCCTTGCATATCTCTTATACTCTGTTCCAAACTCTTTATTTTCTTAGCCATCTCTTCATGTTCCTCATTCTTGACCATGTTTTCAATTTTGACAGGGGAACTATATTGATGAATGTGGGGATAAGAGCTTGGAATTTTAATGGCCTCTTCAAGAGTGTAACTGTGATCATGACGAACTTTGGGCGGAGGATGGCTGTTGGATTTGGGCACCATCGTTGGTTGCGGGACGCTGTTAGTCGGGGCAGTTGACACAAAGAGTAGATTACTTATCATATGTGTAGTCGAAGGGCGCACCATAGAAGTTCCAGTGACATTGGATGTGTTAACATAGGGGCCGAATCCATGGGGATATATTGGATCG
This sequence comes from Solanum sitiens, assembly GCA_016801875.1. Classification (NCBI taxonomy): domain Eukaryota; kingdom Viridiplantae; phylum Streptophyta; class Magnoliopsida; order Solanales; family Solanaceae; genus Solanum; species Solanum sitiens. Next base: position 69,042 of record JABWTJ010001300.1, on the reverse strand, counting down.
CTTGTCGACACCTGGATAGGGGGCGACATATTTGTATTAAAATAGTCCCGGATTGAACGGTGGAGGTTGTCCACTCATCCAAGCCTCGTACATCTCTGCCATTTGTTGTTTTAATGCCCTTATCTCTTCTGTTGACCCTGTTTCTTGTGAAGTCATCTGGTTTTGGATCTCATCATTATTCGATTTATTCCCTTCTTTGCGGGTCATTTTCTGTTTCCTTTTCGATTTTGTATTGTAAGGATGTGATGCCAGTTTAACCACAAAACAACCACCTTTAAGCTAGTATGTCTCTCTTTGTTTCTCTCTCTCTCTCTCTCTGAATGGAGTAACAAAGGGATTAGTGTTAAGAAATTATGCACATTGCATCCACATACATACTTCTAATATGGAAGACCTTATGTTTCATCCCGGCTTACCTAGGCATTCTTCTCTTCCTTAGTTATTATTTATTTATTTACTTATTTATTTATTTATTTTATTTATTATTATTATTATTATTATTATTATTTTATTTATTATTATTATTATTATTATTATTATTATTATTATTATTATTATTTTGAGAGAGAGAAGAAAAAAAAAGTTTGGATCGCACCCCTTGGATTGCCTACGTATAATGTTGGCGCATGAATCAGATCTTGCGTAGTTCGAGAAAGATATTACTAATTAATATTTTTTTTTATTTTGGCATGACATATGCACATAAGGTGACCAAAAGCAAATCTTTTTCATTCATTTTCAAATATTTTTAAAACAATGATTTGAATAAAACATAAAAAATAGAAGTACCTAAGACTTAGATAGACTCTAAAAGAAATAGAATAACAAAAACGAAAAAGAAAGAAAGAAAAAAAAAAAAAAATAATCACTACTAAGAAAATAGACTCGAAAAGAAACTGAATCCTCGAATCTCAATCATCTCCAAGACCCTTATAAATCTTCGCCAACGCTTTCGGTAGATATGGAGCCAAAGCACGGGCCTGTCGGCCCAACCTCTCATCGTTCTAGTGTAGATATCCAGCATAAACATTATTGAGTTCATCCTTGAGTTGTAGTATTCGATCTCTGGCTTCATCCATATTGTCATAACAATTCTGTAACCAGTGCTGAGCAGTATTGACTTCATGCGTCAATTTTTCCCCTTGTTCTTGGAGCTCTTCAATTTGAAGGTGGAGTACATCTCGCTCGGCTATCCTTTGACCTCTCTCAATCTCACAGTCTGCCTGATAAGCACTGAAACGCCTTGCTATTTCTCTTTCCCGTTCCATAGAGGCTTTAACTTGAGTCTGGAGTCTAGACTGTGCGCAGATAAGCTGGGCCTTTTCTTTTTTATACTCCTCTTCCTGTTGCTCCATAGCGCCTGTGGTAATGCCCAAGTCTTCTTGTAAGGTCAGAATGGTAGAACGGTGTTTTCTAACTCTAACTTCAAATATCGTATCAAGTTGGGCCAACTCCTCTTTAGCGTTCTTCAGGTCATTACTTAGGATATCCAGAGTAGATCTATAGCTTCTTTAGACTTCGAGGCGAGCTTGCTTAATCCTAACCTCAATTTTTGCTTCTCGATCTATGGGTCCTTTTATCGATCCTTCTGGCATAACCTTAGGAAGGGGCTGATCATGAACCCATTCTAAGTATGCTTGGTCCACCTCACCTTTGGTGCGATCCTTAACTATATCGTGGGGACTTGAGAGTATGCATCCCCCCCCCAAATCTTAAATATCTTTGATTGCCTTAAAGGTATCTCGAGATGAAACTCATACATCCCGCATATCTTCATTAGGTGGTAGAAACTGGCGTCGCCCAAGTTTTCGCATAACTCTAAGTGGCATGTAAGGTTGGACACCTCGAAGACCCATTAGGACGATGAATGATCTAAAAGTAGACATGTGTACCACCTCGGTCGACGAAAACCAATGATAATTCCACACAATCTTGTCAGCAGTCAGATTATTGAGGTATTGCTTCCAAGCTTCAATACCCTTCGGAAAGCTATGATCTTTGATTCTTTCTTTGTGGCCTCCAATATAATCATTCCATTCTACTTTAAAGTCCACTACATAAGGGTGATGACAAATGTGCTCAATCATCCATAGTTGTAATAACATATTGCATCCCTCAAAGTAGTCTTTTCCATCCTTGCAAATTGTTAAAGCACGATAGATGTCTGCCAGAATCATTGGTACAAGGGTGATATTAGGCTTTTTCTCAAAAGTTGTAATGACTGCAGCCAAGTTCATGCTAATCTTTCCTCCCTTTTTTGGAAATACCATGATCCCCAAAAAAGTCACCACGAAGGCATCATAACTGTGTGCTTCCCAGTTCAAAAGACATCCATTATTACGGAGTTTCTTTCCATACACTTCGAATTAATCCTTTTTGCCATATCTTTTGTACAAAAATTCTAACGGAACCCATCCATTATCGAGACAACCACCTATATCATTCTCATTTATATGCAGTAACTCTAGAAACCTCCTCCCATTAATATGTTTTGGTATCATAGGCTCTCCTTTGTGAAGATGTTTACCCTTTCCAATGAATGCCCCTATCTCTTCAAGTGTAGGGGTGAGTTCACAACCAGAAAAACGGAATACGTTCCTTAACGGGTCCCAAAAATGAACTAGTGCTTCTATCAAATCCCGTCGTGGCTCAACATACAAAAGGCTTCGTAGAAATCCCAAGCGTTTGAACACCATTCCTTTTTCATGATTTGTCATATTTTCATACCATGTCTTCAAGAGTGTCGGGGCCTTATCCAATATCATGAATCGAGGTGATTGATCCTCCCTTTGTCTCTTATCTCCCTTTCCATATGGATTCATATTTTCCTATATTATGATAGTGACAAATTAGTCTTGATAAAATATTTTTTTTATAAGAACAACGTAAAAATTATACAAAAAAAAAAGTATTTTTTTATTTTTTATTTTTTTATATATTTTTTATTTTTATTTTTTAAAAAATATGGTTATTAACAGAAGAATGAGACAAAATATATATATATATATATATATATATATATATATATATATATATATATATATATATATATATATATATATATATATATTCGATTATATTTTATTTTTTGTTAATTAAATTTCCAATTCTTTTTTTTATTTTATATAGAAAAAACTTGATGGTAATAATAGATTTTTCTATTTGTGGAAAAAATATAAATTTTGATAGAGAAAATTGTGTTTAATAAAAGGAAGACATCAAAACTTTAATTTTATATTTTTATAATTTTTCGTTATAATTAATTCATCTAAAGCCGGTCAACATTTGTATAGCCTTCCCAATAATGCAACAAGTAACACAAATAATGCACATGATAGTCTTAAGTAGGGATACCTCTCCTAGACAGGCTCGACCCCTGTGTCGAGCTCCACATTAATTCAACAATATGCATGATGCAGATAAATCGAATCCTATTAGGGATAGTCATAGTTGAGGCTTGTTTTACTAGGTAAACAACCTAATAGAGCAGGTGTCTAGACTGACTGTAAAACGAGCGGACCACTCGAGTCGAGAAGGGACAGCTTACCAGTAGCAGGGCTTTTCGACCTCACTGTTTGTCCTTCCCATCCTAAGACATGTGTTACGATAGAATACTTCCCAGGAGCATTGTCGCATCTCTGGTATCTCATGGTTCGGGAGCGTAATCACATATCCAAATAAAGTATCTCAGAAGACTCAAATTGATGCGAGAAAGAAGATATAGTATATTACAGTTTACAAAATATCAAAGCAGTAAATAAGCGAACAAACAACACATTAGGCCAACAAAAATGATATGAAAAAAATTAAATGTTAAAGCCACATACAAGTCAATATTTACAAGCTCGAATTCTGGTTGTCCCCAGCGGAGTCGCCATCTGTCACACCTTTATTTTTCTCTCAAAATTGAATAGCTTGTTTTGAAAGAAAAGAGTTTTTCCAATTAAAGTGACATTTCGAGAAGGGATTATTTATTTTTTAGAGTCGCCACTTAGAATTGAGTTTTGGTATTCCAAGTCACCTCATTTAAATCTCTAATCAAAAGGAAGCTGACTCTTTATTTTATGGTCTACGATATCAAAAATTCGGGTAAGAAATTCTGTTGACCGAGGGGAATGTATTAGGCATCTCTCGAGTCTCGTGAGCACGGTCGCTTTATGGACTTTTATGACTTAAGCTAATTTTTGAATATTATATTATTAAAACAAATGTATTTACCCCCATTCTTTGATTTATCTTTGACATATGTAAAACTATCCTATTTTATAAGCATGACAAGTTTTATATATTATTATTATTTATTTATTTATTTATTTTATTCTTTCAACATTTTGTTTGCTTCTTAATTTCTCTTCTTTTTTTTTATCTTATTTATTTTCTTTATTATATTTTTTGTTTCTCTTTTTTATTTCTTTTGTACTAATTTTTCACGTTTTTTTTAACTTTTCTTATGTTTTTTCTTTCTACATTATTTTTTTTTTACTTTTTTCTTTTCTTACCCTTTCTACTAGTTCTTTTTTTTATGATAATAATAAAATATTTTATTATATTTGTTTAACACTATACTTTTTTGTTTCTTTTCATTTTTAAAGTATTTTTTATTTTTTTTATTTTTTATTTTTTCCTGTACTTTTTCTCCATTCTTTTTTATTATATTTTTTTATTATTCTTTTTTCTAATTTAAATGTTCCTTCTACACTACTTCTTTTCTTCTTCTGTTATTCACGTATTCTACCGCTTTTCCTTATTCCATTTTTATTGTTATTATTCTTTTTATCTTTTTTCTTTCAATTTATTATCTTCCCCTTATCCTAACAAGTTTATTACTATTATTTTTAATAGCATCCAAAAAACAAATAATGTAGGACAGCACACATAATATAATATAAAACATAATTTAATGCTTTTCTAATCACAACCAAACAAAGAATTCATTCAAATTAGTAAAACATTAACATAAATATTTGGATAACTACGCATATTATCATTATAAAATTAACATCTTTACATAATAACTACACGTATTATCATTATAAAACTAAATATGAAAAATAAGAATAAACTTGGACAATAATTTTACTTAAGTATGAAATAAATTATGGGCTATTTAAATATGAAATAAACTACGGTTTGTTATAGCAATTTCACGCTAAATATAACTATATAAAGGATCTAAACATAAAGTTGATATGAAATATTTGAACATACTTTATATAAAAACATAATGGTTTAACCACATGTGAAATTTGACAATTTCAATATATTGCAATCAATGCTTGTATAAACATGATATTGAATTATACAATAAAAATTAAATGGTACCTCTTGCAAAAATTTCACCAAAAGAAAACAATTCGATATAAGGAACCACGAATTCGAAACCACGAAAGTAAACCTCAACTTCAACTTTTGTTTGTGAGTCAAAGCAAAATATGAAATAAAATGTGAATATATTTGCTGATTTTTTGTTTGTGGGTAATTCTCTTCCTTTTTGTGTGTATTTTTCTTTTTCTTTTCACATTTTTCCTCCTCTTTCTTCCTGATATTTTTTCAATGTCTCTGTGTGTATATGTAGAGTAATGTGTAGTAGTGTGTACGTGTGTGTGTGTGCAGGTCGTGGAAGAAGTGGGGAATGGGTAAAGTGGGGGGTAGTGGGTAGGTTGATTAGTTTTAATTATTATTATTATTATTTGTTAAAAAAAAACTTATAATAATGTTAACTTAATTAGTTTGAAAATAATAAAATATAAGAAAAAGTCAAATACTTAGTCTTAAAATATAATTAAGAAACACTAGCTTATTTATTAAGATTTAAACTAAAAGAAGACATATTTTTTTTAGTTTTTTTAATTTATTTTTTGAATAAACTTACTAAAATACGATAAAAAATAAAATATTTAATTTATATATAAAAGCAATATTTATGTACTAAAAATGATGCAATACCTTATGTTCAGTCAAAATTTACGTGTCTACACTCATAATATGATTTCTCATCTCATCATTAGTATTAAGTGTGTATTCATCTCAATACTTTCATTAGAGTGTTTCTTAGAGACTGGTCTCTTCATTAACTTTACACTCTCATAGGTGAGTACGTTATTGGTAACACTTACTTAGGCTCATCTGAGATTGATCTCATCTTTCACATTAGCCTCTTATCATGTTGTCACCACATTCATTAACTTTAGCTTATTAGCTCATCATAATTACTCACCCCTTCTAACGTGAATGTTCATTTCATTGTATGCCAATGCACTTGGCCTTTTAGTGTGTTTCACACCCTTACTTATCCCTCTTGGGGTCACATCAATTCATCACATACATCTTAGGTTCACTTAATTTTAACGTACGCTGGACTTATGAACCCATACGTACAAGCCATGAGGCTTCATTCATCATTCGTCTAAGTGACTTATACTTACCCAAGATTATATGGTACAAGACTTATGCATCTTGTAAGTAAGACAAGGTCTCAATTTCGATTCCTATAGGCTGCATTCATTAAATATTTAATCACGTAAGACTTATGTGTCAATACGGAATTGGGCAAGGGAACCCTATTTCGAATCCCTTGTATAACACTTAGTCTTTTTTTATAAATTTTTGATTTAGAATTCTCGGCTTGGGGACCCGAGATCGAATCCCCACACCTACACTTCCTTTCTTTCTTTTCTTCACTTTGTCTTAAACATCTCGGCTTGGGGACTCAAGATCGAATCCCCACGCCCACATTCCTTTTATTTTCTTTCTTTCCTTAATTCTTCCGTTTAGACCGAGAGGATGTGGGATCGATCCCCCACAACCTCATTATTATTATATTTAATTTTTCTCCTAACTTCCTTGTCTATGCGAGAGGTTGTGGGTTCGATCCCCACACACCTCATTTTATTTATCTTCCCTTTTTCTTTTGTTTCTTCACCAGCCTTACCCCATTTCGAATCCCCCTCACCTCACTTTAAATATTAATTTTTCAGCAGCCTTCATATAGTGAGGTCTCGGGTTCAATCCTTCATGACCTCACATATTAAAAATAATTTTTTTAAATCTCCAATTCTTACAGTAACTTAGCCGAAACCAAAATTCCAGCAAATCTGGAAATTTGATCACGCTTTCCAGCCCATTTCCTCAACATTCTATACGTTAGATTTTTGGACAATTCATTGGACATTTCGTACGTTTATTTTGTGCATTTTCGTGGTTACATTTGATCAAGAATTTTCACTCAATTCAGCAACATTACACCACTTATGAACATCACGATTTACTTCAAGTAATTGCATACAAAACACAAGAATTTAATATGCATATTACACACTTCAACCCATGACCAAAGTCACGGCATACACAATGCACACACACGTTTAACACAGTTTCGAAAAGCATGCTTATTACTCACATAAATCCGAATATACATAATTGAACATAATCATCACGAAAACACATCACATCCCTAAATTCTACCAGCAAAACATACCCAACCTACAAAATCAATGGGATCTACTGACAGGGACATGCAACGGGGAGCATTCCAAGTTTTCGAAATAGAACTCGACTGAATCTTAGGGGTCTCTTGGGAAAGGGACCAAGAGGAAGAAAACCCATACCTTTTGTCGATCCACACCCTCAAAATCTTATCCAATGGCATCCAACTCCATGACACCAAAGCCTCACCACCAAACTTCAAGCACAACCCGTCAAGAACAATGTTTTTGCTTTTCGTTTTTAGTTTAGTTTTTTTTTTGAGTTTTAGCGTTCAAGTTCTTCAAGAATGATGAACTTTTGATTTTGTTCTTTTACTGATAATGAACGTGAGAATGAGAGTAAATAAGCGTGAGAAAGAAAGTGGAGAATCGTGAGAGTGAGAGTGGAGAGATGTTATAGTAAGCTTAGGAGTAGGAGTTTTAGTTGAAGACTTAGTCAAACTAGGACTCCTTGCCATTTATTATTAAAAATCTAATTTTTTTAAAGGCTTAGGTGAAATGACTAATCATGCCCTTACTTAAATCAGATAATTAATATAAATTAATTAAATTTAACATTGCTTCCACCAAGGATCGAACCCGGGTGAAGCTGAACTTGCAAAAAAGGGTCAAATTCGGCCAACCCTACCCAAATTGCCCACATCTTTATATTAATTAATTAATTAATTAAATACTTAGGTTAATTACAATATTACCCCTAGCCTGGAAAAGACCATTTTACCCCTAGACCCTCCAAACCTAAGATTACCCCTTTCAAGTCAGGTAAAAACTCATCCGGGTGAATCTCTTCAATTCGGGTGCCTTACATGGCTAGTCCCAACCTTGCCTAGCTCAAATAACTCACCAAGTTGGTTGGCTTGGCTAGTGCATAGGTTCTGAGGTCTGGTTCCACGCGCAACAAGCCGTGTGAATCCGGTCTAATCTAGGCATTCTAGGTACGTTTAGGCATTACTTAGCATACTCATTTTTGGTTTGTTACATTATACCCCCCTTAGGACAATTCGTCCCCGAATGACACTTCTAATTATCCAACACAATGCCAGTCATATCATAACATTATTACTTTACACGGTCAAGCAATATCAACAAAGAATAGAGGAGACAAGGAAACTTAGACTTAAGAGTAGGAAGTCTAACCTCAAGAGCTGAAAAGATGAGGATAGCGGAATCTCATATCGGCCTCGGCCTCCCACGTAGCACCCTCAACAATATGGTTCCTCCACAATACCTTCAATGTGGCAACCTCCTTGTTTCTCAGCCGCTTTACTTGCCGGTCTAAAATCTCAACAGAAACCTCATCATAGGACAAGTCTTCATCAACCCCCAAACCTTTAACAGGCAGAATCGATGCTGGATCACCAAGGAACTTCTTTAACATAGAGACATGAAATACTGGATGAACAGAAGCTAGCTCCACAGGCAACGCCAACTCATAGGCCACCTCACCTACACGTTGTAGAATCTCGTATGGCCCAACGTACCTCAGACTCAACTTCCCCTTCCTGCCAAACCTCATCACCCCCTTAATGGGTGATATCTTCAAGTAGACCTGGTCACCAACATCAAACTCTAAGGCCCGCTTCCTGTTATCTGCGTAAGACTTCTGCCGACTGTAAGCAGTAGCCAACCTATCCCTAATCACCCTGACCTTCTCTAAGGCCTCATGAATGATCTCTGGACCCAAACTGGATGACTCTCCAACCTCGAACCACCCAACAGGAGATCTGCACCTCCTACCATACAGTGCCTCAAACGTTGCCATCCCAATGCTGGAGTGATATTTGTTATTATACGAAAACTCTATCAATGGCAGATAGTCGTCCCAACTACCTCTGAAGTCAATCACACACGCTCTCAACATGTCCTCCAATGTCTGAATGGTGCGCTCTACCAGTCCATCTGTCTAAGGATGGAAGGCAGTATTGTGACAACCCTAAAAATGAATATGTTAAGTAATGCTTAATGGGTCTAGAATGCCTACGATTAGAACGGGTTCACACGGATTGATGCGCGTCGAACCAGACCTCTGAACCCTTTCTACAGCCAAGCCAACTAACTTGGGGAGTTAGTTGAGGTTGGAAAGGTTGGGTCCAACCATATAGGGCTCTCGAATACGAAGATTTACTCGAATGAGTCTTTACCGGACTTAAAAAGGGAAAATCATAGTTTTGGAGGGTCTAGGGGTAAAATGGTCTTTTTCCAGGATAAGGGTAGTATCGTAATTACCCTAAATATATAATTAATTATTTAATTAATAAGGTGGAGGGGAAATTTAGGGAGAGAGGGCCAAAAATTGGCTCTTGAAGTGAAGTCTTGCTCCACCCGGGTTCGAGCCTAGGTGGAAGCAATGAATTAAAGTTGTTTTTATTTAAGTTGATAAATTAATGTAATTAATTAATATTTACTATTTATTAGCTGATTAAATTAAAAGGGAAATCAGCTTTTTAATATTTAATAAAAACGTTATTTGACTAAGTCCTAAACTAGACTCCTAAGCCTAAGCTAACTATCTCCTCTCACGCTCATCTCTCTCTCACGTCTCTATCACTCTTACTCACGATTCTCTCTACCAAATAACTTAAAAAAACAGTAGGTAAACCAAAGTTCTTCACACTTGAAGAACTCACAATGAAAAATTATAAACAAACAACTAATCAATCACGTAGGCAAAGAGAAGGTTTTCCGTCGAGTTTGGTGTTGAACTTTTGGTGTTGGACGTGTGTTTGGAGGAGTTATTTGGGTTGCAAGTTGAGGTTTGAACGTCAAAAAGGTATGGGTTCTCTTCTCTCTTGGTACCTTTCCCAAGAGACCCCTAAGGTTCAGACGAATCAATTCCGAAAACTAGGGTTGTTCCCCGTTGCATGTCCCTGTCACTAGCTCCCATTAAATCATAGGTTGGTTATGTTTGCTGGTAGAAAACTAGGGATGAAACTTGTTTTCGTGATGATTATATATTTATATGTATGTTTGGAATTATGTGACTTATGTTGATGTTTTCTGAAAATGTAATTACGTGTGTTTGTGTGTGTTGCCGTGGCTATTGTTCATGGTTTAGGACTTGAAATGACATGATAGTTCTTTATATTTCATGTACACATGTTGATCTAAATCTTGATGTTCATATGAGTTGAAATGTGGTTGATTTGAATGATAATTTCTTGGCTAAACTAATCCATGAAAAATGCACCTAAGAACGAATTAAATGATCTACGAACTACCCTATGAATTTACGTATAAATGTTGAAGAAAGTACGCTGCAAAATGTGATTAAAATTTCCAGCATTTTGATGGTTTAGTTTCGGCTAATGTTGAGTTTTAGGAGAGTTTGAAAATAATGTTTAAAACATGTGAGGTCAGTTGGGATTGAACCCAAGACCTCACTATAAGAAAGCTATGATTAAAGAAAAGAAATGTGAGGCGTGGGAATCGAACCCACGACATCAAGGCAGTAATGGAGAGTTAAAAGAAAATGAAAAGAAAAGAAATGTGAGGCGTGGGAATCGAACCCACGACCTCTAGGCAGTAAAGGAGAAAGGAAAAATGAAAAGAAAAGAAATGTGAGGCGTGGGAATCGAACCCATGACCTCTAGGCAGTAAAGGAGAATAAGAAAAATGAAAAGAAAAGAAATGTGGGGCGTGGAAATTGAACCCACGACCTCTAGGCAGTAAAGGAGAGTTAAGAGAAAATGAAAAGAAAGGAAATGTGAGGCGTGGGAATTGAACCCACGACCTCTAGGCAGTAGAGGATAATTAAAAGAAAAATAAAGAGAGGCTGTGGGGGTTTGATCCCACAACCTCATGGTCTACTCGAAAATAGAAAGGAATAAGAAATAAAAAAATTATAAGGGGCTGTGGGGGTTCGATCCCATAACCCCCCGGCCAAGGAAGAGAGAGTTTAAAGAAAAGAAATTAAAACAAAATGATGTTGTGGGGGTTCGATCCCACATCCTCTCAGTCCCATTGAGCGAAAATGAAGAGAAAAACTAAGTGAAAAATAAAATGAAGGTGTTGGGGCTCGATCTTGGGTCCCCAAGCCGTGTGGACCAATATAAACTAAATGAAAAATGTAAGTTTTGTCCAAGGGATTCGGAACCGGTTTCCCTTGCCCAAATTCCGTATTGATACATAAGTCATACGTGAATAAATGTTCAAAAATAATATTGCCTACATAGATCAAAATCGAAATCTTGACATACTTACAAGATGCATAAGTCTTGTACCACATAATCTTAGGAAGATATGAATCACTTAAACGAACTATGAAGGAAGCCTCATGGCTTGTACGTATAGACCCATAAGTCTAACATACGTTTAAAAATAAGTGAACCTAAGATGTATGTATTGAAATTATGTAAACCTAGAAGGGTTAAGTACGAGTGTAAAACACACTAAATGGCCAAGTGTATTGGCATACGATGAAATGAATATTATGTAATGAAATGATGAAACCCTAGAAGGGTTAAGTAAGAGTGTGAAACACACAAATGACCAAGTGCATTGGCATATGATGAAATGAACATTCACGTATAATGGGGTGAGTAATTATGAAGAGTAAATATGCTAATGTTAATGAATGTGGAGACAACATGATAAGAGGCTAATGTGAAAGATGAGAGCAATCTCAAATGAGCCTAAGTAAATGTTACCAAAACGTACTCACCTATGAGAGTGTAAAGTTAATGAAGAGACCAGTCTCTATGAACACTCTAATGAAAGTATTGAGAATAATGTATACTTAATACTAATGATGAGATGAGAAATCATCTATTTAACTATGATGTCCTCATACTAGAAGCCAGCTTCATGACGTATGAGTTGAATGAGATGGAACTTTATACTGAGCACCGATAGACTAGCTATGAGCGGTGATGCCTTCTTTCGGGAAGGGCGGAGGTTCACGTAACTCTCATGAGATGAAACTGTCTGGCATGCCGGGTATAGGTCTCCTTATATCTCCTAGTCTTCGAACCTATACTGCCAATATAGGGATCTGGCGGGGTTCAATTCCCATGTACGCTAGCATGTTTTGGGTCACTTTGGCCGGTGATTCCACCTCTTTTCGGTGTGGGGGAGACAATGGATTTCATGATGCTCACTTGATCTATGTCGGTTAAAGTTAAAGTTCCCAATGAATGAATGAGGCCAGCCTCAAATTATGCACATAATGAAATGAACGATACCAAGGGTGTTAGGATAGGATAACCAAGAGGTGAGCTAGACTCAAGTAATGACACTAGGTTATTCTTGATCATTGCACAGCAAACCCGATGAGAGTCTTAAACTACATCCTAGGTATAGCTAGTGTTTACACTAACTTATGAAAGAATGAAACGAAGTACGTATGAATGAATGAAGCAGACTCTGTGTTTGCTAAAGAAGACTCCCTAGTAGAGGTCCCATATGTTGAGCCCTCATTTTGGGAAGTCTTAATGTCAAGTCCATGATTCCAAGGTCTCATGGCGTATGAATGAATGATAATGAAAGATGTTATGTGCTATATGCAATATGATATGTGCTATGTGTAAGATGTTATGTGTTATGTGCAATATGATAAGTATGATGATGCATGTTACTCTCATGTCATGACTTTCCTAGTGCAAATTTGGAAAGCTCACTAACTTTTCTAATCCCAATTTGGCAAGTCCACTGACTTGACTTTCCATAATCATGTTGTTAGGAAAGAGCTATTCTTACTCATGCATGTCCTTGGTGTGTGCTTACATATACCCATACTTAGTACAACTGTGTACTAATCCCATACAATTCTATATTTTTAGGTGCAGGCACGGGTGGACGCTAGAGCTTACACGTTGACGTTGCAGCTATCCGGGCGTGGAGCTTTCATCCGGACTTGGTAGGTCCTCATGCTTTCGAGGATGTCTACCGTTACTATCTAGCTTAGATGTAGGCTTTAGCTAGTGGAGTATGTTCCACTAGTGTTTCTTTTCGTTTTTATTTCAGACATTGTATTGGTGCCATTTTGGCAATTATACATTTAATGCAGTATTGAACTATTTCTTTCATTTGATGATCTTAATATTAGATGGTTGATTGTAAACGTTTATGATTTTAAGTAGAATAACCTTTATGCATGATAAGAAACAAGAAGTTTCAAATTTTCCGCTAAAATTAACCTAGATGAAGTAAGAATGACGTAAGTAGGCTTGTCTGCGACCTCTGAGAGGTCAACGAAGCCGGTCTCGTCTGGGGTCAAGATTCCGGTCGTGACAAGTACTGAGCTTTACCTGCGTGCCTAAGCTCTTCTGGAAGGATCTCCAGAAATGCAAAGTGAACTGAGCTCCTCTATCCAAAATGATAGACAAAGAGATCCCATGCCATCTCACAATCTCATCAATGTAGAGTCTTGCATAATCCTCGGCCCTGTAAGTAGACTTCACAGGGATAAAGTGGGCAGACTTAGTCATCCTGTCCACAATAACCCATATGGAGTCATGCTGTCTCCTAGTCCTCGGAAGACCAACCACGAAGTCCATGTTAATGGCCTCCCATTTCCAAGTCGGAACCTCAATCATCTGAGTGAGACCACCAGGCTTAAGGTGCTCCGCCTTAACCTGCTGACAATTAGGACACTTGTCCACATACTCAGCAATGTCCTTCTTCATGCCATCCCACCAATAGATCTTCTTGAGGTCATGATACATTTTGGTGGAACCTGGATGTATCGAATACCTGGAACCATGGGCCTCTGCAACAATCTTGGTCCGCAAATCATCCACATCTGGTACACACAACCTGTCCTGGTACCTAAGTATGTCGTAACCTCCCAACGCAAAGGACTCATTCATCTTTATCAGCACTGAGTCCTTCAACTCCATCAACACAGGATCAAGATGCTGACCCTTCTTGACTTCAACTATCAAGGATGATTAAGAACTAGGATGAACTGAAACACCCCCGCTAGTAGAAGCCATCAACTGCACACCCAGTCTGTCCAGTCTATGTACATCCTTCACCAAATCCTTCTTCCCATCATCAACGTGTGTTGTACTCCCCATGCTCAACCTTCTCAATGCATCAGCTACAACAATTGCCTTCCCTATATGGTAGTGGACACTCATGTCATAGTCCTTCAACAGCTCCAACCATCTCCGCTGACGTAGATTCAACTCCCTCTGTGTGAACACGTACTGGAGACTCTTGTGGTCTGTGAACACATCCACATGCACCACGTACAAGTAGTGCCTCCACAGCTTCAATGCAAACACCACAACTGATAACTCTAGGTCATGAGTGGGATAATTCTTCTCATGAACCTTGAGCTGTCTGGACGCATAGGCTATCACCTTACCACCCTGCATAAGAACACAACCCAAACCAACCCTAGATGCGTCACAATAAACAGTGTAATTCTAACCACATTTAGGCAACGTAAGCACTGGGGCTGAAGTGAGTTTGTGATTGAGCTCCTGGAAACTCTTCTCACAAGTCTCCGCCCATTCAAACTTAGCTTTCTTCTTAGTCAAAGCAATCAGTGGGGTAGCAATGGAAGAAAAACCCTCCACGAACCTACGGTAGTAACCATCCAATCCAAGAAAGCTACGGATATCGGTGGGAGTAAGAGATCTTAGCCAGTTCTTAACAGCCTCAAACATCCTGGGGTCCACCTCCACACCCTGATCGGACACAACATGACCCAGGAAGGTCACAGATCTAAGCCAGAATTCACACTTGCTGAATTTGGCATACAACTGATGTTGTCTAAGTGCCTGCAAGGTTAGTCTCAAATGTTGTTCATGTTCTTCCTTGGTCTTAGAGTAGATGAGGATGTCATTAATGAATACTATGACAAAAGAATCAAGGTATTCACGGAAGACTCGGTTCATGAGGTTCATAAATGCAGCTGGTGCATTAGTGAGACCAAATGACATGACTAGGAACTCATAATGACCATAACGGGTACAAAAGGCTATCTTTGGGATATCTTCATCCCTAACCCTAAGTTGATGATACCCGGAACGAATATCAATCTTTGAGAAGAAACTAGACCCTTGGAGCTGATCGAATAAGTCATCTATTCTTGGAAGTGGATACTTGTTCTTTATAGTGACTTTGTTGAGCTGTCGGTAATCGATACATATCCTAAGGGTTCCATCCTTCTTTTTCACAAACAGCACTGGAGCGCCCCAAGGGGATATGCTCGGCTGAATGAAGCCCTTATCAATGAGATCTTTTAACTGTAGCTTCAACTCTTTGAGTTCAGCTGGAGCCATTCTGTAGGGAGGAATTGAAATTGGTTTGGTATCGGAATCTAGGTCGATACCAAAATCAATCTCTCGAGGGGGAGGGACTCCAGGCAAATCATCGGGGAAAAATCTTGGAACTCATTCACTACAGGCACAAAGTCTATGGAAGGAACGTTATGATCTAGATCATTGACACTCACAAAATGGCATAACGATCCCTTGGACATCATTTTATTAGACTTAGATTCGAAATCAAGGGACCTGAATGACTCAAATTGTACTCCTCCCTGACCAGCTCTACTTCATTAGGGAAACAGAATCTCACAACCCTACTACGGCAATCCATGAAGGCATAACATTTATGGAGCCAGTCCATACCAAGTATAATATCAAAGTCATTCATGGGTAACTCAACAAGGTCTGCACACATAGTCTTACCACATACTACTATTGGGCAGTCTTTGTGAACCCTATCAGCTCTCACATTTTCTCCTAAGGGAGTACTAACTACAATAGGATCATGCAAAACCTCAGGTAGTATTTCAAAAGTAAGAGCAAGCAAGGGAGTCACAAAATAAAGCGTAGACCCTGGATCAAGTAAAGCATAAACAGAGGTTGAGAAAACTTGCAGCATACCAGTGACCACATCAGCAGACTTCTCTTGCTCCTCTCTGCCCTTCAAGGTGTAGAATCTGTTCCTCTTAGGAGGCTCGGCTGTAGTAGCATTCTGGGGATTAGGCCTAGGCTGAGCATTACCTCCAGCCTGACCCCTATTCTGTGGACAGTCCCTGTCCGCTCTTTCCGCAACCGAAGCAGGCATTTGTGCCTAGTCTTCACTCTCCATTGTGAATACGGCCACACTTGCCACATTTCTTTCTGGGACGCTGCACATCACCTCCATTGCCCTTCTTGGGCTCGGGTCTGCCTTCTTTGGGTGCTGCACACCTCTGAGAGTTAGAGTCCCAGAACTCTGATGCCCCTTCTTAAATCTGGGCTGATCACGAACTCCAAAAATGATCCTGCCACCACCTCTGCTGGAACCTGTCTGGTCAGAAGGGTTAGACCTCCTGACCTCACGGACTCTCCTCTTCTTCATGTTGTCCTCAACCTGCTGGACATGCACCATCATCTTGGACAAGTCCATGCTGTCATGGAGCATCGAAGCCCGACACTCCTCCTCCAATTCCTCTGAGATTCCTGTAAGGAACCTGCTTATCTCATCCCTGCTGTTCGGCACAAGAGAAGTGGCATACCTGGACAATTTAATGAATTTCAGGGAATACTCCTTGACAGTCATCGAGCCCTGCTTAAGGTTGATGAACTCCTCAACCTTAGCCTCTCTCATCTCTCTGGGGAAGAACCTCTCCAGAAAGGCTGTCTTAAACAGCTCCCATGTGATCAGACCTCCGCCCAACACCCTGCTATCCTAACACATCTTGCACCAAGCCTGTGCAACATCCTTCAGCTGGTACAAGGCCAGCTCAGTTTTCTCAATCTTCGTGTCCCCCATCGCCACCAGAATCTTCTAGACCTCCTCCACGAACTCCTGAGGATCCTCTGCAGTCCTAGATCCTGTAAAGATTGGAGGATTCATCCTCGTAAAATCTCGCAAACTGTTCGCCATGTTGTGGGCTAGTGGGTTCTCCCGCTGAACCTCCTGTCTGTTGGCCTGGGCCGTCATAGCCTGAGCCTTCACAGTGATGGCTTGAGCCATCTGTGCCAAAGTTGTCCGCACCTCAGCATCAATCAACCCAGCTAGGTTAACTGGCATGGCCACTCCTGCAGCTGGAGCCTGGGGTGGAACTTGGTTTCCCCCAGCAGCTGCTCCTACTCTTCCCCGACCAGCGCTACCCCTTGTGTTCATTTTCTGAAAATATAAGAATTGATTAGATACGCTCATAACACCAAGAAATCAGACATTAAGGAAAGCACGATACGATCAAAAGAAGGGAAATTTTCCTACGCATCATGCAGTCTCTAATTCATGATAGTGGTGCACTTCACTACCATAAGTTAGAAACTACTCGATGTGGTTGATGTGAACTTATTATCCTTGGAATTTAACATAATACTCTGATACCACGTTTGTCACTATCGGGGTCTAGACCCTAGTCAAAACCGGCGTTGTTGACCTCTCAGAGGTCGCAGACAAGCCTACATACGTCATATTAACATCGTAAAGGTTAATTTTAGCGAAAAATTTAAAACTTTTGTTTGATTTGAAGTATACATGTACTTCATAGTAAGAAATGCAATATATCACATCAGTTCACCACAACCATCTAATAATGAGATATTCAAATGCTGGAAATAGTTCATAACTGCATAAATATAAAATTGCCAAAATAACACCAATACAACGTCTGAAATAAGTAAGAAAGAAACGCTAGTGGAACACTCTCCACTAGCTCATGCCTACGTATAAGCTAGAATATAAAAGATAAGCATCCTCGAAAGCATGAGGGCCTACCAAGTACGGATGAATACTCCACGTCCCGATAGCTTCAACGTAGTCTCGTAAGCTCTAGCGTCGACCTGCACCTGCACCTAAAAGTAGAGTATTGTATGGGATTAGTACACACTTGTACTAAGTATGGGTGTATGCAAGCTCACACCAAGGACATGCATGATTAAGGAAAGCTCTCTCCTAACGATATGAGTTATGGAAAGCCCAGTCAGTTGGACTTGCCAAATCGGATTAGGAAAGTCATGCTATGAGAGTAACATTCATCATCATTCTTTTCATATTGCACACAGCACATAACATATTTCATATAGCACATACATATACCACATATCATTCGTTCATATGCTATGAGACCTTGGAATCATGGACTTAACATTAGCACTTCCCAAAATGAGGGCTCAACATATGGGACCTCAACTAGGGAGCCTTCTTTAGCAAACACAGAGTCTGCTTCATTCATTCATGCATACTTCATTTTCATTCGTTTCACTCATTCATAGGCTGCTGCAAACACCAGCTATACCTAGGATGTAGTTTAAGACTCTCATCGGGTTCACTGTGCAATGACCAAGAACGACCTAGTGTCATTACTTGAGTCTAGTTCACTATCCTAACCAAACACCTTTGGTATCATTCATTTCATTTTGTGCATTACTGAGGATGGCCTCATTCTTTCTTTGGGAACTTTAACTTTAACCGACATAGATCATGTGAGCTCCATGAAATTTAGTGTCTACCCCACACCGAAAAGAGGTGAAATCACCGGCTAAAGTGAAACCAAATCATGCTAGCGTGTATATAGGGAATTGAACCCTGCTAGATCCCTATGTTGGCTGCATAGGTTCAAAGACTATGAGATATAAGGAGACCCATACCCGCCTAAATGGACAGTCTCATCTCATGAGGTTTACACGAACCTCTGCCTTCCCGAAAGAAGGAATCGCGACTCATAGCTAGCCTATCGGTGCTCCGTATAAAGTTCCATTACATTCATCTCACACATCATAGAAGTTGGATTCTAGCATGAGGGCATCATTTCTCATTAGATGATTTCTCATCTCATCATTAGTATTAAGTGAGTATTCATCTCAATACTTTCATTAGAGTGTTTCTTAGAGACTGGTCTCTTCATTAACTTTACACTCTCATAGGTGAGTACGTTATTGGTAACACTTACTTAGGCTCATCTAAGATTGATCTCATCTTTCACATTAGCCTCTTCTCATGTTGTCACCACATTCATTAACTTTAGCATATTAGCTCATCATAATTACTCACCCCTTCTTACGTGAATGTTCATTTCATTGTATGCCAATGCACTTGGCCTTTTAGTGTGTTTCACACCCTTACTTAACCCTCCTGGGTTCACATCAATTCATCACATACATCTTAGGTTCACTTAATTTTAACGTACGCTGGACTTATGAACCCATACGTATAAG
This sequence comes from Solanum sitiens, assembly GCA_016801875.1. NCBI lineage: Eukaryota > Viridiplantae > Streptophyta > Magnoliopsida > Solanales > Solanaceae > Solanum > Solanum sitiens. The sequence continues at coordinate 49,445 of JABWTJ010001300.1, read as the reverse complement.
CCATGAGGCTTCATTCATAATTCGTCTAAGTGACTTATACTTACCCAAGATTATATGGTACAAGACTTATGCATCTTGTAAGTATGCGAAGGTCTCAATTTCGATTCCTATAGGCAGCATTCATTAAATATTTAATCACGTAAGACTTATGTGTCAATACGGAATTGGGCAAGGGAACCCTATTTTGAATCCCTTGTATAACACTTAGTCTTTTTTTATAAATTTTTGATTTAGAATTCTCGGCTTGGGGACCCGAGATCGAATCCCCATACCTACATTTCCTTTCTTTCTTTTCTTCACTTTGTCTTAAACATCTCAGCTTGGGGATTGAATCCCCACGCCCACATTCCTTTTATTTTCTTTCTTTCCTTAATTCTTCCGTTTAGACCGAGAGGATGTGGGATCGATCCCCCACAACCTAATTTTTTGTTTTATTTAATTTTTCTCCTAATTTCCTTGTCTATCCGAGAGGTTGTGGGTTCGATCCCCACACACCTCATTTTATTTATCTTCCCTTTTTGTTTTGTTTCTTCAGCAGCCTTACCCCATTTTGAATCCCCCTCACCTCACTTTAAATATTAATTTTTCAGCAGCCTTCATATAGTGAGGTCTCGGGTTCAATCCTTGATGACCTCACATATTAAAAATATTTTCTTTTAGATCTCCAATTCTTACAGTAACTTAGCCAAAACCAAATTTCCAGCAAATCTGCAAATTTGATCACGCTTTCCAGCCCATTTCCTCAATATTTTATACGTTAGAGTTTTGGACAATTCATTGGACATTTCGTACGTTTATTTTATGCATTTTCGTGGTTACATTTCATCAAGAATTTTCACTCAATTCAGCAACATTACACCACTTATGAACATCACGATTTACTTCAAGTAATTGCATACAAAACACAAGAATTTAACATGCATATTACACACTTCAACCCATGACCAAAGTCACGGCATACACAATGCACACACACGTTTAACACATAGTTTCGGAAAGCATGCTTATTACTCACATAAATACGAATATATATAATTGAACATAATCATCACGAAAACACATCACATCCCTAAACTCTACCAGCAAAACATACCCAACCTACAAAATCAATGGGAGCTACTGACAGGGACATGCAACAGGGAACATTCCTAGTTTTCGGATTAGAATTCGACTGAATCATAGGGGTCTCTTGTAAAAGGGACCAAGAGGAAGAAAACCCATACCTTTTGTTGATCAACACCCTCCAAATCTTCTCCAATGGCAGCCAACTCCACGACACCAAAGCCTCACCACCAAACTTCAAGCACAACCAGTCAAGAACAATGTTTTTGCTTTTCGTTTTTAGTTTAGTTTTTCTTTTAAGTTTTAGCGTTCAAGTTCTTCAAGAATGATGAACTTTTGATTTTGTTCTTTTACTGATAATGAACGTGAGAATGAGAGTAAATAAGCGTGAGAAAGAGAGTGGAGAATCGTGAGAGTGAGAGTGGAGAGATGTTATAGTAAGCTTAGGAGTAGGAGTCTTAGTTGAAGACTTAGTCAAACTAGGACTCCTTGCCATTTATTATTAAAAATCTGATTTTTTTAAAGGCTTAGGTGAAATGACTAATCATGCCCTTACTTAAATCAAATAATTAATATAAATTAGTTAAATTTAACATTGCTTCCAACAAGGATCGAACCCGGGTGAAGCTTAACTTGCGAAAAAGGGTCAAATTCAGCCAACCCTACCCGAATTGCCCACCTCTTTGTATTAATTAATTATTTATTTAAATACTTAGGGTAATTACAATACTACCCCTAGCCTGGAAAAGACCATTTTACCCCTAGACCCTCCAATCCTAAGATTACCCCTTTCAAGTCCGGTAAAAACTCATCCGGGTGAATCTCTTCAATTCGGGTGCCTAACATGGCTAGTACCAACCTTGCCTAGCTCAAATAACTCACCAAGTTGGTTGGCTTGGCTAGTGCATAGGTTTTGAGGTCTGGTTCCACACGTAACAAGCCGTGTGAACCCGGTCTAATCTAGGCATTCTAGATACGTTTAGGCATTACTTAGCATAGTCATTTTCGGGTTGTTACAATACCATTCAACCACATAAGGTTTTCATACATTCCAATAGACACCAAGGTCATACATCATTAGGGGAAAACAACAAGGAGACTTAGCCATAAGGACTCTTTCTTTTCTTTCAACATTAAAGTAAGGTAACTTCTAGGTCAATCAAACCCACATCATCACCCTACATAGATAAGCATACTACCCTCAATTCTAGGGGAAACATCAATTCCACAACATCAAGGGACTCACAACACAATAAGAAGTTAGAAACAAATCTACCACTCATCATGCCATAAGACTCTCATTCCTCATTCCAAATAGAAAATCTCCTTTTTACATTCGTTATCATGCTCATATGCATCAATTCTATACACATTTCAACAACTTCCAATCAAAGAACAATTTAGTCGATTTCCCAAAAATCTTACAGTAAGTTGCCTAACATTACAGTGAGCCTGCTTCCAAATTCCAAAAATGCAACATTTAGGCAATTGATGGGAAAAGCATGATAATATGAGATACCAAACTTTACCAAGACAAACATACTATCATCACACCTAGGATCAAGTTTATACAAAGAACTCCAATCCATACTAGGCAACTTATCAAGGACCACATATATACAAAGGGAAACATTGAACACTTTTAAGCACATATTCTTAGGGTAGCATGCTTTCATAGGTAGTCACTAAGCATTTCAAGTTCAAGTCATAGTATTAAACTACCAGCAAGTAAAACCTTATAGGAACACATCATTCCAAAAGAACTCATTTTAACCATAATAATTTGTAACATGCTTTAAGTATATTATGACATACATTTCTCAATATAACATGCTATTTCACATAAATTTCATATGTATAGCCATAATTGGCATCACATCATCAAAACATGCCAAAATTCACCTTCACATATACTCATTTAACCATAAAACCAAGATAAGCAGTTAAACTCACCTTTTCTCCCTCAAGCATAGAGATACAATCTCATCCAAGCAATCACATCTAAAAGACCACCGGATAAGAAAACATAAGAGAGAGATCTTATAGAGTTAAGTTCTATGGCACGATATGAGAATGATGAAGAAGGGAAACTCTATCGTCCTATAGCCTCCCATACCATTTTATGTGTCGCGACTCACCACCAATGCTACGAGACTCTACTAGACGTGGCAATATGAGACTTCTTGGACCCTAAACCACTTTTAAAAACCTAATGCTCTGATACCACATTTGTCACATCCGGGGAGCACCCCCTAGAAGTAACAGGGTGTACTTGACCTCTCGAAGGTCTTATACAAGCCCATAGTTATCATTCATCGCATTGATATAATAAATTTAGCGGAAAATTTAAAACTTTTCATAGCACGTCATACGCTAGAAACTTTACTTAATATATATAGAATATCGTAATACATACTTAGACCTTAAGTCTCTTTGCCATATTAGAATCAACAACATTAGAGTACATTAGGGACACGACCCTTAAGACATAATACATAACTATAAAATATTCAATAAACTTTACAGTAAAGACATAAGTAGGAGATCCTTGAACTTAAGGATTCCTTTCATTGATCTTGGGAATCATCTATCAAGCTCTTCACCATTCAAGACATCCTTTAAGCATCAATAACCTACACTTTGAGTAAAAAGTAGAGAATAATGGGATTAGTACAAGAATGCACTAAGTATGGCAACCATGCAAAAACATGCATTTAAAAGGGACATTTTCTTGAAATCATACTTCATGCCTTTTTGAGTAAATCTTCATAAAAGATTTATCCAATAGCATTTATATCATTCACATACATCATATAAACATATTCAAAGGCCAAATATTTCATAGGATCACATACAGGATTTATTACATTTTCAAGTCACATTATAGTGACTAGTTTTCCCTTAACAGTGAACTATTTTCCCTTTTATTCATTAACCTCCCAAGTAACCCTCTAGTGATACTTGGTGCAATGCATCACCTTAAGGCCACAAGAAAACATACATATCATATACACAAGCCAACACATATCATTATGTAAGCATAACATATCAAAGATACATTTAAGCCAATACTATAGAACTATTACAGTAAGCCATATTCAATTTACATATATATTTACTTCTTTTCATACTCATCATTTTAAGACCTTATACGTGACCCCAATCTTAGTCTACTAGTACAATGTATATGTGAAGCCCCATAACCTCACACATACTTTGTAAACCCATCATGAGACCACAAACCTTGACATTCAATTCATACAACAACATATAAGTGAAGACAACTTTATTCATGTCAACAACCTTCATCATATAGTCATTAAGACTCACATAGTGCATATAAAAATAAGACCACATCACATAGACTCATACCATGCACATCTTCACAACAAGTAGACAACTTCTACAATATCATGCATAAAGACATATCCATTATCATACACATTAGGTCACCTTCCTAGAACATTCCTAAGGAGCTACTTGTGCAATCTCTAGATGAGTTTATTACTTCCACCTATCCTAAGTAACCTCCTTTAAGTCATCCTAGTTAGGGTCCTAACCATTACTTCAATTGTCCATTTTACTTTAGAAAAACTATAGCCTTAACCGACACTAAGACCATGGGTGCTAAACATGGAATTTGGTGTTATCCCCTCACACCAAAAAGATGGCATCTTACTTGCCAAGGTAAGACATATATCATGCTAGCATATTAGGTGATATCACTTGCTAGATCCTCTGTGGCAAGCATAGTTTAAAGAACTTGGGGCTGTCATGGAAACATCAACTCTACACCCTTTGTTGGGTCATGAGGCTATCCACCCTATGAGATTTATGGTAGACCTACCTTTCCACATTGGAAAGGGACACACACTCATATACAAGTTCACTCGGTGCTAAGCTAAGTTTCCTTTATTTAAAAAGCCTTTATTAACATTTATTTATAAAACATAGGCTTAGTAGAGTCATCCCCTCATATGCTTAGCTCATAGGTCATAGATGAGAGTTCATCAACCTAATTCATGTGAGAAATCCTTTCACATGTACATAGCATATGTATTAGCACTATCTAGTTAAGGATACACTTGAGCACATCTTTCAGGGCTCAATTATTGACTAGATCATCATTCATTTGTGTGTGTATACATATATGTGAGCAAACCTTCCATATAACACCTTAAGACCACACATGACCATACAATCATATTCATGTACGTAGAAACCAAACTTAGGAAATATCATATCAAGGTACACATGTGCAATGCATAGACAAAGTCCCATACCCTTGCACATACTAGTACACCTATCAAGTCATCCTAGTAAAAAATACATTACATACTTCACATACATATATTACATGCATAGTAGTAGACACTAGTGAATATGAGAACAATCTTTCATTAGACACTATGAACATTTACTACATTGTAAGCATGCATAATGTGTGTGTGTGTACATTGGTCAACATGATAACATAATGGACATCAACAACACATTGAGGCATCCACCCTCTTAAGACAACATTACACTTTCAAATATAGACCACACAACACATTTAGCATAGGAGACAAGACAACTTCATATTACACTTAAGACTCCTAGCTTTGGCTATTCATGTATTCACCTAGGGGTACATAGGTAAGGGATTATTAACCATTTTAATTCATAAATGGCAGCACATACACTTTACCCTAACATGGATATACACATGTTTATACAATAGCCATTCAACCTAAATCACAACTAGAATAGGGAAGTAGGCATAAGCTTCACATAGTATCATCATAAGCACATATTCATATGTTCATCAATTTGCCTTCAAGGCTATGGTCATAACATATATAATGACAATGAAGAAAACACCGCCACCATAAGTGGACCATACCACACAATGCCATACAAGGCTTCATCAACAACAATACTATAAAGAAAGTAGAGGAGATAAACATTCTTACCAATTTCTCACCCTTTGATCATCATTGATCAATACACCTTATTTACCAATAATTCATATGTATAGGGCAGTAGCTATATGTACTTTAATCATAAAAGAAACCATGTACAAGTTGCTACAAAGTCATGCTACCATCTAAGACAATATATCACATACATGGTACAAAGTAGAGGGTTATAGGTCATCAAGTAACTTCCTTAGTTTAGTTCATAAATCATCTTGTATCATTAATATTCGTTTAAGGCAGTAGCTAAAAAAATCATAGCCTAGATGAGATCCTACTACAATTACCAATAAGTTCGAAATCACTGTGAACATACTTCATATTAGGAATTCATGGAAGAGGAACTTGCTTTAGTTAATCCTATTCAAACTATCATGCATTGGTCCATATCGTATAATCAATACACATCCTAGACAGTAGACCTAAGCATATTAACATACTCGAAATCCGCTTTTATACAATTAAGGACCAACGTTACAGTGATCACACTTTACTACTTAATAGCTTAGGAGAAACTAGATCAATTTCATGCTAATTCTTCTTTATTCTGATCATATGAGATTCCCATCCATAATTCATTCTTAATATTAACCTAAAGCAGTGGCTACAACCAAATTAACATATTCCAAAATCTTACAACAATCAACATGAAGCCAAACTTACAGTGATCACATAAAGGCATGTATTAGTCATGTTCAAATCTTCATATAATGATCCACATGGATCCTTCATAATCAATTCAACATTAATTCACGTCAATAACAGTAGGTATAACCACTTCAATGCAATAGTATCACAATTTCGATAACAAGTCAAGATCACAGAGCTCATGAAAGGACTAAATCGATTTAGGGAAGAAACATGGGTTCATCATGCAATTGGAGTAAAATCACATTCAAACCAACACATTAACATCAATTCATCAAGATTTAACCACTTAAAACATTTTTAGAAAGAACCCATGGCTAGATTGAAGAAGAAGAACTTTGATCATGAAATCTCCTTTGAAACTTTGAGATTAACTCTCTAGATGGAAGGATAGAGATGAAGGATCACCATACCTTTGTCTGGTTGAAAACCTCTAAAATTTGGTGAATCATCCATGGAAATCCAAGCTCCAAGCTGCTCTTGAGCTTCACCAACAATGGTGGTTTCTAGGGAGAATATTTTTGGAGGGAAAAGTTCAATTTGTGTGAGTTGGTTTGGGAATGGATTGGTCACGTTTTTTATCTATTAAATACACCCAAAAATCACCAAATAAATCATGTGGGGTCAGGTTAGCACGTGGGGTGAATTTCCCATTCACCCCTTTAATGAAACAGTGCACAGGCAGTGGCACCAGGCCACCATCGACAAACCTAATCGACTGGCCGTTGGTCAATCGACTGGACATCCTTTGGCTTCAGTCGATTGGTACTTGGCCAATTTTTAGGTTGAGACATGCCCAATATAAGTATCAATCGATGATACCTCACCTACGGGCCTCTGGTCAACCAACTGGCCGTCGTTTGGTCCGTCGATTGACACTGCCAAGGCAGTGTCTCGACCAACCTTGGGTCCTTCTTGTGGGCCCTTTTGTGGGTCTCTTTAGAAGTCGTACCCGAACGTTTACAATGTAAATACAACCCTTAACAAGTTGTAGACCTTCCACATAAGTTTCACCCAAAACAAATACACGTAACTCGTCCAAACATGCAAGGCCCCATCAAGACGCACATGAACATCTCAAGGGCTAACTTTCGAACGTCTTGGACGTTCTTAGACGTTTGACCTCCAAACTTTACGAAACTTAATATAATACCATTTAAAATCATTATAACTCATTTTAAGACTTCATAAGCTCATTACATACAAATATAAGCATGCATAGACACATGAGGCACATATGCGACTAGTCGTCGAACGTCTTGGTCGTCCCTTGACATTTGACTTCCAAATCACCTCAAACTTTATACACTGCCTCTAAACCATATTATAAGACATTTTAGAACATTAGAACCTTAATACCAACATGTTAGGCTCTATACACCCGAAATCATTTTGGGGGTATTACATCCTACTCCTCATGTCCTTAACCATCTCCGTAACATAACGAGATAGTTGAGTGAATTTCAACCCATACTCATGCACACTTAACGAATCCTACTTAAGGGTGAGGAAGTCACGTACTTTGGCCTCTCTCAATTCTCGCGGAAAGAAACATCCCGAGAAGGCCTCTTCAAAACAAGCCCAGCTCGCGGGTGGTGCATCTTCATCTCTACCTTCTTTTCACTGATCAAACCAAGTTCTAACAATGCCATTAAGTTGGTAAGCATCTAGCTCAACTCTATCAGTGTCAGTAACATGCATTACCTCAAACACCTTTTTCAGTTCCTCGGTGAAGTTCTATTGGTCCTCAGTAGTGTTCGAACCAGTGAAGCTTGGGGGATTCGTCCTCAAGAATTCCTGAATCCTCGAAGTGTCAGCCCCTTCTTGTCGAGCTACTGTTAATTGACCAACCTTGTTAGTGACAGCTTGATTCAACATCCTAATAGCCTCACGGAACTCAGCGTTGGTAACTTCCCCTTGGGGTTGCACTTCAGTTGCATTGGGTAATTCTTGTTCTTGAGGTTCAACGTTCCTCCTAGCTGGACGACCTCTGTTACTCTTCATGGAGGCATGGTTATCTGAAACATGCAGAAGCACGAATTAGAGAGAGACTTTTAGAGATAAACTCTAAAACACGAAAAGGAATATGAAAGAAGTGAGAAATTCCTAAATGTTGTAGCCTCCTAATCATAGATGTCGCGCGCTTCACACCGATGACTAAGACTCTATAGACACGACTTCTTAGACTCCCTAGGATTCTTGAACTATGTGCTCTGATACCTAGTTTGTCTCGCCCCGAGCCTACACCCTGGACGTGGCCAACACCCAATGACCATTGCTGGCCTTGAGCGGACCCTTGACCTGGCTTACTTAACTCAGCGGAAGACTTAAACATAAGATATAACTCAAGAATAGCTTTAACGATAAATATTAGCCAAAACGGCAACCCAAGTCTTAGTCGAGTACAAGTGAAAGGAAAAGACTAAGAAAACTAATACCATATGTCTATGAAGCCTCTAAAATAATGAGGGATATTGGGACAGGACCCCCAATCATCCTAACAACTGAAAACTAAAACAAATAACTGAATGTTAAAGATATCCTCCAGAATGAAGGGAGGCTTACCAACTGACTCTGAGATGCTCAATGGATCAACAATGCGCCGAATGTTGATCCTAGTTACTTGCGTCTTCACCATGATACGATGCTGGCCAACTGGCATCAATATATTAAATGTATGGGTATGCGATTTGGAATGCTAACAACACCTAAGCTTGAAAAGGAGTAAGAAGGAACACGTACCTTGACTATGCTCTACTCATGAATAACTAACTCATTTCAATATTACATAATTTAAAAGAAAGTGCAATATAAAGAAATTTATTTGAATCATAATGTAAACTCTGAATGTATACAAAGATACAATTAACTCTAGTATGTATGTAAAATACAAGTAAACTGATGTATATAAGAATACAATAACTTCTGTTGGAGTTTGTCTAACCGACAACCATTACTTAAGAGCTACAATGATGATATAACGATCTACCTCACGCTGCCTCCGCATCCTATGCCCGACCAAAGGTATAAGACCTGAACTGCCTAATGGATCCTCTAGTGTGTGAAAAGAGTTCATCTAAAAAGTATGACCCCTTTTCTACCCATGGTGGCTACATGGTTTATGAGGGTTGTGAGTTGTTTGAACTCTCCCCATATCGGTGCTCAATACTACTCCCTAAAATATGCTGGCTCTTATGATTTTTTAAAAAATAAATCCTGATTCTATGGTTTGAGATTAGTGCTCAAAATACTTGGCTCAAAGGCTATCTTCAAAACTTAGTTTCCCTGCTTGCTTCTTCTAGAAAGCTATAGTTCTTTTCTGAAAACTCGCCCTAAGGCTCCTTGGAAATAAAAGTTCTATTACTCGTTTAAATGTGAAAAAACATTTAAAGTATCTTTGGGAATACTTAGTCCACATATACCTTTGAAGAAAAGAACTTCAACTTAACTTTTTACTTAGCTTGAAACTTGAATCTTAAAACAAAGTTAAAATGTTTAAATAAGACTCTTGAAAACCTTGAAGAACTTTGCTTGAACTTACTTCTTAACTTTAGACTTGATTCTTATCTTCCTTGACTTTGATCTTAACTTCCTTGTTGAATTATGGATTCAAGGTTATAGTTTGAGTTCTTTAATGATTTCTAGGTGTTTATAAATCATTTAAAGTGATTATCATTGGAAGGTGTTAATGTACCTTTGAAGGACTTAAAAGGACTAAACTAAGAAAATTGGACGAAAAACATCGGGTTGGCCGCGTTTGGGGTGCACCGCGCCAGCCTTAGTTGGCTGAGGCTTGGTTTTGGCGCACTGGTGGCGCGCCGCGGCAGTCCCCAGTTAACTGAATCCAACTTCTGGCGCACTGCAAGCACGACGCGCCTGGCCTTGCCCAAGTGCGTCTGATGAATTTTTTAACTCGTTTTTCATCTCAAACCCTCCAAACCTCCCTAGTTCTTTCACCAAACATTTCGTACTATTTGTACCCATAATACCCATTGAATTCAACTAAAAAACAACCCATATAAATAAGAATCAACTAACAATAGGCAGCCAATAATTCAAGCAACGAGATTTCAGAACTTTTCTTCAGGAACTCCAACTTCTAACATGTAAACAACTCATAAATTATTGAATTGAAACAAATTGGTGTGTGGGTGAATTAACCCAACACGATATATCCCACATACCGTAATAGGGATCACCCCCGACGAATTCCACTGGAATCACTTGGCATTCTTGGCAAAATCTTGATTTTTCTCCAATCTTCTTCTTCTCTTCTCTTCTCTTCTCTTCTCTTCTCTTTTCTCCTAAGCCCTAAGCGTGATTCGATTTTCTAAAACTGACTTAAGGCTTATTTTCACCCCAAGTAAACCCTTATAAAAATTAGGAAATAGTTGGGTGAAAAGACTAGTTTGCCTTTACTTAAATCCGGAATTGGACTTTCCCTGCTCCAACAACCCATCTTCCAAAAGGCGTATCTCCCTCATACGATATCAAAATCGTGTAAACTCGGCGCAGTTGGAAAGGTCTTTCCAATGAATTTCCAACTATGTAAAGAACTGACTCTAACTCATCCTGAGCTAGGAGTTATGGCCGTTAGAAAATGACCAAACTCACCTTTCTTAACATTAGGAAATTTCCGGATTTTCACCTTTCTTTCCAAAAGTGATAATTTTTTGTATCTGAGCTCATTCCTAGCTATTTTAAATTACGAGATGTTACAGTTTGGCTGTTGAAGGGTTATCTTGGCTACTGGAAATTGCTGAATGAATGGCCCAACTTAGTTTCTTAAATTGATCCAACAAATGGAGCAAATATTGATTAAAATTCAATTTGGAAACATAATCATATAGATTAAAAATCAGCCGAGTGAAGTTAAGGACATAGCCGACTTGAATTAATTGAGGAATTCGACTAAGGTCAAACAAGACGAATATATTGATGAACTTCTTAATCTTAACCAAATAAGATAATCAAATTTAAAACATTAACTATTACTTCCTCCGTCCCATTTTATGTGGCAATATTTGACCGAACACGGAGTATAAGAAATAAAGAAGTCTTTGAAATATTTACCAAATTGCCCTTCAAAAAAGTAAATTCATTTTTCTCTCTCCTCATAAATGTATTAGAGTAGTATAATTTAATTAAGTGGGACCAACAAGGGTAAAAAAGAAATTGTACCTTTAAATACTTACCATATAAGGAAATGTGACATTCTTTTTGGGACTGACCAAAAAGGAAATGTGCCACATAAAATGGGACAGAGGGAGTAATTAATTTAGCTAATTGGTAAAATTTAAAGCAAAAAATAAAATATTTTGAGCCGATTTGCAAATAAAAATATACTAAACATATACATAACTATAAAAACATATTTGTTATTTTTTTAAACTTTTTTTTTATAAAATTGACAAACTTACATAAAAAAATAACTCAAAAATATTTCGAATTTCATAAAAGCTAATTAATTCAAAATTATAGCCATCACTTTAAAATACACTAAAAATGTAAAATCTTATGAGATGATTTTCGAATACTTATAGTATATACTTATTTCATACATAATTATACAACACATATATTTTATTAAAAAATATAATAAGTGATAGACTATTTAAGAACCTACAAAATATTTTTATTTTATTTTTTGTAAATTTATGAAACTAATTGTTTTTAATCATTTGGAATGGAAGAAGCTCGACGATTAATCTATAATATAGAGGTCAAAATTGGGTGTCCACAATTAGATCTAGTTTGTTTTATTTGTGGAAAATAAACAGGTACCGATGCTGTTATCGGTAAACAAGAAAAACGACTTTGTGGAAAATATAGCATCTATGAACAAGGAAATAAACAACTTTGTGGAGAAGATAACATTAGTGAACGATAAAGAAATGCTCTGCTAATTCGTGAAATAACAAAGCACTCAGACACTGACATAGACATTACGGTAGTGGTGCGTAATTTGGTTTTTTGATACTTTCATTATAGGACTACCTCTATATATACACACACATAAAGGCGATTTAATAAAAAAAGGAGATGTACACTTCCTCAGTTGTTCTTCACTTAGGTATACTTACTCTAATTTATTACGAGATTTGCACAAATAACATTTTTAAATTTTGTACCTTTTAAAGATAAATTGAACACATTATAGAGTGTGTAAATAGTAGAGTGTATGCAGGCTTTTTTGTTTCGATAGACCATGGATTCGAGATCTGTGGCAACCTTTTGCCTCCTGTGAGTCAGCTACAGCAAAAAAAAACATTCAAAATCAGATTTTGTTGGCAAGAGAGCCACAAAGTATATAATAAACTTTTCATATCAGAAATAAATTAGAACAATAATTTGAGATATAAAAATATAGTCGATATCTTCGTCCAAATAAGTCTGCAACTCTCCCTTTTTTCCCTTTCCTAATAACACGCCATTCCAAAACCCCAACCAAAGGTCGGTGAGGCTCACCAAGGATGTTTTTCCCCCAACCAATAGTGTTGGCCTGAAAGGGTTAATAACTGGATTTGGCACCACCAAACATCCATACCTAAACAACAATAAATTGAGGATGATTTTGAATGTACACTAATATTATCGGACTGAAATTAATATATTTTTATTTTACCTACCATTTTCATATCTGGAGATATTCTGATAAAAGTTCATTAATTCACCAACCTAAAAATTAAAATACACTCAAGATCACATAAATGCATATCTAATTCAAAACAAAACTGTTGAAGAAGAAGGAAGCTGATGATTGGAACAGCTCCAACGCAGCTGACTAACGTGTCTGCAGCAAGTGTTGATGAAGAAGGAAGCTGAGGATTGGAACATGTCAAAGGAACAGGGTCCAACCAAGTTGACTGGCGAGTTACAACACTGCTGAAGAATTAGAGTTACACTAGGATTAGATTACCTATGTTAATTAGGTTATATTTCGTCTATAATTGCATAAATTTGGCTTGCTAAATTCACAGCATGAGTAATATCTGCTCTTGTGAGAGTAAAGTATTGAAGACTCCCTACTATCATTCTGTAAAAAGATGTTTCAACCATTCTTCCCACAGCTTTATGTAGACCATGCTTCTGAGCCAAAGGAGTGGCTATAGCCTTTGCAAAAGTCATTTCAGTCTTGTCTAGCAGTTCAACAGCATACTTACTCTGGCTTAAATGGATGCCCCCATCAAAATACTTAACCTCAACTCCAAGAAAGAAATGTAAATGACCAAGATCTTTCATGGCAAACTCCTTCCCAAGTTGTAGGACCAACTCTGAGACATGAGATGGATTGCTTCCTGTGACAATAATATCATCCACATATAACAAGAGAAATATTGTGCCTTTGTGAGTTTTCAAAGTAAATAAGGAAGGATCAACCTTACTACAAATGAAACCAAGGTGTAAGAGATGCATGCTAAACCTATCAAACCAGGCTCTTGGTACGTGTTTAAGACCATACAATGCCTTTTTAAGTAGACATACATGCTGAGGATACTGGGGATCAATAAAACCAGGAGGTTGACTCATGTACACCTCCTCTTGTAAGAAGACATGGAGAAAGGCATTTTTGACATTGAGTTGTCTAACTTTCCACTTCGAACTGACAGCAATGGATAAAACCACCCTAATAGTTGTTGCTTTAACCACAGGACTGAATGTTTCTTCAAAATCTGTCCTTTCAAGTTGCGATAATCCCCTTGCCACAACTCTGGCCTTGTATCTCTATCTACTGTACCATCAGCTTTTAATTTTGTCTTGAACACCCATTTTGATCCAACCAAGTTCATACCAGGAGATTTGGGCACCAAAATCCATGTCTTGTTAGTATGTAAAGCATCAATATCTTCCTGCATTGCTGCAATCTAATGAGGTGATTTTAGTGCTTCCTTAGTAGTATTTGGTTCTCTCACAATTTTTGCGCTGCTGTGAGCAACAAGTGACAAGTGTTGTTCCTTCGCCTTGTTCCTGGTGATCATATGATGCCCTTGTGGTATAGGAAGTACCTCAACTGGTACATCACCCAAGGTAGTGGACTGGAGTGTAGCATTGTCAAGTTGATGGTCAACTGGTACATCAACTAAAGTGGTTGTTTGATGATGCTCATTGGCTGGACCTGTAAGAGCAACATGTTCCTCACTGCTGCTGGCAGATTCAAAATCTGCAGCTGTATTTTCAAAACTACTAGACGGATCATCAACCTCAACCTGTTCCTCAGCATCTGATTTTGCGCTTGAGAGGTCAATAATACTCTTATTATCACTAGTAATATGTGGGCTAGCAGCCTATACTTCCCCTGAATCACAATTATCATGTGCCTGCAGTTTAGAGAAAGATACAAAAAAAGTAGCAAGGTGAGGTGAGACATCAATGTTAGTCTGAGATTGCTTTGAAGACACATAGGGTAATGTGTTTTCATCAAACACAATATGTCTGGATATGTAAGCTCTTCTTGTAGAGGGATGATAGCATCTATATCCTTTGTGTAAGATGTTGTACCCAATGAACACACAAGGATATGTCTTTGGACTGAACTTATTGTTGCCCTTGATATATGGAAAACATCTACACCCCAATACTTTTAGACTGTTGTAATCAGGTTGTTCCCCATACAACTTAACAAATGAAGTCACAATTTTTAGGACTGATGAAGGAAATCTATTGATAAGAAATACTGCAGTGAGGAAAGCTTCAACCCATAAGAACAAAGGTAGATTAGCATGAAGTAGTAGAGTTAGACCAGTCTCCACAATATGCCTATGTTTTTTCTCTGCAACTCCATTTTGTTAAGGTTTGTTAGGACATGAAATATATCTCACAATGCCATGATCTTCCAAATGCTTAATGAAGTCTGTTTGGATAAACTCACCACCTCCATCACACTGAAAAATCTTAATCTCTTTAGAAAATTGTTTTTCCACCATTTTATGAAATTTTAGAAAGACCTCAAAGAATTCAGACTTCTTTTTCAGTGGATATATCCATGTATATCTTGTGTGATCATCAACAAAAATGACATAATATTTCATATGTTGGGAAGATTCAACAGGAGCAGGTCCCCATAAGTCACAATGGATTTTAAATAAAGGTTTTTTCTCAATTTTGTTTCTCAAACCAAAAGGAAGTTTACAACTCTTTCCCAAATGACAACTAGAACAAACAGTAGGCATTTTATTCCAACTACTAACATTGATGCAATTATTACTGTTCAAAAACTTTAAAGACTTCAAACTAGGATGTCCTAATCTAGTATGTCACATGTTGTCTGACGTGTTCCAATCGTGTGCAGCAGTTAAAGCGTAGATATTGTTATCTTCCAAAGCATAGAGTCCATTCCTTTTAATTCCCTTGGCCAGCAGTGTTCTTGTCTTCTTGTCCTTTACAACAAAGTTAGTTTCATCAAATTCAAGGGTGCAACAATTATCCTTTGCAAGCTTACTAACTGAGAGCAAATTCTTATTAATCTTAGGGACTACAAGAACTTCCTTTAATTTTAGACCTGATCTGGATGTGTTCCCAACATGTGTTATGTCTAAATTTGATCCATTCCCAATAATAATTTTATCTGGTCCATTATAGTGTTTAAGATCAGTTAGGATACATGCGTTATGTGTCATATGACTACTTGCTCCCGAGTCTACATACAAGGTGTCATCATTGTTTTGAAGATTAGTAGCAGTCAATGCTTGTGGTAGCTCATCTGCAGCTTGGTAAGAGTAATCCCACCTGTAAAAACACTTAAGAGCAGTATGGTTATTCCTACCACAAATTTGACACACGTCAGAATTATTCTTCTCATGACTTCCACTTGAAGCACTGTTCTGAGGACCAGGTCCGTTTCTGCTGTTATAGGAACCTGTTCCCTGTCCAGCATGCTTAAATCCTCTTCCTCTGGAATTAAAGTTATTGTTTCCTCTTCGTTGAGAGTAGTTTCCTCTTCCCCTGCCTCTTTGGGCATAGAATGCCATGTTATGATTTTGTTGAGACACTTCTTCTTCATCTTCCCTCATATCAAAACCCCTAAGAGCATTAACAAATTGATTAAGAGTAGGATACGGTGCCTTACCTCACATGACGGCCCTGAAAGTCTTGTACTTAAGACCTAGACCTCTAGCAAAGTTAATTACTTTACTATCCTCATCTACAGGCTTGTGAATGGCTGCAAGACCATCCATATGCCTTTGAATTCCTTAATGTATTCGTCAGTTGATTCGGTTCTAGCTTCACACTATGTAGCTGTTGCTTGAGCTGGAACTCCTTATCTTTTGTTGCTTGAAGATATGTTTCTTCCAAGCATTCCCATATCTCCTTGGCAGTTGAGCAGCCTACGATCAGGTACATGCTTTCTTCTGTCAAGGTGCCTGATATCCAACTCCTTAGTAACACATCCTTCTCCTCCCAGTCATCAACAATGTTGGTGTCTTCTGCATCCTTCTCGCCTGCTGCAGTTTTCTCAAGAGTATGTCCAGTGGAACAGGTTGTTTTACGTGTTTCTGTGATGAGATAGGTTAATCTCATCACTTGAATGAACTGGGTCATTTGTGTCCTCCATATAAGATAATTCGTTGGCTTAAGTTTAATGGAGCAAGACAAAATAAGATGATGAAGTGAAGAGGTTGAAAGTGTGTTGGTAGCAGGGGTCATTGTGGTTTGATAATTTGGTTTTTGATCTAATACATTAAAAGAGCGGAAAAGCTTTATTGCTCTTATCACATGTAGAATTCTCACGTATATGTGAAGAATCAAGGATCGTATTGATAAATTGAATGATTGAGTTACATACTCCTTATATAGGAGAAGAGTCGTATACTAGCTACACTAGGAATTGAGTAGTCTAGTCCTAGTGTAACTCAAACTCTAACTCGTCAGACAGCTTCACCGAACTTGTTCCTTTGACCTGTTCCATCAGCTTCCTTATGTTGATCAATATTGGTAAATTGATCATATTGATCAATAATAATTTTATTGATAGGTAATCAATTATTAATGAATTGATGAATAATAATATTAAGTACATACTCCTTATATAGGAGAGAATTGTAGAGTTGTAAGTTAACTATACTTAGAGTCCTACTACTAATATAATAATAATAATAATTAAATCCTAATTATACTATAATTCTAATAGTAATCTAATACTAATAACAATATAAATTATAGACGAAATATAACCTAATTAACATAGGTAATCTAATTCTAGTATGACCTAATTCTTCAGCAGTGTTGTAACTCGTCAGTCAACTTTGTTGGACCTGTTCCTTCGACATATTCCTATCCTCATCTTCCTTCTTCTTCAACACTTGCTGTAGACAAGTCAGTCAACTGAGTTGAACATGTTCCTTTGACATGTTCCAATCATCTGTTTTCTTCTTCTTCAACACTTCCCCTCAAGCTAGTGAGTAGAAGAACGGTTACTCCTAGCTTGCTTTGAATATCCAGCAAAAAATTTTAAATACCCAGCACAAACTTATTTTGTCAATGCTTTGGTATATTGATGTTGTTGTTGCCGAAATCCAAAAAAAAAACTTTAAATACCCAACAGAAACTTATTTGGTCAATGCTTCGATATGTTGATGTTTTTGTTTCCTCTTCCCCTGCCTTTTTGGACAGATAATACCATGTTTTGGTTTTGTTATGACACTTTTTTTTTCTCTTCCCTTATATCAAAGCCTGTGAGAGCATTAAATTGATTAAGAGTGGATATTGTGCCTTACCTAAACCTCTAGCAAACTTAATTTCTTTTGTATGTTTTTTTTTAAGATTTTTCACATCTCCTTGGCAGTTGAGTAGCCCACAATTAGTTGTGTGCTTTCTTCGGTCAAGGTGCTTGAGATCCAACTTCTTAGTAACACATCTCTCTCCTTCCAATCATCAATGATGCCACTATCTTTTGCATCCTTCTTAGCCGTTACAACTTCCCTAGCAGTTTGTCTAGTGGAACAACTACTTTTACTTGGTTCATTCTTTGTGATATGAATTAATTGGGATATGTATGTCCTCTTTATGAGGTAATTTGCTGGCTTAAGTTTAATTGAGCAAGGGACAATTATTTGGTGAAGTAAGGAGGTTGACATGGTTTTTGGTAGAATGAAATCATTGCAACGTGTGGATTTTTTTCGTTTTTTTAAAATCAATAATCAGAGAGCGTAAGAGCTTTAAGCTCTGATACTATGAAGAAATCCATGTAGAAATATCATGTAGAGAAATCAAGGATTGTATTGATAATTAATGTATTGATGAATTGATATGTTGATCAATATTGGTAAATTGATCATATTGATCAATAATAATTTTATTGATAGGTGATCAATTATTTATGAATTGATGAATAATAATGTTAAGTACATACTCCTTATATAGGAGAGAATTGTAGAGTCCTAAGTTAACTATACTCAGAGTCCTACTACAATACCTATATTAGTAATAGGTATTGTAGTAGGACTCTAAGTATAGTTAACTTAGGACTTTACAATTCTCTTCTATATAAGGAGTATGTAACATTATTATTCATCAATTCATAAATAATTGATCATCTATTAATAAAATCATTATTGATCAATATGATCAATTTACCAATATTGATCAACATATCAATTCATCAATACATCAATTATCAATACAATCCTTGATATCTCTACATGAGATTTCTACATGGATTTCTTCATGGTATCAGAGCTTAAAACTCTTCCGCTCTCTGAGTATTGATTAAAAAAGACCGAAAAAAAAGAAAAAAAATCACACTTTGCTATGACCCCTTCTACCAAAAACCATGTCAACCTCTTTACTTCACCAAATAATTGTCGCTTGATCCATTAAACTTAAGCCACCAAATTACCTCATAAAGAGGACATACATATCCCAATTGATTTGTATCACAAAGAATGAACCAAGTAAAAGTAGTTATTCCACTGGACAACTGCTAGGGAAGTTGTAGAGGCTAAGAAGGATGCAAAAGATAGTGGCACCATTGATGATTGGAAGGAGAAAGATGTGTTACTAAGGAGTTGGATCTCAAGTACCTTGACCGAAGAAAGCACGCAACTAATTGTGGGTTGCTCAACTGCCAAGGAGATGTGGAAAATTTAAAAAAAAAACATATATTCAAGCAACAAAGGCAATTAATTTTGCTAGAACCTTAGGTAAGACATCATATCCCACCCTTAATCAATTTATAAATACTCTCACGAGTTTTGATACAAGAGAAGAGGAAGAAAAAGTGTCAAAACAAAACCATAACATGATATTATCTGCTCAAAAAGGCAGGGGAATAGGAAACAACAACAACAACATACCGAAGCATTGACAAAACAAGTTTTTGCTGGGTATTCAAAGTGATTTTTTTGTTGGATATTCGGAAAAAAAATACCGAAGCATTGACAAAACACGTTTTTGTTGGGTATTCAAAGTGTTTTTGCTGGATATTCAAAGCAAGCTAGGAGTAATTGTTCCTCTACTCACTAGCTTGAGGGGAAGTGTTGAAGAAGAAGGAAGATGATGATTGGAACATGTCAAAGGAACAAGTCCAATGCAGCTGACTAACGTGTCTGCAGCAAGTGTTGATGAAGAAGGAAGCTAAGGATTGGAACATGTCGAAGGAACAGGGTCCAACGAAGTTGACTGGCGAGTTACAACACTGCTGAAGAATTAGAGTCACACTAGGAGAAGATTACCTATGTTAATTAGGTTATATTTCGTCTATAATTATATTATTATTAGGATTAGATTACTATTAGAATTATAGTACAATTAGAATTTTATTATTATTATTATATTAGTAATAGGTATTGTAGTAGGACTCTAAGTATAGTTAACTTAGGACTCTACAATTCTCTCCTATATAAGGAGTATGTACTTAACATTATTATTCATCAATTCATAAATAATTGATTACCTATCAATAAAAAATCATTATTGATCAATATGATCAATTTAACAATATTGATCAACATATCAATTCATCAATACATCAATTATCAATACAATCCTTGATTTCTCTACATGAGATTTCTACATGGATTTCTTCAAAAACTACAAGAAATAAACAAAGTATGTGCTTAATCAACGTTGAACCTGATAACAAATACAAAATTGCAATCTAAATATAAATCAAATGAAGGGCATACCAAACATCAAAACTGACCAATTTGAAATCTAAATAACGCATCCCAAACATCAAAATTGAAAACACAGCTTGAAATAACAAGGGAATACTGAATAAATGTGAATAAATATCAACTGACAATTTCAGATCTATAAAAGTAGGACAAATAAAAACCATGTAAAGCTTCAGCATCACTGCTTCATCAGCTGAAAGTGTGCTCATAATAGGGAGCATTGTCATATCATTAGTGTAGAAATCTCCAAGTTCATCCTAGTATAATTCTTCAAGTTTAGCAATGTATGCATCGTCAATCTTCTTCTCCAATGGTATATATTTGTTTACCTCATTCTCCAACAATACACTACTACCAAGCACTATGGGGAGTTATGAAAAGGGAGAAAAAGGAAAAGACGATGGGTTTGGGTGCTGCAGAAAAGGAGGATGGCACGACTTTTCTCTGGATTTGCTGGGTTGATACGACTGCAGGAGAAGACGGGGAGTGGGGTTGTTTTGGATTTTTGCTCGTGTTCGTTCGTTGATTTTCAGCGGAGAAGAAGACGTATAGGGGTCGAGTCGGGTATTGGTGTTGTTGTGTATTGTTGTTGTATCGTTATTGAAGGGTTTTGGGTTTGGTATTAAAGAGAATTGGGCTCAGATTAGGCTGTTGTATGTTTGCTGATGGGTTATCTTTGCTACTAGAAACTGCTGAATGAATGACCAGACTTAGTTTCTTAAATTGATCCAATAAATGGGGCAAATATTGGTTAAAATTCAATTTGAAAACATAATCATATAGATTACAAATTCCACCGAGTGAAGTTAAGGACATAGCCGATTGAATTAATTGAGGAATTCGACTAAGGTCAAAACAAGACGAATTAATATAAATTAATTGATGAACTTCTTAATCTTAACCAAATAAGATAACCAATTTTTAAAATATTAACTATTAATTAATTTCGCTAATTGGTAAAATTTAAAGAAAAAACTAAAATCTTTTGAGCCGATTTGCAAATAAAAATATACTAAATATATACATAACTATAAAAACATATTTATTATTATTTTTATAAAATTGACAAACTTACATAAAAAAATAACTCGAAATTATTTCGATTTTCATAAAAGCTAATTAATTCAAAATTATAGCCATCACTTTAAAATACACTAAAAATGCAAAATCCTTTTAGATGATTTTCGAATATTTATAGGATATACTTATTTCATACATAATCATATAAACATATATATTATTAAAAATTATTAAAAATGATAGACTATTTATAAACTTACAAAACTCTTTTATTTATTTTTTGAAAATTTATGAAACTAATTGTTTTAAATCGTTTGGAATTGAAGAAACTCGACGATTAATCTATAATATAGTGGTCAATATTGGGTGTTAACAATTAGATCTAGTTTGTCGTATTTGTGGAAAACACACGGGTATCGATGCTGTTATTGGTGAACAAGAAAAACGACTTTGTGGAAAATATAGCATCGATGAACGAGGAAAAAAATGAGTTTGTGGAGAAGAGAAAGAAATGCTCTGCTAATTCGTGAGATAACAAAGCACTCAAACACTGACATACACATTATGGTAGTGGTGCGTGATTTGAGTTTTTGATACTTTTCATTATAGGACCACCTCTACATATACACACATATAAAGGCGGTTCAATTAATAAAAGAGATGTACACTTCCTTAGTTGTTCTTCACTTAGGAGCACTTACTCTAATTTATTATGTGATTTGTAAAAATAACATTTTTAAATTTTATACCTTTTAAAGACAAATTGAACACACTATACAGTGTGGAAAGAGTAGAGTGTATGTAGACTTTATTGTTTCTATAGACCATGGCTTCAAGAGTCGTGGCAACCTTTTGCCTCCTGCGAGTCAGCCATAGCCAAAAATATTTTATTTAAAATTAGATTGAGTCGGCAACAGAGCCACAAAGGAGATAATAAACCTGTCATATTTGAAATCAATTAGAATAAAAATTTGAGATATAAAAATGTAGCCGGAAGCTTCGTTCAAATACGTCTGCAACTCTGCCTTTTCCCCATTTCTAATAACACGCCATTCCAAAACCCCAATCAAAGGTCGGTGAGGCTCACCGATGATGTTTTTTCCCCAACCAGTAGTGTTGACCTGAAAGGGTTAATAACTGGATTTGGCACCACCAAATATCCATACCTAAACAAGAATAAATTGAGGATGAATTATAATGTACACTAATATTACCAGAATGAAATTAATGATTTTACCTTCCTTTATCATGTCTGGAGATATTCTGATAAAAGTTCATTAATTCGCCAACCTACAAAATTAAAATACACTATACAAGATCACATAAATGTATATCTAATTCTAAACAAAACTACAAGAAATAAACAAGGTATGTGCTTAATCAACGTTGAACCTGATAACAAAAACAAAAGTGAAATTTAAATATAAATCAGATGAAGGACATACCAAACATCAAAACTGACCAATATGAAATCTAAATAACGCATCCCAAACATCAACATTGAAAACACAGCTTGAAATTACGAGGGAATACTGAATAAATGTGAATAAATATCAACAGAAAGTTTTAGATCTATAAATTTGGGAGAAATAAAAACCCGGTAAAGCTTCAACATCACTGTTTCATCAGCTGAAAGTGTGCTCATAATAGGGAGCAGTGTCATATCATTAGTGTAGAAATCTCCAAGTTCATCCTTGTATAATTCTTCAAGTTTAGCAATGTATGCATCGTCAATCTTCTTCTCCACTGATATATATTATTTTACCTCATTCTCCAACAATACACTACCACCAAGCACTATATCATTATTGGAGAGTGTGGTACCAGCAAAGGAAAACCTCATCTCAGACAGAACCTCAATCATGTGCCAGATATCTTTATGGGTGAGCATTAGGTTTCTCACCTTCCATATGTTCTCCTCTAAATCAGCGGGTTCTTCCATTCCTTCAAACAAATCACCCATATGAGACTTAATCTCAAACAAATTAGATCTAGTTTGTTTTATTTGTGAAAAAAAACGGAGATGCTGTTATCGGTGAGTAAGAAAAACGAGTTAATGGAAAATATAGCATCGATGAATGAGGAAAAAAATGAGTTTATGGAGAAGATAGCATCAGTGAACGAGAAAAAAATGCTTTGCTAATTCCTGAGGTAACAAAGCACGCAGACACTTACATAGACATTATGGTAGTGGTGCGTAATTTGGGTTTTTGATACTTTTAATTATACGACCACCTCTATATATACACACATAAAGGTAGTTTAATAAAAATAAATAAGAGAAGTACACTTCCTCAGTTGTTCTTCACTTAGGACTACATACTCTAATTTATTTTGAGATTTGCACAAATAACATTTTTAAATTTTGTACCTGTTGAAGACAAATTGAACTCATTATTTTGAAGTTGTGGTTAAAATTGTTTTATCGAGTTGTCTATGGGTTGATTTCAGAAAGTATTCATTCTTAATTTTTAAGATCCAGGCCTTGGTGGCAGCACTTTGAATGGTTTGTGCTTTTGCTTATATTATTATTGTGGGATTAAAGATGTTGAAAGGTTATTTTAATTTTCCTTTCTCCAAGTTTGATATGTTGTGTTCAACATAAATAAGATGAGAGTATTAACAATGAGGCACAAAATCAGCTGTATGTAAATAAAGAGTACACCAACAAAAAGAACTATGATACTATGATTTTCTATCCCCTAAACGAACTAGTCAGTTCTCGCACGTTTTGATTTTGTTTGCTTCATCCAATTAAGGCTTTGTTCCGAGCTGCCACTCCAGTAATTTTTGTTGCTGCAGATGAAAATCAAACGACGAGTCAATACTTGAAACAAATTAACCCATGGCTAAGAAGATAGTATTAGTGGCTTACCCATTCTCTTACAACTGGCCCTCCACTTTTCTGCATCATGAAGCTCAACACTCACAGAAAATGAGGAGTGTCCAATAAGGTTTAAAAACTGAACCCAAGCAAGCAACACATAGCCTGTAAATTAATAGTCACAAGTGATTAACATGTAAGAGGTAACAACCATCAAGGAGAAAGAATTAGAAATTATACATCAAAAAACACAGTAGATAGAATTTTGATTTCTTTAGAATGGAATGAGCACTTCAACAACATAAAACAAACACTTGTACAATTTTATCATGTTCCTTTATCACTCACTCTTTGTGGGTCCTAGAAACATTCAAAATTGTTGGTTTGTCTTCACAGGAAGAATTGACTACATATTAGCTTGTAAACTCAAAGGCAAGCATAAGAAAAGGAGTTAGAATGAACAAGGGGACCTGAAGATCCAAAGGTCTAAGTTGCTCAGCAAAATGGAAGCTTGGACTCTTTACTTGATAATAGAGAGCACTGACAGAGGAAGAATCGGTCAACAGCCGGTTGTTCTTGTTAGAAAAATAGTTTGTTACATAGAGTCCTATTAACAAATAATGTTAAGTTATTTCAGCTTTGTCCTAGTCTTTAGGGAAGTAGTTTATCATAGCTTTACTTCTTATTTTTAGGAGTTAGTGGTTCCACTATTTTAAGCTTAAAACGTTGTGTAATTGTCATATAAAATCTGCAGTTGCAGAGCACTAAACATGAAACAAAGTAGTTCCCTTTCTTCTCAACGTTTCAACTCGTTTCTCTGTTTTTGTTTACTGTTGTTTCATTATCTTGTTTCTGTTTACAGTAGTATCAGAGCGAGCGTGAGATCCTGCAGTAATACGAAAGAAGCAATGATTCTAGAGTGAAAAGAAAATAGCAGCAGCTAAACCTTTTTTTTTCTCTTTTTGTTTTTAACTCATGGCATCAGATAGTACTTTCGTACAAGAAGCGATTCCACGCTTTGATGGTCATTATGACCATTGGAGCATGCTAATGGAGAATTTCTTACGGTCAAAGGAGTACTGTCCAATTGTCGAGGACGGGATCAACACTCCGGCGGAAGGCAAAACTTTGACAAATGCTCAAAAGCCAGAATTGGAAGCAAAAAAGTTGAAAGATTTGAAGGCAAAGAATTATCTCTTTCAGGCTATCGATCGTCCCATCCTAGAAACTATTCTTTGCAAAGAAACTTCTAAGGATATTTGGGATTCGCTGAAGAAAAAATATCATGGTACTGTTAGAGTGAAGCGAGGACAGATTCAAGCCTTGAGAAGGGATTTCGAGACGTTGCAGATGAAGGAAGGAGAGTTTGTAATGAGTTACTGCGCTAGAACTATGGAGACTAGCAACAAAATGTGATTTCATGGTGAAAAGATGATTGATGTCACAATTGTGGAAAAGATATTGCGCTCCCTGACGCCGAAGTATGACTATGTCGTTTGCTCCATTGAGAAGTCAAAAGATATAGACGAATTATCGCTTGACGAATTGCAAAGTTCCTAATTGGTACATGAGCAAAAAATGAACCGCAATTCATCCTCTGAAGAGCAGGCTTTGAAGGCTTCTACTAATACTCATTTCTCAAATTTTAGAGGAAGGGGTAGAGGTAGAGGAAGAGGAAGAGTAGATCGGGGATATAGATATGAAGGTAGCGAAGACGGCAGTACGAATTCAAGAGACAATGATGACCACGGTAAAGGCAGAGGAAGGAATTTTGACAAATCAAAAGTAGAATGATATCAATGTCATAAATTTGGTCATTACAAGTCTAAATGCTATACTAGGTTGCCTAATGAGAAGGATGAGAAGTCAAATTTTTTTTAAAGCAAGGAAACTGGGACCTTGTTGATGGCAACACAATCACATGAAGAACCTTTGCAAGATGTTTGGTATTTGGACACATGTTGCAGTAATCACATGAGTGGGAGTAAGTCTTGCTTTTCTTATTTAAATGAAGGCTTTTGTTCGAAAGTTAGTTTTGGTGATTACTCTACTGTAGATGCAATGGGAAAAGTAATACTAAAATTAAAGCCATGAATGGTTTTGAAGAAATTATATCAAATGTGTTATATGTTCCCGCTCTAAAAAGCAATTTACTGAGTGTCGGACAATTGCAAGAAAAAGGTATTTTATTCTTATCGGAAAAGGTGTTTGTGAGATTTCTAGTCCTACTAGACGAGCTATTGTTGTTGTGAAAATGAATTCAAACAGGTTATTTCCCTTGAACATTGAGAATATTAAATCATGTCTAAAGGTGGAAGTAAAAGATTCTTCCTGGTTGTGGCATTTTAGATATGGTCACTTGAGTTTTGGTGGATTAAAAACTCTCCAACAGAAAAATATGATGATAGGCATTCTAGAAATTCTCATCCCCTCCCAAGTTTGCGAAGAATGTGTTGTTGGCAAACAACATCGTTCTCAATTTCCAAAAGGGAAGTCGTGGAGAGCAAAAACTATTTTGGAACTGGTGCATTCAGATATTTGTGGCCCAATTAAACCAATTTCTAATGGAGGTAAAAGGTATTTCATTACCTTTACAGATGATTTATCTCGGAAAACTTTGGTGTATTTTTTGCAGGAAAACTCAGAAGCTTTTGGAGTGTTTAAAACCTTCAAAGCTCATGTAGAAAATAAAACTGGAAAGGCCATAACGACTCTTCGAACTGATCGTGGTGGCGAGTATTTCTCAAAAGTCTTTAAAGATTTTTGTGAATCTAATGGAATTCGAAGAGAGCTCACCATTGCTTATACACCACAACAAAATGGTGTATCTGAGGGAAAGATTAGAACCATTCTTAATATGGTGCGGAGTTTGCTAAGAGAGGAAGGATGGAAAAGACATTCTGGCCGGAAGCGATAAATCGGAGCATTCATGTATTGAATAGAAGCCCAACACATGTTTTTCAAAACATGAAGATTTGTCGATCCCTTTCGAATTTTTGGTTGCATTGCCTATGCACATGTTCCAGACGAGAAAAGTAAGAAGCTTGACGACACAAGCAAAAAGTGTCATCTAAGGCATATAAATTATTTAATCCACACACGAAGAAAATTGTAATTAATAGAGATGTCATTTTTTATGAAGAAAGCACTTGGGACTGGAGTATGCAGCAATCTACTCCATTTGTATTTGATATTGGAGTTGAAGAAGCAGCTGCAATGCCCGAAACTGTAGAGAACTCAACTCCTGCAGCGACTGAAATTCCAACAGCTCCTGCTGAAATTTCACCAATTGCTGAAACTTTACCAGGAACTGATGAAACAACTCAGTCTGTTCGTCATGCTCGCAGAAAGCCCGCATGGATGGGGGACTATAAGGTAACAGGAATTAATGTAAATGATGATGCAATTACTCATTTTGCATTGTTTGCAGATTGTGACCCGATAACTTTTGAGTGCGCTATTAGAGAAGAAAAATGGAGAAAGTCTATGGATGCGGAAATTGAAGCCATTAAAAGGAATATACTTGGGAGCTTGTTGATCTTCCTGAGAAGCAAAAAATCATTGGTGTCAAATGGATCTATAAGACGAAGCTGAAAGAAAATGGTGAAATTGATAAGTATAAGGCGTGATTGGTGGGTAAGGGATACAAGCAGGAGTATGGTGTTGATTACACTGAAGTTTTTGCTCCAGTTGCAAGGCATGACACTATCAGAATGTTGATTGCCTTGGCGGCACAAAATGTGTGGTCTATCTTCCAGTTGGATGTCAAATCGGCTTTCCTACATGGATACTTGGAGGAAGAGGTATATATCGAACAACCCCCTGGTTATGTTAATATTGACAATGAACATAAGGTTTATCGATTAAATAAAGCTCTTTATGGACTAAAACAAGCCCCACGGGGTTGGTATAGCCGTATCGAGGCTTATTTTCATAAAATGGGTTTTCAAAAGTGTCCATAAGAGCATACACTTTTTGTTAAAATTGGGGAGAATGGGAAAATTCTCATTGCGTGCTTATATGTTGATGATCTTATATTCACGAGGAATAGTAGTGTCATGTTTGATGAATTCAAGAAGTGTATGATGAATAAATTCGAGATGTCCGATCTTGGTAAGATGCATTATTTTCTTGGTTTAGAAGTGGTGCAATCTGATGAAGGGATATTTGTTTCTCAAAAGAAGTATGAGCGAGAAATTCTAAATAGGTTTGAGATGCAAAATTGTAATCCAGCCAACATTCCAGTTGAGTTTGGTTTGAAACTTAGCAAAGCTGGGAGCGGAAAGAAGGTGGATAACACGGTTTACAAGCAAATTATCGATAGTTTAATGTATCTATCTGCTACAAGACCAAACATCATGTATGTTGTTAGTCTTGTAAGTAGATATATGGAGTGCCCGACTAAAATGCATCTCCTAGCTGCGAAGAGAATTCTGCGTTACCTACAAGGAACCAAGGATTTTGGAATTTTCTACATGAAAGGAGAAAAGTCAGATTTGGTTGGCTTTACTGACAGTGATTATGCTGGAGATCAAGATGATCGAAAGAGTACTTCGGGTTATGTGTTTATGCTAGGTGCAGAGGTTGTGTCATGGTTCTCTAAAAAACAAACAATTGTCACATTATCAAGTACAGAAGCTGAATTTGTTGCTGCTACATCTTGTGCTTGTCAAGCTATTTGGCTTAGGAGACTCCTTGAAGAGCTGCAGTTCAAGACGAGAAGATCCACTATAATATTTTGCAACAACAAATTCAGCCATCAAGTTGTCAAAGAATCTTGTGAACCATGGAAGAAGCAAACACATTGATGTGAAGTATTATTTCCTGCGAGATCTCAATAATGAAGGAACAATAGAGTTATAGTACTGCCGAAGTGAAGATCAGTTGGCCGACATTTTTACCAAACCTCTCAGATTTCTCCCTTTTCAAAATCTGAGGAGGTTGATGGGTATCGGCACTATGGAAGATTTCAAGAAGCTGAAGTTAAACTGAAGCTTGTAAGCTTTAGTAAGGGAGGATGTTAGAAAAATAGTCCGTTACATAGAGTCCTATTAGCAAATAATGTTAAGTTATTTCAGCTTTGTCCTAGTCTTTAGGGAAGTAGTTTATCATAGTTTTACTTCTTATTTTTAGGCAATTAGTGGTTCCACTATTTTTAGCTTAAAACGTTGTGTAATTGTCATATAAAATCTTCGGTTGCAGAGCACTAAACATGCAGCAAAGTAGTTCCCTTTCTTCTCAACGTTTCAACTCGTTTCTCTGTTTTTGTTTACTGTTGTTTCATTATTTTGTTTCTGTTTACAGTTCTCATGGTTTATGAAAACTACATATTCATGAGGGAGAGAAATACTAACTTCTTTCATCACGTTACCAATGTTCATAATTAAGAGAAACAACCATATTGTACACTTAGAAGTACGTACAGGGGAGAACAAAGAAATAAGGGGATAAGATTGGATAGGTTCTTAATTCAGAAGAATGGGATACAAGCTTCAGTAACATAAGGCAGTCGTTCATGCCATCATGCACGGAGTGACTTACAATCACCCACCATTGATGCTACATAAAAGACATAAAATATGCAACCTCTTCTGCAAGCTGGAATTGAACCAGCATTCTGGGAGCAAAAGAATTGCTAACTTCATGCTAGATCACGTTCCCCTGCAGTAGATCCAGACCTTTTTAGAGGAGTTTGTTCTGCTAGAACCAAACATCAAGAATTAAAGACAACAAAGATTGGTTGGTACTGGTACTTGTGAGGAAAAGGAAAAAGAGAGCCTTTGAGGGGTAGAAAATGACAGGCTCACAGAGCAGTCTCTAGACCAATAGCTGAAGCAGATCGATGGACAGGGAGCCACTTGCAGCCATGTTGATCAAAATGACTTGACCTTGGTACAGGTAGGGCTTGTTTCTGATTCTCATCAAATTTTGGTGTGCTCTTTGTAGAGAACAATATACTGGTATAGTCTCACTGCTGCCTGTACACCACTTGTATAGCGGAAAGTAAACCTATCCTTATCCAGCCAGCCATCAACACAATTTAGTTCTCTCTCTGAGAAATTCCTTATCTTATGTTTTACTTTTATAAGTAATTTTGAAGGGTGAGGATAGAACTCCTAAAAAAATAACTAATCCTAAATTAGATGCCCCACTTAGCTCAATTACAAAATGCATTTTTGGCTTACAATGGGTCATGCCACAAAATGTGAAAGAGGCCTACTCAAGGTTGGAATACATGGAGAGTTGATAATTAAGTCCATCAAGAATGATCCCTGGAGTTAACTTTGGTGTTTATGGACTGAAAGGAACCGTAGATGTTTTAATGGGATCTCAACAGTCAACCCCAAATTACTCTCTGAAATATATATTTGTATTGTATCTTCCTTTGCGCTCCATGCTATATTTGCGCTTAAAGCCCCAATGGACCTTAGAGCTTTTTTTGCTTTTGATAACACAGGTCAACTGTAACACTCAACATCTATGCCACACATAGGATATACAAGGGTGCCAGAAAGTAAAGATATATCAAAATACCTATTAATGGTCAAATCTGCAGTGCCAAATTTCTAAGGAACAATAGATGAGAAAAGAGTGTTGAAACTTTGACATTATGTAACAGTTAGGATGAGTGAGATGACAACATTAAACTAATGGAAATGATTAAGTTGATGAAATGTTTAAAAGAAATGTTATTTTGGAAATTAAAGTATTCCAACGTATTAAATAGGAAACATTGATTGATGTTGAGCAAGCGGGTAACATGCATGATTCAGCCTTCTCATTCAGTAAATAGCTACCTCATTTTCTTACGGCTAGCTAGCTCATTCTTAAGCATTCTACTCTCTTAACTCAGGTCTTTCATGCCGATCCAATGCATGCAAAGGCTCTCCTTCCTTTTTCATAGCTAGGTTTGGTGGAATGTCATCCCTCCCATTTACAGTAAAAAAACGTTAAACACCAAAGAGAAGATCGATACACGTCCTCCACAATAGGTCTAGGTTTGATTCTGATTGTCTCCCCTGCCCTAATCAATGTGATAGAAAATAATTGGAGGATCATATATACCAACTCCTTGGGTTGATGCTGATAAGAATTGTCGCCCATACACTACCAATATCAATATGATACTACTCTTTACCTAGCAGCTACACTAATACAACTCCAGATTAGACAAATCACTTATTTTAAACAACAAAATCTAATTTCTTCACTATTGCTAGTAGCTGCAACAAAAAAGAAACCAGGATTTTCTGCATACTTAAACTAAGATTAAATTGTCTACTTTTCATTGACCAAATAGAGTGTCATTTTCACCTCAAATAGGTGGGTGAAGAGCCTACATTTGTGTATTTTATTCATCTTTTGAATATAAATATTAATTCCTTAACTTGTCTGGGCTACCAAATAAATGAAATCTATCCCTTGTCAAGTTTCAATGCTTTCGGTCCTTCTTGTTACAAATCTTTTCAAGTATGAGTAGCAATTTCATAACTTATGAATCGTTGAAGGGATAAATAAATTTTAAAAGACTGAAAAAAGTGAACAAATATTCTAATTCTAACGTGTACAAAGTTCAGTCATACCTTTTGCTTTACATATATCATTTTAAAGTTCCACATTCAAATATATCATAAGTAATTATTAAATGAAATATTAAAGGGAGAATGTATCATATGAGACAATAATTCAACTTATTAAACGGAAAATATTACATAAAACTATTCAGTTTATTTGGGTGTTTTTAAAAATTAACATACCAGAGTGGTGAAGTATAATTTGAAACTACAATTTCAGTAGAGAAAACTTGCGTGAATACTCAATTAGCGTGTGTTACTTAATTTGTAATAACAAATACTTATAACAATAACTTTGAAGAAACATAAACAACAAAATTTAAAACAAACATACCACCAGGATCTGTAACAATAGAATGAAGCAAAAAGGAAAACATTGAGCTCCATTGAATGCACAGTGTCCCTTTTTCATAAAAAAAGAAAAAGTTCAGAACTTTTGTTGTTTTAAAATGAGAAGAGATCCCTCTATTTATAGACAACAAATGATAGTGTGAACAAATATTTATTGTGTCTTATGAGAAAAGTCACAACTATTTATAAAAGTTACAACCCTTCGGAAATGGTACAACCTTTCATAAAAGTCATAACTTTTAATAAAAGTCGCTACCAGTGTTTTAAAAGGCGGGGGCGTGAGGCGAGACGTTTTATACAGTGCGGGGTGAGGTGTAAGCCCCGAGACACGGGGCGTAAGTCTCATTGATCTACAAGGCGTAGCCTCATGTATATTATATTTTATAGTTTCATTACTAATTAAATTCTTTTCAATGATTTTACATATATTTTTTTATGAAAAACTATAATATATAAAAATTATATTATAATTTTTATTTGAGATAAGTATTGATAATCTATAATAAAGAAAAAAAGTATTATAATTACTATTTTGAGAAATATCATTACACCAACAATAATAAAACATGACTATAAAGTATAAATAACCTAATATCATAACTTTCTAATAATAAAAGAATCATTATTTCTAATATATATATATATATATATATATATATATATATATATATATATATATATATATATATATATATATATATATATCATACTATACAATTTAACCCCCCGCCCCCCAACCCTAAAAGAAAATAATCAATAAACTTACAAGTATTATAGTATAAACGTCACTCTTTCTTGAATAAAAATAAAATTACTTTCAAATAGTTAAATAAAATATGATAATTTTTAGGCATATGACAAAACCATGAAGACCAATGATAAGTGAAAAAGTAAATTTCGCTACATATTTTGAAGAGAAATATTACGTAATATATAATTACTTTCATAGTGTTACCAAATAGTAAATAGGTGATACTACATTTGTTGTTTGAGTTACTCTCAATCTTGTTACCTTTATAGATTAAAAAGTTACGTATCATTCATTTAAACAAGAATTATGAGGGTCAATAATGTTAATTAAAGATTTAAATGCATAATTTGTGTAAGATCTGTTAGGCGAGTTCTGAGCGTTGGGCGTGCTTAGGGCGTACAGTCGGGCGCTTAGGGCGTCAGTCTTGTAGAGATAAGTCTCACACCTGAGTCTCGAGGCATTTTGCTAGAGCCCCGCCCCAGGAAAATCCCCAAGGCGAGTCCTAGAAGAATCTTTTAAAATACTAGTCGCAACTTTTCATAAAAGTTAGAATATTTCATAAAAATCACAATTTTTCATGAAAGGGGAAAATTAGTTTTATAAATAAATAAAAAAAGAGAATTTTGGTTTGTGGTGGCGCCACGTAGGGGGACCTAGAATTCTCTTTACTTTAAGAAGCAAATATATGGAAGTAAATAACTATGGTCAGGACTTTACTTTAATCAATTAGATCTGAATCATTAATTCTAAACTATGACACGTGTCTCCAATCTAAGATAGAACTTGGGGAAAATGGAAGTGTCTTAATATTCTCTTTCTTAAAGGGTGTGTAATATCCCAATAATTCACTTATTTTGAAATCGAAAAAGTATTTAGTTTTTTATTTTCTAATTTTGCTTAATTATGTTATTATATTAATTTATTAAAATTGTATGTCCATGAAGGGATCAACGTTTGGTTCTTCAAAAATTTAATTTAGTTCTTCAATTTTTGATCTTTAGATAGTATATATTGAATACCAAATCGTAATTTATTAAGTTCGTTTCATTTTTTTCGTGTTTGGTTTTTCAATATAATATAGGTCAACATATATTTAGCCATTATTTGCCTCCTAGTGTAGTATTTTTGTCATCTTTTGAGTGTTAATTATTTTAGTGGGTTATGCTTATGTTGGTGTAATTTTATAATTCAGATTGTTTCGAAATATTTGGAGTTGGAAAAAAGGGAGGATAATTTGAGGGGGATATTGACCTAGACCTCAGGTAACAAACAACTTATGACTTATCCAGTCCTATTTCACCAAATTGTTCACTACCAATCTCCCCTACACCACCTTAGACCAGAACGGGAATTGGGATGCTCCTCTCCATCCTCACTGAGTAACTCTGGACATGCCCTTGAGAGATACTGGAATCACCTTGGACCTTAAGTCCTTCAAACTTACTAAAGAACTTGGTCCGGATGGACTTCACCCCCTTTTCTACCAAAAATATTGGTCTGAGGTAGGTAAGAAGACTTCTGACTTGTGTAAAGAAGTGTTTGCAAGGAGCACCATGCCTCACCACATGAACACCACCCTTCTTTGCCTCATTCCTAAAAGTCCTAATGCCACCAGCATTAAAAACTTCAGACGCATATGACTCTGCAACACCACTTATAAGCTGGTCACCAAGATCATTGTCAATAGAATCAAGCCCATCCTCCCTAAGATCATTGGACCAAACCAAGTCAACTTCCTCTCCAATAGAGAAGACCACTCATAATGCTATCATTGTCCAGGAATTCATCTCCCATTTCAAGAAAATGAGGGGCAAACATGTTAATATGATCCTTAAGATTGACCTTCAAAAGGCTTTTGACAAGCTGGAGTGGTCTGACATTAGAGAGTCACTCATTTTGTTTAACTTCTCCCCTAAACTCACTAACCTCATCATGTCTTGTGTGAGTAGTAATTCCATCTCCATCCTTGTCAATGGAGGGGAAAAAAACCTTCATTGAACCCTCTGGAGGAATCAGGCAAGGAGACCCTATGTCCCCCTACCTATTTATCATTTGCATGGAGAGAATCTCTAGGGACACTAATAGAATGGTGGAGAACAAAAGTTGGATTCCTATCAGAACAACCAACTCTGGCCCAAAAACTTCCCACCTCTTCTTTGTTGATGACCTCACCCTTTTTGCAAGGGCCAATACCCTCAACTGCAACACCATTACCCACACCCTGCTGGACTTCTGCCTCAAGTCTAGGCAAAGCATCAACCACAATAAGTCCAAAGTTGTCTTCTCCTCCAACTGCAACCCCCAAATTGCCTCCCACTGCTCTATTATGCTTAACAGCCAACCTAGCAGTACTTTTGGCAAGTACTTGGGCTTCCCCATCTTCCACAACAAGCCCTCTCACAATGACTTCCAATTCATTCTGGATTCTATAAGAAACAAACTTGCAGGATGGAAGACCAACTTCATGAACATGGCTGGTAGAGCCACCCTTGACAAAGCCTTCCTTTGCAGCATCCCCATCCACATCATGCAATACATCCAACTCGTTGCGAAAACAAATAAGCTTATTAACAGAATCCAAAGGAATTTTGTCTAGGGCACCAACCAGGACAAAAGATAATGCACCTTGTCAATTGGGAAACTATCACCCTCCCCAAGGCTGAGGGAGGCCAGGGACTGCATAAGAGTGAAATTATGAACAAAATTCTCCATTATAGCATGTCATATATGGAGGATTATAAAGCACTCAAATAGCCTATTGGGCCAAATTCTAATCAATAAATATTCCAACCATGTCACTGACTGGAGGAAAAAAACCATCTCCAAAATTGGAAATGTATCAGGATGGATGGTATGACACAAAACATGAGCTTAGGTGGGTGGTCAATAATGGAAACACCTCCAGTCTCTTCAAGCACAAATGAATTTTCCACCATGAGTACCTCAGGAACATGCTTCAGGCCCCCTTCGCCCAAGGAGAAGATGAGATGTTAGTAAGGGATATAACCCTAGGTGACACGTGGAACTGGAATGCCATATATTTTGATCCTCCAGAAGAAATCAAAGCCAGCATTGAAGCCATCCATTTTAACACTCACTGCATGGAGACTTACAAGCCCATATGGAATCTTACAAAAAATGGTGAGTTCACCACTGCGAGCCCATAAAAATACATCCACTCTCGTTACTCCAAATCACCTTAAGGCATGACAAAAAAGGATTCCGGTTGGATCTGAAAATTGAGGTGCCCAAAAAATATTAAGACCTTCCTTTGGCTCATGCACCATAACATGCTTCCTACTTCCCATCACCTGAGCAGTATTGGACTGAATATCCATCTTGGATGCCAAGTTTGTGCTCACCCCACTGAAGACATTGACCATATATTTTTCAATTGTCGTAAAGCAACTAACTTTTGGGAAACCCCTAGGAATACCTCCAACCACAAGTTGGACAAAGCTATCCTTTCCATTAACAATTGGCACAAAGTCAGGGGTAATACTAAAGGGAAAGACTACAATAACCACCTCTCTTGGCATGTGGTCATACCTCAATGCTTCTGGGCCATCTGGCTTAAGAGGAACCACAATCTCTTTAACAAAAGGAAAGATGACATTTCTCTAAATAATGCCATCCACTAAGCTTATGAATTTCAACTGCTTATCGAGGAAAATCACCACAACCATAAGAAAGACAATCACTCTATCCTTGTCAAATGGAACCCCCTAGGATAAGCAGATTCAAGTTAAACACTGATGAAGCAATGCGAACCTCCCCTGGCCTTGGAGGCCTGAGAGGTGTCATCCGGAAACATAGGGGTGACTGGATTATTGGCTTCAGTAGCAAAGAAGCGTGTGTCGACCCCATCCTTTCAAAAATTAGAGCACTCAGACAGGGATTTCTTATGGCTTTAGAGTATAGGATTTCTTATGGCTTTAGAGTATAGGATCCATCAGCTTGATATCAACACTGATTCGACTGAATTGATCAGCATGTCTGAACATGCCAACCATTCTTATTCTAACTTTATTTTTGAATGTAGGTCAATCATGGAGAAGGTGGTAGACATCATGCCGACGCCCACTTTTAGGGAGCAGAATAGGGTGGCATACATACTCAGTAAAGAAGGCCTCAAGAACAACACCTACGGGACCCCAGCTTTTTTGATAGTTCCTCCACTGTATTCAAAAGGTGCAACTTGGGCAGACATTTCAGAAACTATGTACTTTAGAAAATCAAACTCCTCTAATTGTAATGTAATTGGCCACACCAAGGCCCTTAACTTGAACAACTCTGCGACACGCAATATGTTTTTAACTTATATATATATATATATATATATATATATATATATATATATATATGTATATATGTATATATGTATATATGTATAATAAAAATATGCTTAATTATCAAAAAAAACTTATGACATAATTAAGATGTGCAAGCACATTGGGAAGGGAGGAGGGCTACCCTGAAGCTGAAATCATGAGCCTCTAGTAGCACCTCTTTTACAATTTTGTGGGGATTTGAAAATCTTGTTTGAATACTTTTAATCAGTTTTAGTCCTAAAAGAAGGCATGGGAAATCTGTATATTCGAAGTACACTTTCGATCTCTT
Organism: Solanum sitiens; assembly: GCA_016801875.1. Classification (NCBI taxonomy): domain Eukaryota; kingdom Viridiplantae; phylum Streptophyta; class Magnoliopsida; order Solanales; family Solanaceae; genus Solanum; species Solanum sitiens. The sequence goes on along the minus strand of JABWTJ010001300.1, from coordinate 11,523 downwards.
GAGAGAGATTAAATTATCCTCTTGAGAGTTGAGAAAAAAGGGTTGCGATTGTCTCAAATTAAATTGAAAAATTCATTCTTTATTTTGACAATGTCTAGAAGATTACAAGAATATAATTAGCGTTCAAGATCTTATTAATCATTTGACAAGTCTCTTTGTTAATTGCTGGTTAGACTTTTAAATCCCTTATGCAAATTAAAAATGTTTGACACTTAATACATCTTCCTGATCTGCAAATTAAAAATGTTGCTTTAGTTGGTGCATGCACCATTTTAAATATCAATATTACATATTTAATAATGTTCTTTCTACTGATATATTCAAATAAAATTCAAAATTATAAATTTCAAAACTTAAAAAATAAAAAGATTTCCATGTAAGATTAAATACTTTAATGTGTAATATCAGGATGTTGAACACGATAATCTTACATAGAGATTGTTAGGGGCACATACTTGATGAGGAAGACATTATCACAGAGAAAGGCGGAAGCGCTAGTTGTAAATTGATTTCTACCTCTTTGCCCTAATTTGATGTTATCAAAACCATCAGCGATGGAATTACAGTAGAGAATATGTGATAACCCTAATGGGTGGCGAGAGGACAAATTTATAGAGGTTATGACTTAATCTGGTACGTCCATCAAGTAACCAATGTACGAACGAGATGTATTCCTTGTCAAATACTATTTATGGTATTACTTGGGTTACGAGTAAACTTGAGTCATAAGTAAAAAAAAAAAAAAAACTAATAATTATTCTTACATTCTCCCACTTGGTCCAATGACCATATAACATTAATATTTAATAAACATTAGTTGCGCATACAATAGATCTATTCTATAATGTCCATCATACATACCACAATATAATAAACTACCAATGTGAGTTATGGCCGTTGTACATAAATTTTAAGCTACATAATTCCTTCCGTATACTACTACATTAGTAACTTATCATACTAGGTTCATAAGATATAAAACATATAACATTTTATGGTCCACAATATTGTCCCATAGAGACTTATCTTGTGATATCTCAAACAATAATGTGTACACCATTATGAGAAACAAGATGTTCATTAATGTATATCAAAAACACATAATTTGAGCTCAGAGTGTAAAACATCATAAATGTATCAATCATAAGTACAACCAAGACTCATACTTTGAACATGATCTTTAAATGTCTTTGGTTGTAATTAGTCTTTTGTTAACAGATCTGCAATCATGAGATCAGTTCTAATATTCTTAAGTAACATTCTTTGTTTCCAAATTTCTTCCTTGACAGTAAAGTACTTTAATTCAATTTGTTTGACACATTTGGAGTACTTATCATTCTTAGAGAAGAATATTGTTGCAGCATTATCATAATAAATTCAGTGGCTTGGTAATGGTGTCGACAACTCCAAATCCTGAAATAAAGTTTCGAAGCCATAATGTATGAATTGTGGCTTCATAACGTTCCATAAACTTTCTTTGCAGGTTTTCAGTGATCAAATCCAGGGATACTTTGATATCTTCCTAGCATTCCGACCACAAAGCTAATATACGATCTTGTGCAAGTTTGTACATAGATCAAACTTCTTACTATAGAAGATTAAGGAATTGAGACAATTTCCTTTCATTCTACATCATTTTTTGGGCATAACATGTGATTAAATTTGTCCATTTTTTTAAAATAAGAACTATTTTTGCTGAACAATTGTTCACGTTAAATTTCTCTAGAACATTTTTGATATAGCCATTTTAAGACAGTCCCAATAATTCTTGTGATCTATCATGGAATATTTCTATCTCTATCACATAGGATGCTTCACTCATATCTTTCTTTTCAAAGTTCATAGAGAGAAAGTCATTTGTCTCATGCAATTATGCCTAAATCATTAGCAACAAGTAAAATGTCATCAACATACAAAACTAAAAATATAAACTTACTCCCACTGATCTTTTGGTATATGCACGGAGCAACGGTAATTTCTTAAATCCAAAAGATGTTATGGTATCATTAAACTTTATTTACCATTTTCGTGAGGCTTGTTTGAGTCCATATGTTGACTTCTTTAGTTTACATACTATTTGATCTTTTCCTTTAATTTTGAAATCCTTTGGTTAGTCCATATAAACATCCTCATTCGAGGTCTACATTAAGAAATACAGTTTTCACATTCATTTGATTTAACTCTAAATCATCATGAGCTATCAAAGCCAAAACAATTCTTAATGAGTCTTTCTTTGAGACCGGTGAAAAGGTCTCTTTATAATCAATGCCTCCTTTTTTAGAGTATCCTTTGGCAACAAGTCTGACTTTATATCGTTCAATATTATCATTTGAATCACGTTTGATCTTGTAGACCCATATACACTCGATTTAGAACTTTCTTGAAATTGAACGAGATCCGAGACTTTATAATATTATATGAATTTTAACTCTTCATTCATGGCATCAATTCATTTATCAGACTCAGTAATTTATATCGCTTGTGAAAATGAAATCAAAGCTTTACTAATTTCAATGTCAAAATCTGACTCTTGCAAATAAATCACATAATGGCCGATTTTCTTTATGACATTGTTTGTGGTTCATTTGCGTTAGATACTTGTGAGTTAGTTCCTTCTTGAAGTGTTTCACCTAAATATTGTTTTTACATTGTTAAAGTGTTCTTCAACAAGAGGAACAACATTTGTGATTGGTGCGGAAGTAGGTACATTCATGGAAAATGAAATATTTACCCTTACCTCATTGATTTCCACACTTTATCGTTCAACACTCCCACCAACTTCACCATTATCAAGGAATTTTGCAAATGGATTTAGACATTGTTCTGATTTGTTACAATTTCCATAATATTCGTCATCTCTATCTGACCTAATGATTTCTACTTTTCTATCTAATTGTCTTTTAACCTCATTAACATACACTTTGAGAGTGTTCGCTGCTTGAGATTTTTCTTTCAACAAATAGATAAATTCATAACATGAAAAATCATTGATAAAGGTAATAAAATATTTTTTTGTTGACATCCAATTTTGACCCTCCCCGATATAAATTAATCTTTGAGTTTCTTTAATTCCAACGATTGGGAATAATTGATTTTATAAAATTTCAAATGTTTTTCAAGTTAATTTTAGTCATTTTATGATTTTTTTACAAAAATACATTTTTTATATGTAACTAGTATATCTTATAAATATTTAAAAATCGCGTCAAAAAGATTTTACTTCTACATAAGTATCCTACTAATTAGTTTAGCTATATAATATATTATATTTTTAGTTATTTAGTTATGGTTAAATTGATTATTTTATTTTGTTAAAATTAAGCGAGGCTCATCAATTAATTTATATAAATTCGTCTTATTTAATTTTTTGACTAAATTCATCTTATTTAATTTTTTGACTAAATTCATCGATCGAATTAAATTCGGTTATAATCGAAATTTATTCAAGCCCTTATTCCAAATCCGTGTATTTCCCAATTTTTAAAGAGCCAATTTTTTTGGGGGCCCAGCAGACCCAATTAATATTCCCATCAGCCAAAAAACATTTTTCGATAGCCCCTGGCAATGCCACATTTTCAGCCCATCAATTTTCCAGCAAACCTAACTCCCTTTTCTCAACTCCAGCAGCCCAATACATTAGCAACAATATGCCAAATTGCCAACAATACTAATAAAAGCAACTTACATAAATGACTATATTTATAAGATTATTGAAATTCAATAGCTATAAATATGTTATTTATTAAAAATGACTACACTTTATATAATTATCTAGCTGTATTTGTTTTTCTTTTTTTTAATTACACAATGATACAATTAATATTATAGTGAATAAAATAAGGTAACTGAAACCCTTTAATTATGTGCTGAAATTCCCAACTTCCCATTATTACATTAACAACTAATGATTACCTAGTCAATGTGTGTACTTTCGGATTCAAATTATTTTTAAAAAAAATTGGATACGTCATACATAAATTTTCATTGTCGTTCAAACGTAAAGGTATTTCACTTACATTTCTTTAGTTAAATTGATTTATGTAATTGTGATGAATCTTGTTTGTTTTAATTTCAAATCACGATAAGCATAATTGTATCTCTAAGATTGCTCAATACAATTGTGTTGATATATCAATACAATTGAACAATCTAGAAGAAAATGACAATGAACTATACTACAATATGAGTATCCAAATGTATATGTATTTCACTCTATGAAAAAAAATAGATGTGTTGTATACGTATACATTCAAATCTATGTAATGTATTCATGTATCCAAATGCACTTGTATTTCTAATTGGACAATCCATGAAAAATAACAAGTATTCAAATATATATGTATTCCATTGTATTCAATATTCAAATACAATTATATGTTTACCAAGAGAATGAAATGTATTCATGTATTATGTTATTTATATCAAATTAAATTTTAACATAATTAATTTATGTATTTGAATGTCGGTGAAAACAACTTCTTCAAACAAAACCTTACGAAAATCGAGAAACATATATATGTATACAAATATAAATTTCATATAAATGAGAAAATAATACAATTAGAAAATACCCAACGAAGATGTATTACAAAAATCGTTCATATAGTCATGCAAAGGATCTTGAATTAGAGGAAAAATAATAAAAAAAGACATTAGTACATATATTGAAAGAGAAAATATTGAATAAAGTAAGTATGGGGAACATAGCCCCATAAAATGTGCATAATGCATTTATTAGGTGTATAGTGATATCTTTCCTATTTAGTAATAATTATTTAAATACATATAAATTTTTTTTAAAAAAATGATAATTCATGATTAATTAAGTTTGCTAATTAATATGTAAGTATATCCATATAGCTTAAAAAATAAACTATAGCTATATACATTAAATATAAATTGATATTTGCTATATTCTGTAATTTTTCCTACTAATATTTTCGAGACCCAATTCAACTTCAGCAATCCATTCCAAACTCATGTAACCCGGTCCAGCCCACCTTTTCTCTTCTCAGAGAAACCCAGAAACGACAGGAGCAGCGTCATATTCACAAGCGACAATGACCCTAAACGACGTGAAGATAGACGGAAAGCAAATAACAGCAGCACGATAGACGGAAGAGCATGCGAGGAGCAGAAGCCAGTACGTTGTATTTTGTCTTCTTCTTCCCGTCCTTTTCCGTCGTACCATTCCAGTCGCGTTGTTCGTCCTTGTAGCACGAGATGAGGCCACGTCGAAGCCCCAAGGACATAGGAATCGATCTAGAGCGTCCATCTCCCTTTCCTCTTCCGGAATGGGTTGGAAATTTCAGAAAAAAATGGTTTCTCCAAAAGAGTGAAAGAATTTCGAATTTTGAAATTGATGGGCCTGAGATCGATTTGGAAGCCCTTTATCCCCATTTTCGAACCCTAATTTTCATTCGATATAAACTCCCTCTTCCTCGGTTGTAAGGGGTGGAAGAAAATTTAGGAAAGGAGTTAAAAAGTGGCTACCAGTATAAACGAAAATCCAAAAGATCATCAGGATGCAACTATATACACTTAGGAAACAGGCTTCAAGGTAGGTGGAGAATTCAGATTTTTCTTAGTTTCTTGTTCTCGCTTGCCTATGTTCTGATCGCCGACGTTCTCGGAGTCATATTTCAGTGGTGAAGTCATCTCCTGCTCGTCCTTGTCCAGCTCGCTGCTCCAAAAGAGGTACATTTTCCTTCACTCTTTCGCCTCTCTTTCATTTGTTTTGAATCGAAATGTTGGGTTGTGGTTTGTGAAATGGTGAATACTTTCGGATCGATTTCCCAGCTTCAATGTGGTTTCAGTTTGCTCTGTTTTATATATTGTTTTTTTTTCTTTCAGTTGTTCTGCTCAGAATGGTCTATTGATTGTTTTGTTTCAATACTGAATGTATTTCAAAATTGTTTCTAACTTAAAAGCTATTACTGTTCTACCTTCATTCTGATCTTCATGGTGGCATTTAGGTTTAGTTTTCAACTTTTTGTACTCGTCTTAGTTCATTTTTGGTCATTGTAAAGTTGCAATAATATTTTCGTTAGTTATTTCGCCAAGTCGGAGGAATGAATCGAGATGTCGATACCTTTGAGTTCGCTTAGTGTCTTCATATTCGTTGTTTTGGATCTTTACTTGTTTGTTTTAATCCTTTGATGTGAAGTGTTGCCTCCTGTTCATATGTTATTGATCGCATTTAACTGTTATCATGATGGAATTAAGCAAAACCGATGTTGAATTTTAGCTATAAATTTTTTTCTGTATAATCTCGAATATTGCACCCTCATTGCCCACTTAGTTCGTTTTCGCTTCGTTCATCATGCTTGTCACTCGTTTGGATGTTCTTCATTGTGATTGGTTCCTATTGTTGTAAACATGATTTCATATTTATTCTACTGATTCACAGAAATATTAGAAGTACTCCGCAAGCATGCGACTAGCTCGAATCTTCTGTTAAGATCATTGTTTTATTGTCTATCTATCTTATTAGCATTTTCTTTTATCCTAATGCTTGTGTTTCTTCATAGTCTCATATATATTGTAGTGCTCATTCACTACCTGCTTATTTCGGGTTTTTTTTTTTAGTTTACTTCCGCATTTTACCTTAGAATAATTTCCATAGTTCACTAGTATAGCAGAATTATATGTGATCTTGTCTCGAGCCTGTCTTAAATGTCCAGTTTTTGTAGATTCTTGTTCAAAGTCTTAGGTCGTTCATGTGTGTGTGTTAGCAACTTAAGTATGAGCTTATTTCTGAAAATTGCCTTTGTTTAAGTGCTTTCTAAGTGCTAAAGTTGTTAGTGTTGAATCGTGTTTTTATATTTTTTTTAAAAAGAGTATTATGTGAGATTTGCCTATCATGTCTTTTTTAGCTTGTTACATTTTCCTCCCCAGCTTATGCATATGCTAGTAATGTCTGTAGGTTGCCCCCCCCCCCCCCCCCCCCCCCGGCTTATTTTTACTTAACTCTCATCAAAATATTGTTCATTAAGATATATATGTAACTGACTGAAGTTTGCTTTTGACCACTGTAATGCATACCACTAGCCACCAAGTTAATTCATCAAGTTCAAATGTATATTGTGTTCTTTAGTCATGTTTTTTAAACTTTTTGTTTGGCCTTATGCGATTTCCTTCAATTATATGATAGGATATATATCTTATTTTTTCCCTCTGCGTGATTTGGTATATTCTTTTTCTCTGTCCGTTTGGTTGATTCTCCTATCTGCCTGATTTCTTGGGCAAAGGATAATAGTTAGGTATTTTAATTTTAACTATATCTATTGTGTTAATTTGGGTATATAGTTTATCTGGCAGCCTCATGTTCTTACGTATTTATGTGTTTTGCTCATTTTAATTGCTTATTATTCTAGTGTGATTTTATTTTCTACTTTGTAATGTACTAAAAGACAACTAACTCGTGAGAAACGTGAGAGTTGACTTTAGCTTAATTGTTGATGTCTAAATGAGTTTACTGTTGTATATGATGCTTACATGCTTTATCATTTAGCTCAATACTTCTCATGATGTTAATACTTATGTGTTTTATTTGTTTTTATGCATGTAAAATCTCTCCGAGTTCGCTAAGAATTCATTTCTTCCCTGGTATTTCGAGAGAGCTATGAAGGCTTAAAAGCCTTTCCGAGTCAGCCGGTCTTTATATTCAATGAACAGATCTTGGAGTTGAAAGAATTTGAAGCGAGTTAGAGAGTTGAAGAAGTTGGGCCAAGTGACATCTCTTTATTTGAAAATTGTATTTTGTTATTTTTGGGCCTAAGTCCCCTTATCATTTTGTATTATCTTGTTAGTTTTGGACATGCACCTTTGAAATGGGCCAAAAGCCCAAAATGAAATCGGTCAAAATACCGGTCCAGACGAACAGAAACCGGATTTGGACACAACTCTCTCCCTCCCTCTTTACTTTGCCGCGTATTTATTTGTTGAATATTTGCCGTTAGTTTTGGGGTTAAAAAATTCAATCCCCATAAGGCGCTATTTCATTTTAACGATTCAAACTAAACCGTTCCTCACTAAATGGATTTAAAATAATAAATTTTGCAAGCTAGATGTCTCACTTAGATAATTAGGTTGATATTTCACTTTTTTTTAAGGATTTCAAAGAATTGAATTAAGTTAAGTTTTAGCCAAACATTTTAATTGATGGATAAGTCTGTTAGCGAATATTTTAGGTGCCGTAAAAACCTTCCTAAATTATTAATAAGGACCCCGGACCCCCTTAAAAATTTTCAATCGGTTCCCTATTTTAATCTTTTGAAAACAAAGGTTCCTTGATATTTTCTAAAATTAAGTGGCGACTCTAATCAAGTCTGAAATAATAAAATATTTTTTTTCGAATAAAATATTTTTCTCCACCAAAAGGTGAAACATCAAAAGGTCTGAAATATCAATGTGTATAATTTCAAGAAGTGGAGTGCTCATTGTGGAACCTTTCTTGGTATGCTTGGTTTGCTTTCCTTTAATGCAACCCAAACATATATCAAGATCAATAAAATTTAAATTCAGAAGAATCTCATTCTTTACTAATCTTTTTTTAAAATCTTTCTTTGGATACATGACCCAAACATTTACACTACAAATAGCAGAACTTTCATTTAGTGAACTACGTCTAATTATTATCGAGTTTCAATCTATATAAACCGTCAATAAGAACACAGAACCATAAAATAGTATTCTTATACAAATTTAAACAATCATGTCCAAACTTAAAATCAAATCCAGAAACATCAAATCTTGAAAGAGAAATCAAATTCCTAGAAACTGAAGGAACATAAAGAATTTGTAATAGATCAAAGTGATGTTCAGTCTCCAAGATCAAACTATAAGTCCCTATGTCTTCAATTTTAGCCTTCATGCGATTTCCCATGAACAAGAAATCCTTATTTAGATTTGTAGTTTGGATCTTAGTGAATCCCTGCAACATAGTGGATACATGAGTAGTTGCACCAGAATCAAGACACCAAGTATTATTAGAAACTTCTACTAAATTTGATTTAAAACATACAAAAGCACTAAATATATCTTTCTTTTCAAACTAAGTTTTATGTTCAGGCAATCTTTCTTATAGTTCCTTCCTGTTTACAGAAACGACAACATCAGCCTTGAGTTCCTTATGAGCATCCTGTGAAACTTTAGCAGGTGCTTTATTTTTTTTAAACTTGTTGTCTTTCACTTTAAGTCCTTTACTAGCTCCTTGACCTGTGCGGTTAATGGAATGTCCTCCTTGTTTCGTAAGTCGTGAATCCTCTTGAGTAAGCATACTGGACAATTCAATAACATCCGTTTATCCTTAATAGTGTTATAATTAATTTGGAATGGTCCATACTCAAGAGGTAATGAATTCAGAATAAACTGGACCAAGAAGGTGTCATCCACTTTCATCCCCAAGGTTGAAAGTCTTGATGCAATGTTAGTCATCTCGATGATATGATTTTGCATACTACGTGACCCATCAAACTTCATGGTCGTGAGTTCAGCCATTAGTGTACCAGCAAGAGACTTATCAGCAGAACGAAAACGTTATTCCACAAACTTTAGGTATTCCGTGACACTTTATGTTTGTGGAATAGTACTCTTAATGTTGTTAGCAACATTCATTCGCATGAATATAAGGCTCAATCTGTTAGAGCGTTCCCATGATTTATGAAAAGACTTTTCATCCTCAATGCTCTTATCAATAATAGCAGTAGGTTTGTCATTCAACAAAGCCAAGTCAAAATCCATCACACATAAGTGGAACTGGACTTGTTCATGTCATTCACAGAAGTTCAATTCATTAAAAACAATAAAAGACGAAGCATGCGAATGAAATAGAATAACTGCAAATATATACACACTCACATATCAAAATAATGTGAATTTAGTAAAACGATAAAAGTACATCGTAATTCTCCTTTGGGTAGATACTACGATACACTATCATAATTTAAATATCATTTTTTTAATCTTTAATAGGCCATTAAATAATTTTAACCAAACATATACGACATCTTTGGTTATACAATATATGTTTGATTGAAGATATTAATTTACCTCATAATTTTTACTATTCGTAGAATGATAGATTCACCTTTGGGTAAAAACAATTTAAGTTCTAACAATAGTGAAAGTCAATTTATATATTTATTTTTCAATATATGCATTTAATTAACCTTTATAGATAAATGACAATTTTATGAGTGCATATTTTTCTTAACCAAACTAGTTTGGCCACTTTGATTGACTAACAAACTATATGAATACAAATGCGTACATAATCTCATAAAAATTTGTGCAGGTGAATAATTTTAAACATTTTAGTTTGACCAATTTGGTGACTAACAAACTATAGAAACATAAACATGCATCAAGTGATCATAAACATGATATGTGTAGACGTTAATTTTCTCTAGTTTGACCACTTTGGTGACTAACAAACAAGGGCGGCTCTAAGGCTTGGCCAGTGAGGCCATTGCCTTAGGCCTCAAAAATTTGAAGGCCCCAAATTTATTTAGATTTATTTATTATTAATTAATTTTATTATATAATAATATAATTCATATAAATAAAATTGTTATTGTATATTTTTTAATATTATTTGTTTGAGAGTATTTTTTACCAATAAGTTCATAAATTCTCATAATTTGTTCACTCATTATTTGATATAGTTGTTTAAACTTTCAATTTTAAATTTTATCCTTTTTATATAGGAACTACTAAGTTATATATATTGATGACATAATGATTTTTTTTTCAATCTTTTCTTGAACTACGTGAGCACAAAAATATTCATTCATAAGTTTTTTTTTTTCATTTTAATTTAATATATTATATGAAAATTTATAATTTATTTTAGATATTCACCTAATGGAATGACTAATATCATTTAAAAAGAATTTTATCATTTAAATTGATCCGAAATTTGGATATTTTTATTACTATCCATATTCAAAACTTCAACTATTAAGTTATGCATGTTTTTTTCTTTTTCTTAATTGCAATGATAGTTAAATTAAAATTTCAATTTGAGTTTTGAAGCTTAACATCGATAATCCATCACTTCTATTTTTTGTACTCTTCTTCCTTTCTTTTTTTTTTTGTGTGAAATTTGATATTTTTTTTGTCTTAAATGATTAATCTACTACGTAGAAAATTAATTTTCTGCTTAGTGTATAAATTTTATAATAGAAATTTAAGGGTCTCTTAATATAATTTTGCCTTAGGCCACAAAATCTGTTGAGCCGCCCCTGCTAACAAATAATATAAATACAAAGACACATGACATCATAAAATTTTGTGCATGTGAATAATTTTAAACATTTTAGTTTGGTCACTTTGGTGACTAACAAACTATAGAAAATTAATATATGCATCAAGTGATCATAAACTTGATATGTGTATACGTTAATTTCTCTAGTTTGACCACTTTGGTGACTAACAAACTATACAAATACAAAGCACACATAAATTCATATAATTTTGTGCATGTGAATAATTTTAAACATTTTAGTTTGACCACTTTGA